>JACYFF010003369.1:56163283-56200867 GCA_017589665.1 Selenicereus undatus
GTTTTTGCTTTGGGTATATTGATGCATAGATTCGTGTCCTAAAAACCTTCTTTTCAACACTATTTCTTATCGTATCCATTATGCAGTATAGATTTATTTACAATGCTTAATATGAAGGTCATGCCATAACAGAGCACGTATAACAACCAAGAGATAAAAACTTAATTTTTATGTACAAGTTATAGTGAGACCCTGTTATTAGATGAGCTAACTGTGCCCATTGACTGGCAGAGAACGTCTCCATTCTTAACTCATCATTAGGGGTTGATCCTAAAACTCAGACGGCAGTAACCTTTCATTCGCATCAAAAGATTTCTCCAAGTGGAGAAATTGGAAGTCGTAATAAAATATCTTTTTTCCTGTTGCGTGTAGCTCAATTCGCAATGATTCGACTCATAACTCATACACCAAATTGAGGATGTAGATATGGAAATTTATGATGACTACTTTATTGGATGCCTCCATGGATATGTGACATAGTACACCAGTTAAATAAAATAATTTTCCTACATAGGGGTGTCCTTTAACTTTTTGTGGTCAGGACACGTATGCGAGTCATTGAAGCTTGAAAGGTCTGGCCCCATCATAATCATAAGTTAAAGTCTTAGAGTATGTTATTTTTTGAGTAAAGTTGATTGAGATTAGTAAAAGTAGATTGAAATTAAAAAAAGCTAATATATTTTTTTCATATGATAGGTAGAAATTGGTTACAATAGTGAGAAGCGGCTTGAAGTTCGGTGAAGTTGGTTGAAATTCGCAATTTTTGTTATTGAAGTTGGTGAAGTTGGTTGAGGTGGGTTGAAATTGATAAATTGAAATTTACCAACGAAAAGAATAGATCTTTAATACCAAATCTCATACATTATCTAGCTTCTAATGGTATTTGTTATACATAAAAATTTATACTGTTGATATTAATTAGTTGAATTGAAAAACATTCTTAGCTTTGACATTATACATGTCTAAATTTAAATTTTATCTATATTGAACGTTATTCTTATTTTTATAGATAAAATAAAGACACCTGATCCAGAAAATATGATTCTTAGAATGGACCCCCACATTTTTGGCTCTGGGCGAGGGCCAATAGGACCTTGGAGGCCTCTGCGGGATCCTTAGGATCATCGACAGGAGCCTGACGGAGGAAACTATCTGGCAACCCATATCAGAACCTGCAAGAGTGAAATTACTATTTTACCCTTTGCTATAGGAGGTATAAATACTCACCTACATACTGCGAAAAATGGTTGGTCTTTCATAAGCACTTCTGATCTTCCATTAATTATCACTCTTATTTGCTTTGCCTTTGACTGGGAATCCCAATTGACTTGACCGTCGGAGAGGCGTTCCACGAACTACAACCCGAGGGTGCCCTTTTTATAGGCCCCACGTTCGAGGATGAAGAATTGACCAACGCGCCGCTCGTGCCATTACACTAGCCCATTCTCTCGTCACACGTCATTTCTAACAACCCAAGAATTTACAGAAACAAATTTGGCATCGTGTGTGGGAAGAGAACGGTGAACGATGGTAGTCAGTGAAGTCAACCAAGCATGGGCCTGCAAAGACAATGTGCCTGCAACAGAAGCCCCGGTACCTTCAGAAGCGCAAGACGCCTCGGAAAGTTCTAGGGCAAGCACCTGTTCGGTTGAGATGGGCTAGCCTGAGTGGGAGGCGTATGTTACGCTGGATGCACTCAAAAACCTTATGTCCACCATGACCGACACCATTATGCAGTAGGAGTCGGAGCAGGTGGAAAAGGCTATGGAAGTTGCAACCTCCACGAGGCCTCTTTCTCACTTCGATTACGTGCCTACTGCGAGTTGCTAGCCTTCCCACAGGCACATCCCCATCATATCACGCCGCCATAGCGATGAGGGGAGAGAGGTCGCTCACCCAGACAGGAACAACTGATCAAGGGGAGATCATCGTGATCGGTCCGTGGGGATGGACACCCCACAGAGCCATCACTCGAGCCAGGAACGATTGGCAAGGTCAACCATGACCTCAATGTTGTATGCGACGCATTCCTAACCTATGAGTTGGTGAGAAGGAATAGGAGCAGACCTCAAGACCTCAGGGAGAAGCTTTAGGATGGCGTCGCACTCCTGAGCGGCGTTCGAATCGCAAACGCACACACAGTCCTCCCCCTACAAGCCACTGCATTGAAGGATTCAACCAGAACGGTCGGTCTCTGCCTAGATCCTCGAGTGTCGGTCTCGCTAGAAGAAGTACCTCCTTAGTAGAGGTAGAGAGGCGCTCGAAAATTCCAATTAAAGTTTCTGGAACAGCTACTCGAATGGGGACTATCCCCTTCTCCACCCCGTTTAGCGCTGAGATCATTAATGCTCCGCGCTATGGGAATGTGAAAATGCCAACCGTGAATCTATACGATGGTACCACCGACCATAAGAACACCTAGGGGTCTATAAGACACAGATGTACGTCTAAGATGTGGACGATGCAGCGTACTGCTGATACTTCTCTGCCACCCTGAAGGGGTTAGTGCAATCCTGGTTCAACGGCTTAGCGCCGAGAAGCGTCTCTTGCTTCTAGGAATTGGCTGATAAATTTGTCAGCCAGTTCATCGCCAGCTGCAAGGAGCGGCGGACCAGCGTCCATATGTCCAAGATCAAGCAAGGGCTAGACGAGTCCCTAGTAGACTTTGTCAAGCACTTCCACCAGGAAGTAGTCTTGGTTCCAGACTTGGAACACGGGGTTGCATACACCTCATTTCTAACGAGCTAGAGAGCGGACGATTCAAGTTCTCCTTGGCCGAGCAAAAGGAGACCACATTAGCGGAAGTGCTACGGAAGGCCGTGGACTTTATCCACCCTACCAAAATTTGTGCTGAGAGCGCAAACACCCCCAAGATGGCTAAGGTCCCGGTTGACAGGAATGTGGGGGGTGGAGATAGAAGGCAAAGGCTTGAGGGCGTGGATCCCTGCTTCACCACGGACCCCAAGAGCATCCTCATGGAGGTAAAGGAACACCCAATGCTTAAGAGGCCACCACCCATGACCTTGGTACCAAAACCACACAATGCGCGAAAAATTTTTTAATTTCATGAGAAAAATGGACAAACAACTATAGAATGCCAAGAATTAAGGAAAGCCCTTCATGAGCTAGTTGATAAGAGATAGATCGACCATTTTGTAAATAGAGGATCGCTCTTCCTCCGAAAGGAACGCGAGCCTGCACGGTTCGAGCCTCAAGAAGAAGACTGCACCACCAAAATAGTGGCAACCATCGCCGGGGGATATGCGGAGGGGATTACTTGGTCTGCCCAGAAGGCTCAGTTGTGAGGTGCTCAATAGGCTCTCACAGCCGAGCAAGGGAGTAAGATGATAATACCCACAATGGTGTTCGGAGGAGGAGAAAGCCCGCACTTTACCTCCGCACATAATGACCCATTTGTGATGGAAATGAAAGTGGCCAGTGTTATCGCGCGACGAATCCTTATTGACACTGGGAGCAAGATAGACATCATCACCTCGGCTTGCTTGAAGAAGCTTAAGTATCCTGAAAGGGAAATCGTCCCCCTGTTACACCCTATCCTGGGCTTCGGTGGGCAAGAAGTAAATTCCACAGGGATAATCCTCCTTCCACTACGCTTCGGTGACAAGATCAAGGCCAGAAACCTGGAAGTAGATTTCCTGGGGGTAGACGTCTCCACGGCCTATAATGTCATCTTAGGCAGGCCGACCTTGCATAGGGTAAAGGCTGTCATCGCCTCATACCTGCTCCAACTTCAATTTGAAGCCGACGACAGGAGTATTGGCAAGTTGCAAGAGGACCAGCGAGCGGCTAGAGAGTGCTACCTTGTCAGGATCCGACCACTGGTAGAACAGTCGACCAAGCGAGGGCCGGCCAGGCCCCCATCTTCGGACAAGAAGCCATGGACCGCACCACCTAAGCCAACCCCCCTTTTCAGATAAGAAGCCATGGACCGTACCACCTAATCCCGCTGAAGCCTTAGTAATACATATACTAGGCTTAGTAGAGCCCGTGCGCCCACTTCCAGAAGCCATTGACGGCATCGAAGAGGTGCCCCTGGAATGTGAACGCCCTGAATGGGCAGTCCAGCTAGGCCAAGAGATGGAGTCCATGTTCAACGTTCCTTAATCGAGCTCCTATGGGACTACCAGGACGTCTTCACCTTCAGCCCCAAAGAGATGTCCAGTATAGATCCCGCTGTAATGGAACACAAGCTGAACTTGGATTCAACATATCAACTAGTCGTCCAAAAGAAGAGGCATATGGGCCATGAGAGACCCGCGGCGGCCACCACAAAGTGAAGAAGCTCTTAGAGACAGGCTTCGTCCGAGAATGTCAGTACCCAGAATGGATCTCGAATGTTGTTCTGGTTAAGAAGCCCAATGGGACTTGGAGGATGTGTGTAGATTTCACTGACCTGAATAAAGCTTGCCCGAAGGATAGCTTACCCCTTGCAAAGATTGATAAGTTAGTAGATGCCACAGTCGGGCATACCCTGCTGAGCTTCATGGATGCCTTCTCAAGGTACCACCAGATACCCCTATGCCCCGAAGGATCAAGAGAAAACTACGTTCATAATTGATCCAGGATTGCATCGCTACAAGGTAATGCCCTTCGGTTTGAAGAATGTAGGGGCCACATACCAACAATTCGTGAACAAGTTATTCAAGCCTCTCGTTGGATAGACCATGGAGGTATATGTGTATGACACTATAGTGAAGAGCATGCTCCGTACCGAGCACGGCCAGGACCTGCAGAAAACGTTCGACATCCTTTGAACATTCTATATGAAACTCAACCCAAGGAAGTGTGCATTTGGAGTCCGATCGGGCAAGTTCCTCGGATTAATGATTAGCAGCCGAGGCATAGAGGCTAACTCAGACAAAATCCAAGTAGTGTTGGATATGAAGTCGCCGCGTAATATCAGGGAAGTCCAATGGCTAACTAGGTGTATCGCATCCCTGAGGCACTTCATGTCCAGGTTCGCCGATAAATGCCAACCTATCTTCCACATCCTATGGAGGCGTGATGATTTCGTGTGGGACGAAGAAGCCGACGAGGCCTTTCGGGCGCTCAAAACCTATTTGGCTTAGCTGTCAATGATAGTAAGTCCCCTGCCTGGGGAGACACTCCTACTCTACCTGGCGATCTTAGAGCATGCCATGAGTGTTGTTCTAGTGGTAAAGAGAGCCAAGGAGCAGATCTCGGTTTACTATATCAGTCATGCCCTGGTAGGGGCAGAAATAAATTACCTACTTATTGAGAAGTTCGCCTATATGCTGTTGATGGCCAGCTAGAAGCTGTGGCCTTACTTCAAGGCGCATAAGGTGACCGTCCTCACCAACCAGCCCGTCAAGAATACCCTTCAATAGTTGGATGCTTCCGGACAACTCTTGAAGTGGGCGGTAGAACTATCTCAATATGACCTCATCTTTGAGGCGTGATGGGCTATTAAAGCCCAAGTCCTGGCAGACTTCTTAGCCAAAAGCGCCAGCACACCTACGGATGCTGACTGACCATCCCCTTCATGGAACCTCTACGTGGACGACTCATCCACTAAGGACGGCAGTGGCACCGATCTGATTATCGAAAGTCCCTAGGGGGAGCAGCATGAGCATGCCTTGAAATTCATGTTCAATGCGTCAAACAATGAGGCTGAATACAAAGCCTTGATAGCAGGTGTGGAGTTCTGTTACACAGCAGGGGCAAACTCGGTTCGAACGTTTTCAGACTCCCAACTCGTGGTTAACTAGCTTAACGGGGAGTGCAACGTAAAAGACGACAATATGGCTGCCTATGTTCGACAGGTGCGTGAGGCTACAAAATTGCTAAAACACTTTTCAACCACACATATACCCCGGTTGGAGAACTGGCAAGCCAATGCACTGTCTAAATTACCCAGTTCTTCCGAGGACGGGAAGCCAAAATGAATCCAATGGGAAACACTAATGGAAAGGAGCATCGACCCTCATGAAATACTTTGGCTGGACAGGAGTTCCACATGGATGGATTCTATACGCGCGTACCTGGCCGACGGCACGTTACCTCCAGACTCCAAGGAGGCCGTCCGTGTAAAGGGACGAGCAAATTGGTTCATACTGTATGACGAAATCTTGTACAAACGATCTTACGCCAACCCCTTGTTGTGTTGTATAACCCTAGAGGTGGAAAAAAGATACTAGAGGAGTTGCATGAAGGAGTATGTAGTTCTCATATTAGTGGTCGCCCTTTCGCGGCCACAGCGATACGAACTGGCCATTACTGGCCTTTTCTACGAGAGGATGCCATGAACTTGTTTTGCACCTACAATAAGTACCAGAAGTTTGCCCCCATCCAGCGAGACCCACCACACCCTCGTCAGTCCCCTACCATTTGATGCATGGACAAACTTGGGCCCTTCCCAAAGGCCACCGGCCAACGCAAATACCTCTTTGATGCGGTTGATTACTTCACTAATTGGATTGAAGCTGAGGCTGCCACCTCCATTACCGGGACCGAAGTTCAAAAGTTCATGTGGAAAAATATCATCATCCGCTTCGGTGTTCCTAGAGCAATGATCTTTGACAACGGGCGGCAGTTTGACACAGCCAAAGTCACCGATTGCCTTGGCACCCTAGGGTACCATGCTCGGTTCACCACTGTTGCTCATCTTTAGACAAAGGGCCAGGTTGAGGCTGCAAACAAGGTCATCCTATACAGCCTACAAAAGAAGCTTGACCAAGCTAAGGGCAAATGGGCTAAGGAACTATACGACGTCCTGTGGTCAATCCGAACAACCGAGAGGACCACCACTAGAGAAATGCCTTTTATGTTGATGTACGGTTCAGAGGCAGTACTACTGGTTGAAGCAGCACTCTGGACGCATCGCCTCACCACGTTCCAAGAGGAACTTCATAACGCAACACTCCGGGAAGCTCTTGACCTTGTTCCCTCTATTCGCAGCGATGCACTCCTTAGGGAGCCACTCTACAAACTCCTCGTCACAAGACTCCATGACTGCATAGTCAAACTTCACCCTATAAAGGTCGGAGATCTCCTTCTTCGCCGTACAAAGGTTGTGGCACATGCAGGAGAGCATGACAACCTTACAGCGAATTGAGAAGGCCCATACAAAGTCACTGATCAAATATGGCCAGGCACGTACTACTTTAAGACCCTAGGAGGCACCCCCATCCCGCGAACTGGTATAGCAGTAATATGCAAAAGTACTATTAGTAGCAATCTTTCCATTCTCAACTTAATGCCTATGTACTTGTTTCTTCTACTATGAATACAACATCTGCAATGCTCATTTTGCACCCACGCTGTTTTGTTGTACACCTTTTAGCCCTAAAAAAGGGGCTAAGGGTCTGTAAGCACGGCCGAAGGGCCGGTCGCAATGCCGTTTAGCCCCCAAAAGGAGCTAAGGGTCTATGAGCACGACCTTATGGTCGGGTGCTATACCTTTTAGCCCTCAAAAGGGGATAAGGGTCTATGAGCACTTCCTAAGGGCCAGTCGTTATACCTTTTAGCTCCCAAAAGGGGCTAAAGGTCTATGAGCACGACCTCATAGCAGGTTGCTTGACCTTTTAGCCCCCAAAAGGGGCCAAGGGTCTACGAGCACGGCCTAAGGGCCGGTCGTTTATACCTTTTAGCCCCCAAAAGGGGCTAAGGGTCTACAAGCACGGCCTAAGGATCGGTCGCTATACCTTTTAGCTCCCAAAAGGCGCTAAGGGTCTACGAGCACTGCCTAAGGGCCGGTTGCTATACCTTTTAACCCCCAAAAGGGGCTAAGGGTCTATGAGCACGACCGCATAGTCAATTGCTATACCTTTTAGCCCCCAAAAGAGGTTAAGGGTGTACAAGGACATCCCCATGGCTGGTCGATGCAACTTTTAGCCCCTAAAAGGGGCTAAGGATCTATGAGTACGGCCTCATGGCTGGTCACTATAGCTGTTAATCCCCAAAAGGGGCTAAGGGTCTATGAGCACGGTCTCATGGCCAGTCGCTATAGTTTTTAGCCCCAGAAGGGGCTAAGGGTCTATGAGCATGACCTAAGGGCCGATCGCTATACCTTTTAGGCCCAAAAAAGGGCTAAGAGTTCTTTACTTGTCGTTCGTGTTATGGGCTACGTTGCTATGAAGCATAAAAAATGGAAAGTATATAACAGTAACCGAAATAACAAATGAAGAAGATGTAGATGACAAAGTTGGGAATTTTATGGCAAAAGTTGGAGATTTCTTTAAGTAAAAAACTAAGTACAAACACCAATGGAGGCCAATAGGCTAGAAACAAAAATAAAGACAGACGTAATTAGGGACCCTATATATCAAATCTCCGGGTCCTCGTCATCATCATTGTCTCCATGCACCTCATCCTTGCGACCTTCGCCATCAGAAGATGCAACCCCACCATCAAGAGGCGTGTCTCTTTGTCACCCAGGTCGTCCTCATCAGTGGCTGGCAGGATGAAGTCCACCAGCTTGGGGGCTTCATCCTTTAGCCTGGGCTTGACGACGGTCCTCTATGTAATTAATATATGCCCCAACGTAGCACTCTTGGCAGAAAGCTTCAGGAGCTAACACCAACAAGAGCTCCTGAAAGAACTTTGTGGGGTCCTATTGGTCGCGCTAGTAGCCCTGTTGCTCTGCCTTGGCCACTTCTACAGGTCCTGTCGCGACCACGGCCTCCGCTTTGGAACGACCTCTTGCAGATGGCATTGCAGCTCTCTTTTTTCAGCCTCAAAGGCCTCCTTCTCTTTCTTCGCCATTTCTAGGCGACGTTTGTACTTTGCCGTGGACTTCTCCGACTTCTGATATTTGGCCTGGAGTTCAAGAATCCGCTTCTTAGCAAGGGCCACCTGCTCCTTGGTGACCTTTAGTGGCTCCGCCAAGCTAGAGCGAGCTAGAGCCTAGGATTTCGTTAGGTTCTCCACCAAGTATGGCGGGGGGATCAACCGTCAAGAAATCCACAACCTAGGCTAGAGTGCTTATCGAGGCCTCCTTGATAGCCTACAGTGCAGCCTGTTGGTCTTGCTGGGAGCTGTCTGCAGTAGGAGATCCCAAGGTAACGCCGAGGGACGGGCGCTACCTAGACCATTGCTGAGGGGACGACCTTTCAGTCCCCTTGCCCTTGGAAGGAGGGTGCTCAACCCTAAGTGGGGTAGGCGCAGACGCTATGGCTACATCATGGCCCTCCTCTGCATGCAGTCGCTTGCACGAATCCACCCGAGGGAGGTTCATCGACACGATAAGGGGTTTTCGGCTGCGCGGTGTCAACTTCAGTGCCTATAAAGTAAGGAATAAAGGTGTGTAAAATGACAATGAGTTAACATCTTTACGCAGAAACTTACTACGCGGCTAGAGGATTGATCTTCCTTGCCTACATCTCGGCATGCTTACGCCTTTCTTCATCGTGGTGCCTTTCATTCTCAGCCGCCACCTCTTACTCTATGGCCTACCCACTTTCAAAAGGAGTGAGCAACTCCCACGGTCGCTTTGCACAAAACAGAAGGAAGTCAGGTTAGAACCTAGGAAGAAACTAGATGAAGGAGGGCAGTTAAGTACCCTTAGAATAATATTTAAGAATAAGGACGCTCGCGGCGGTGAGGAAACAGTCGTTGCCGAAGAACGACAACTTAGGAAGCCAGTTCAAAGGCTCCCTATCACTCGAGCTACTCTGTTTGCGCTCGGGCTCCTTCTCTGCATCCACTATCCAAGACATAAAGGACGGGATCGTTTCAGGCGATCGTGCTCCCCGTAAATAATATTGAAAGTCGTGGGCGATCTTCTTTTCTTCTACGGTTGGCTCCCAAAACGGGCTACGAACCAGCTTCCTGTCATTCCAGTCTAGGACATCCCCCCCCAACTGGCCTCACGGTGCACGAAAAGGAAGTCATACTTCCAGTTCTTCATCTTAAACTTCTTCTCGATGGCCATTATATAACCTTTCTATTATTGAAGTAGTATTAGCCCAAATGCCGGTCTCTCAGAGGGCCCTCGGGACCATGTGGATCAATCCGAAGGCACGACCCGAGCAGGTTAACCCGTGCAATTCGCACGTTGCGATAAAAGAACAAATGTTGTGCCAGGACTTGGGCACAATCGGTGGGGCGCCAACTCATACTTACTTAGGATCTCCACTATGACTGGGTGGAGTGAGAAACACACACCGTAGGAGAGGGCTGCCCGATATATCGCTATACGTCTAGAGGGTTGCCTATTTACAGTGGCATTAACATCTGGGATAACAAAGTTATATCCGGCGGGTAGGAGATGACCTTGGGGTTTGGGAATTGGCTACTCGGCCCGTGCTGTAGATCTAATTGTTCAGGAGCGCCTAGGAAGACCGTCCCCTTGGCCACTACTTCAAGAATCGTACCGGCTCTTCCTAAGCACGACCTCTCCTCGAACGAGAGGTTGGAACTTCGCAAACTACTTCCTTCCCCCCCCCCTGCCAAATGGAAGAGCTAGTATTGGTTGTCTCGACCTCTTTACTCGTTCTATGAGAGTGAGAAGAGGATGAGTAATTACCCTTGGAAGACCCTTCCGCCATGAGCTAGTCGAGAGTCTTCAATTGCTAAGATGCCCGAGAAATAGTTGAAAGATAGTTCATGCGAGAAACTGCCACGTCAATTTCCCATGGATAAACAACATCCCCCTCAATGCTAAGCATACTAGGGGTAGAAGAGTACTCACAACTAGACCATGAAGGGGTGTCAAGCTCATATATTGGCATGGCTTACGGAATTTTCTTAGGCTCCCTAAGCTAATTTTTTGCGGGAACGTGCACAACCACCCGACCATCAATTATAGCCGGGAGGCTTAGAAACTGAGGGCGATGGCCCTCCATCGCGAGGTCGGCCGACCTCTCAAGGATGTTCCCACTTGATGAACAAGACGAAGACATATTTATACAATATTAATACAAGATATAACTCCTAAAGAAGGCATGGAAGCACGTACCTACAAGAAGCTGAAGATTCAAAGGAGATGTTGAGGGTGAGGTTGAAGATGAGTTGAAGGCGAGGTTGAAGATGCATGAGACCCCTTTGAAGATTCAAAGGAGAGTTTGAAGGTGCAACGATGATTTTGAAGGAAAACAAAAAGGGAAGCAGAGCTTCTCTCTCTCTCTCTAGAAGGAAATTTGAGGTCATGTTGTGTAACACCCCCAAAATACTAATGACAGGATTTATAGAAAACTGCAGTGGAGGACTTAATAATACACGGCGCCACCGCTGTCCTGATGAGGACAAGACTCACTGAAACCATTTAATCTTGTGACTCATGTTCACAATCACAATATCTATTCAACTAAAACACTCCAAGACCAAAGCCCATAATAGTTCAACTTCAATACAATCAATTTAATCATACCATGTGCCAACTCGCACTCCACATGACACAAGTATATTGAATATAAACCTAACTTGACCCTGAGGTCGATCCCAACATTTATCCTATGCTGAATCCACTGTGAGCATCTAATGACTTCGAAAAGGGCTTGCTAAATGAAGAAACACGTGATACCTCATCACTAAAATGGAAAACTTGAAAACAATTCGAAAATGTGAGCAAAAACTTAGTACATGCATTCTTGTATTGTAAAATGAGCATGGAAACACTGTTGATGGGTACCCGCCATTGCAATTCATTTAGTTCACAATAATATTGAAAATGAATGTAATATAAAACTGAATTGCTGATTATTATCTGGATGTGAACCCCTTGCAATGATATGATCTACACATAGGTGTACACCTGCCAATCCGATCAAGAGTTGGCCTGAAGTCGCGTGGGTAAATGATTGGCTGACGCCCTATAGATGATAACTGACGGGGTCAGAAATTAAATGGTAAATCATTGTATAAATTGATTCATTGATAAACTTATTTAGAGTTGTAACTTGATAAACGTGTTCTGCTTTCTAAAGATACAGGTAATGGACGTACCTTTAGTATTTAAAAAAATGTCATCTGACTTGACAAATATGTTCTGACTTGATAACACTTATGCATAATGGGAACGATAAATAGGCCTCGATTCTGTTTCATAAATGTCATTGTACGTATGTGTAGTCAGTAAATGATGCTTACTCATATAATTGAGTAAGTATATTGAGATAAGTATGTGTAATAGAAATTGAATAATTATATAGTATACATAACTTGAGTATTTCAATATAACTTTAAAACTAAATTAATAAAAGTAATTACATCCGATATAGAGTAAGTGAAAGTAAAATAGACCACAATGAAATAAATGCGATTACAAAGGAAAAGGCCCTGATGATGACAAATAAGAGAGTGGTTGTGGTCTTTTTTGAGATAGGTTGCTGATAGGGGTTCACGGCGCGCTGATGCATAGCTCTGTTTAAGACAACTGCGAGTACACTAGATTGACTTGATAAATACATTTGATACATTCTGAATTGAGTAAGTAATAAAGGTTTGAGGCCAAGAGAGATATTTCCTGGTTCAAATAGCATAAATTGCAATAACTTGGTCTAATAAATATGGTTTCCGAGTCACAACTCTCCCCACTTCTCGTGTTTCATTTAGGAATGCATTAGATATAGAATTCCACCCAAAATAAATCATTGAACTCAATAGAAGCTATTAAGTTTAGTATTTTCTTTGTAAAATCCATAATTGATTCAAAGCTCATAAATAAGCACCCAAATTGTATACTTGTCTTCCTCTTTCTCATTAATCAAGCTAAAAGTTCTATGAAAGTCCATGAATATTCGTTTCCCCCTTAAATGACCTTACTTGGCCTAAGATACACAAAATGAGTGCATGATCAATCTCACCCAATCTTCATCATTGCTCTTTACGCAATTACCCAAAATGCTTCCAAAAATCACCAAACTCAAAATACTCAATCAAAATTCATGAAATATTATAGCAAATTCGAAAATAATATGGACAATCTATAGTACAACTTTTAGAATTTCCCTCCACGTATACGCTGCATATAAATTGCAATAGCAGCCTAATTTATTCCAAAGCAGGTCAGTTCACTTGAAAAATTCATAACTTTCACCCTTGACCTCAAATGGAGATCTAAAACCCTAATATGGAAAGATTAAGAAGTTCTCCAAGACTTTCATTTACAACACAAAATATGATTCTCACAACAGGGTTCCCAAAATGGGACAAGAACACAAGCGTGTCAGTTTTTGGTTGAACCTGCGCAGCTCTAGCAAAACAGCGATAACTTTTTCCACATGACTCAGAATGAAGTGATTCAATAGGAATTTGAAGGATAACTCAATGATATATCTACTCACCAAAAGCAATAATTTTTAGCTGGACCGATCATTACCAGTGTATTAGCAAAGTGACCCCTATTTTCTGCCAATTCACCGCCATACTTCTTTTGTTGTCCCATTTCTTTTCACATAAATCGCCATCCAAAATGATTCATTAAAATCATCTTCTAAAGCTTGTTCCTTCATCATCATCTTACAAATCCATTTTCCCTCAAAATACTCCATAATTATCTCTACATATGTCCTTCAATTCCTCTCTTTACAAAATCACTCCAAACACACCCATAATCACCTTTGCTTGCAAAAATAAGCAAATGAATCACTTTTAAAACAATTGGGGAATTTCCATAATTCAACCCTTAATGAAAAAATCCCATCAAACACACCACCACCATCATCAATAGGTTTAAAGAATACCAAATCAAAGATAAAATAATTAAAATCCAACACTTTAACTTAAGCTTGCATGATCTAGGATACCCCTAAGCCCTAGCATGCTTCAACCTTATCCAATCAACTAAAACATCAAAATACCACTTGTTTATGTCAAGATAACATGGTCCATGATCAAATCCAACATAAAAATCCAAAATTAAACAAGGTTAGAATTAGGATTTACCTCACTTGAGATCAATCATAGAGGGATGGAGATGGTGTTTGATGTTTGTGAGAGTTGTGGTTGGTGGCTGATGGGTTGGTGGCTAGTGGCTTATGGCGGCTGGCAGTAAGGGGGGTTGGCTGTGGGGTGGAGAGAGAGAGGAAGAAGAAGAAAGCTTGGTGTTTTTCCTTGGTTGAAAATGATTCCAAGCTATATCACATTACTAGGCTGAGTTTTATCCCTCCCTAAGATATCATTTTGCGAATGAAAATTAGGTGCAAATGATGGTACAACAACAACAACAACAACAAACTCCCAGTGTGGGTCCCGCTTTCGCGGGGTCTGGGGAGATCCAGCTGTAGGAAACCTTACCTCTACCGATATTTCTACCTATAGAGAGGTTGATTCCATAAGACAGGTGCAAATGATGGTAATTTAGTTAATTTAATCACAACAAAATTTTCAGGCCAAAATTTGAACCCAAAATGAATCGGGCCGCAAATCGGGTCCAAATGAATTGGGTCAAACTTAATGAATTTGGGCCCAATTTTTTTTGCATGGTTGTAATCAAATTTTTGTGACATTATAAAATATAATTTAATCACCTAATCATATTTACCGGGACCTAATATCGTTTCACCCGAAATTTAATCAATCAACGAAATTTGAATTAACAATCAATGGAACTTGAATTGTAGAGTGTGACCCAAATAAAATATCCCCCAACCAGGATGATTAAATCCGATAAATGAAGGTGGAAAATTTATATAACATAATGGAATTCATTAGATAAATAAATTGGGTGTAATTGAATTGATAAACATGATTTGGTTAAATTAATAGCCATGACTAATTAAATAAATAACTATGATGAATTAAACAAATAAACATAATTTAAATAAATAAATATGGTTTAGGTCGGGCTCTTACAGCCTTTTCCCCTTAAGAGTTTCGTCCTTGAAACTTATGAAGCTTATTCATGTATGCAAAGCTGCCTCAAATATCGATAGTTGGTGTTTATTGCTTCCCTCCAAAGAGGTATGATTAGCCCAAAATGCATATGTGCTTAATCCAGCGATCGAGTATCTGGATCCTTAGTGACTTCAATTACTCAATTACTTTGGTTCAAAATTGATACTCTTCAAAAGAAAAGCTTGTTATTGCAAAGGAGGTACTCTACTCCACTGGTTTTCTGTCTTGACCACTAATGAGTCTGTAAACCATTAAATTTCTTAATAAGTACTTTAATACTGACTCATAAAGCCCAATGTAACGAGGACTTAATTATCTCTGACATCCAATCTCCTAACACCCTCCTGACTAGATAAGCCCTTTGGAGTACTTTATATCTCATCTGAACTTTGAATGTCTCATTCTTTGGTCAATATGACCATATGACTAATGTGTAGTCTTATTGTCACCTTAGCATGTAATTAAACTATCTCATTATTCTCGATGCTTCTTCTTGCTTACTCTAATACTACTAGACATTGTTTGAGATTATACCCTTATTAAAATGTCCTCATCTGATGTTCTTAATGCATCACATGATCTTCCCTCATCGGATAGTCTAAGATCTGCTCTAAGTCCGAATTAGATGCTACAATAGACATGGTCACAGATAAAAATGATGGGATTGGTAGTCAAGTGAGTCATTAGGAACAAAAGAAATAAACAATGAGATTAGAAAAGATTTATAAAGGATTGATTAACATGGCGTAGTTAGAATAAAGATAACCATAAGTGTGCCATGAATTATGAAATATAATGCCACAAGAATTGTAGTTTATAAATATGGATCATAAAGGGTCCAATAAATAATCAGCCAAGGAGAAAGATGGCATGGTTATACTGAGGTTTAATTGATGAATTGGAAACAAGATAACAAGCAACTAATCTTCAACTAGGTGACTTTATAGCCACAAGCAACAAGATAAGTGCAATAGATAGATGGGATAAGCAATGTGCAATAAATAGATAGATAGATTGGATAAGCAAAGTGTAATAGATAGACAAATAGATTGGACAAGCAAAGTGTAATGGATAGATAAATAGATTGGACGAGCAAACTGCCAATGGATAGATAAATAGTTTGAGCAAGTTACAATAGGAACATGTCTTTACTGATATGAAGCTGATTCAAGTACAACAATAAGATTAAATACAGAATGCGGAAGTTTATTTATCATAATATAAGATATATGTGTGGGAGTTGAGGTTCAAAATAAGGAGAGTAAGGGGATTATGACAATTACATTCACCCACACCAATGAGAGTTGAATTACATTATGAGTTTAAAACAAGTTATACGACCTTATCATTATGAATAAATGAGATGTAGGGTAGATGTGTGAATCGGCTCTCAGCGGAATGACCTACAACTCATGATCATGAAATAAAGATGGTGAAAGTCGAGAGCACTGGAATGTTGACAACGATATAAGATCGGAAAAAAATGTGTTGCATATTTAACAATGGGTTTACAAAGACATACCAGATCACACTAATAGGAAATATCGGGTTGAAATGCAAAGGAGATTAAACAATATTGAATAGTATTAAGTTTTGAAGATGAGACAAGCAAACAATTTCAAGAATTACTATAAAAGGGCATTCTTGCAAAAGATAAACTCTGGTTGCATGGTTTAGGTGTGATATCCGAACCTCAAAACATTCCTGGAAAAGACTTCTGTTGTTGGCAGTTAATCCCATAAATCATTTGTTCAAGGTATAGGGCACTTATTTTGGTAGTGATCTTGTGCAACTCTCTGTACATAGTACAAAACCATAAGGTTTTGTCTTTCTTCTTCATATAAACCTGAGTTTCCCTACGGGGACACACTAGGTCAAATAAATCCCTTACAACTCATCCTCTAAATCTTTAATTCTCTGAACTCTATTGGGGGTCATAGGATAGGGGTTTTGAAAATGGGTTGAGCGTCAAGAGTTAGGTCGATCTGAAAATCAATGTTTCTTGGGGAGAAACAGTCCTGATAGTGCTCAGATGGAACATCTCTAAATCCGCCAACTGTAAATATAGATATGGATATACCAAGTGTGGTTCACATAATACTGATATAGTAACTTACTTGCTTGTACAGTGTAATTGGGGGGATAAATAGGGTTTTTCTTCCCTCTGCCCATAGAAACACATGTTTAGTCAATCCTCATCTCTCAAGCTAACCCTAAGATCCTTATCATTCATCTTAGTCCTGTAAGCATACAGTCAGTTCACCCCCATAATGATATCAAATCTGTCAATCAAACTGGATTGAACGTCTAGTGAATATGGTTCCAGCAATAATACTAGAGGCATGTGTATGAAAGATAAACATTCAACTGCTTACTGGTCTCAATACATTGAAATGACCGGGGAAAGATCTAAAGTGTCGAGAGATGTGACCACACCATAAACTCTTGCAAAGATATTTCTTTATTGCTTACAAAGGACAGGCAAGTTGAATGAACGAAAGGACGAAGATTCGTAATGAATGAGATAAGGCATATAAATGACTTGCATATACAAGACATGTAGTTTATTCATGATGGTCATGATAGTAAAGTAAATGAATGATTTCATGAAGTTGAGAGAAAGTATTGAGTACTGAAGGTGAAGAAATGTAATAGATTACCAAAGTGGCTTTTGAAAATTCATACTCGTATGTAAGTAAAATAATGAAGATAAGGGTCAACACTACCAGAAGGAAAATTTTATTCATCTGGTGTTTAAAAGGACAATACGTCATGATGAATGAGTAAGTCTTATGACTGTGATGTAGTCACACTGCGAAAGAGAGGGAATGAAAGGAAGGCTTAAGTGTTTAGTGAAAGAAGAGAAGATGGCATGGGGAAACAATGAAAATGGCGTGGAGAAGGAAGGAGAAAAGAGTGCCTTGAACAAGGTTCAATGGCTTGAACTGAAATATTGATAACACTGAAATATTTCTTAGATAAAGATTTCACCACTAAGAATTGTTTTAGGGCTCGTAATCCTATATTAGGACACAGATTTCACCACCTAACCAAGATTAAGACTCACTTGAAGACCACTCTAATTGGCCAAATTAGAGATAAGCAAGTAGAGAATTTAAAGTAACACATAGAAGAGTTTATACTCACTTCTGATTTCAATTCTTTAACACCCTTTACAAAAGGGACGTCCACCCTATTTTATAAGGCACGTCCAGCCCCTTCCTTAGTCATTAGGTAACCCCTAATAGATTACTTAATGCTTAGGAAAGTCATAAAGCACACTTAACTAGTTACACATACAATTTAGTACATAATTGACTTAAAACAAGCACAAACGAATGCAATGGCTTAAGACTAATTAACTTAAGCTATTCTTTGCTGATTCTAGGCTGCATGAGTCATGTTTCCTCCCATGGAAGGAATGAACACACGGCTGTCACCTCAAAAGTACAAGAGGAATGCATGCGTGACACCTCGTGCTGAAGTGGATGAAAGAATGCTTGTAAAATGGATGAATCTTCCTCTTCCACGTGGCACTTACTGCCTTCATGAGTCACCTAGTGACTAAGCTCAAGCTTCCAACCAAGAGGGAAAACTCCTAGGCTAAGTAAACGGCTGCGTGGGTGGCGCATGCAGGCTGATCTTCCATACTTTTGGGCCACTGCATTTTGATGACTAAGCTAGGGTGTCCTTCAGGGGGGGAGACCTCAATAGGTCTAGAAACCCCACCCCACTTTTTGAAAATCTTGATTTGGACATCATTAAGTGCCTTAATCATCATGATCTTTCAAACTGTACAAATCCTGACGCCTGCTGGGCAGTTTTGATAAATTGACTGAATTGACCACTTTACGTGCTTTGCCTTTGTGCTTAACATAAGAAATAAACTAGACATCCTAATGGAACTAACAAAAAAAGAATTACATGATTTGGATGTTGTTTGCACTATTAAATAATAAAACCAAAACCAGGTACATGCAAGAGGGTCAACTTGGGTACCATCTCCTTTTGGATTTGCAAAATGGAACTTGTTCCTTGGACTTGGACTTGTGTAATTGGACTACCTTGACTTGGGGAATTTAATTGGGATGTGTCTGATTGAATTACATCATCTTTCCCTTGTTTGAAATGATTTGACCTCAAATCGTACAGGTCATCATCTTCTTCGTATGGACTCAAATTCGCTACGTTGAACATAGCTAAAACTCCATAATCCCCAGGGAGATCCACCTTGTAAGCATTGTTGTTGATGTGTTCTAGGATCTCAAATGGACCATCTGCTCTTGGCATAAGCTTGTTCTTGCGTCTTGCTGGAAAACGCTCTTTTCTGAGATGGATGCAAACCAAATCTCCTGGCTGGAACGTCTTCTCCTTCTTTTTTCTGTTTGCATGAGTAGAATAAGATAGGTTAGATTGCTTCATTTTATTTCTAACTCGCTCGTGCAGTTTCTGAATTTCCTTGACTCTCTGATCTGCATCTGCACTAGGCTTTTGATCCAGGAGGCGTGGTGTCAGATCTAAGGGAGTTATGGGATCAGTCCCATATACTACCTTGAAACGTGACAAGCCAGTTGCTCTGCTGGGGGCCCTATTGTAGGCGAACTCTACATATGGAAATAGAAGATCCCAAGCTTTCTTGGACTAGGGAGAAATCAAAGCCCTTAGGAGTGTTCCCAAGGTTCAATTTGTTACCTCTGTCTGACCATCGATCTGTGGATGACAGGTTGTGCTATATTTCAGTTTTGTCCCCAACTTCTTCCATAAAGTGACCCAGAAATGACTTAAAAACTTAGTATCCCAATCTGAAATAATTGATCATGGAATACCATGTAGTCTAGTCACTTCTTTGAAATACAGCTCTGCAATATTAGTAGCATCGTTAGTTTTATTGCAGGGAATAAAATGGGCCATCTTCGAAAACCGATCTACCACCACAAAGATTGAATCTTTGCCCCGCTGTGTTCTAGGCAAGCCTAGAATGAAATCCATACTCACGTCTACCCAAGGTTGGGTTGGAATAGGAAGTGGCGTATATAACCCTTGCGGGAGTAAGTGAGTTTTAGCCACTTGACATGTTGCACATCGCTTCAGTAAATCTTGTACATCTTTATGCATCCCGGGCCAATAATAATGTTCTTTCAAGATGGTAAGAGTTTTAGTCTCACCATAATGACCTGCTAATGATCCTCTATGTACTTCTTAAATCAGAAGTTCCCGAGTGCTGCATTTAGGCACTCATAAACGTGTACTTTTAAACAGAAATCCTTCTTGATTCAAATAATCATCTCTGGGGTGTTTTTCACATGCACCATAAAGTTCCCCAAAGTCTTCATCTCCAAAATATAATAATTTTACGTGCTTGAAACCCATAATACAAGCATCTAACTGGAACAATAATAGGTACCTTCTGTATAAGGCATCAGCGCCTTTATTCAAATTCCCTAATTTATGCCATATAGTAAAATGAAATGACTAGAGAAACTCCACCCACTTAGCATGCCGGGAGTTTAATTTATGCTGGCCTTGAATATATTTTAAAGCTTCATGATCAGAATGGAGAATAAACTCACTGTCCATAAGACTCCAGCGCAAACATCGAACTATGGCATAAAATTCTTTATCATAAGTGGAATATTTCCATCTTGAGTAAGAACACCACCAATTCCTATGCCAGATGCATCGCATTCCACTTCGAACACTTTGTCAAAAACAAGGAAGTGCTAACACTGGTGCTTGCATTAGCTTGACCTTCACTTCTTCAAAGGCCGTTTGTGCCTTAGGGGTCCATCTAAAAGATGTTCCCTTAAGCACCTCGGTCATTGGTGCAGTAATAGTGCTAAAATTCCAAATAAAACACCGATAGAACAAAGCAAGTCCGTGAAAGCTACGGACGTCATGTTTGTTCTTCAGTGTAGGCCAACTCCGAATAGCCTCAATCTTGGCTTCATCAGCTTCAATTCCTTCAGCAGTCACGATATATCCCAAAAAAGTGACCTTAGAAGTGAAAAAGGAACACTTCTTGAGATTACTGTACAACTGTTCATGTTCAAACATTTTCATAATCTCAGTTAAATGATTCTGGTGCTCTTTCTCATCTTTGCTGAAGATTAGAATATCATCAAAATAAACGACAACGAACTTGCCAATATAAGGTTTGAATACTTGATTCATGAACCTCATAAAGGTGCTCTAAACCGAACGGCATCACCAACCATTCAAATAGACCACCCTTTGTTTTGAAAGCGGTTTTCCACTCATCACCTTCTCTGATTTGAATCTGATAATAACCGCTTCGCAAATCAATCTTTGATTATACCCTTGAACCATGCAATTCTTCAAGCATATCTTCAAGTCTCGGTATTGGATACCGATACTTGATAGTAATCTTGTTAATAGCTCGACTATCGACGCACATACGCATACTTCCGTCTTTCTTGGGTACTAGGAGTGCAGGAATGGCACAGGGACTTAAGGATTCTCGAACTAATCCTTTAGCCATCAATTCTTCTACTTGCTTCTGAATTTTAGAAGTGTCTTTTGGGTTCATTCTGTAGGTAGGTTTATTTGGAAGGATTGAGCCAGGAATAACGTTGATATGATGTTGGATATCCCTTTTCGGGGGTAATCCAGAGGGTATCTCTTCTGGAAACACATGACTAAATCATTTGAGTAACGATTTAGCCATAGGATGATCAGGTAAAGATGATTCAGATTTATCTTGAGTGACTAAAATCCAATCTCTGAAAGCTCTAAACTCATGGTAAGATGTTTTTAGTAAAGGCTCACTGTAGGCAAATAACATATTCGATCTTTCAGGGCTTTTTTGTAGTTTGTGTTTGGAAAGTTCAAATGGGGATAATGGTGTCAAATTGATTTTCTTTCCTCCTCTGGAGAAGGAATAAGTATTCAAAAATCCATTGTGCATCACCTTACGATCATACATCCATAGACGCCCCAGAAGAATATGGCATGCATCCATTGGGATCACATCGCACCACAGCTCATCTCGATAATTCTTCCCAATCGATAATGAAATTAAACAATGGAAATTAACTTTAAGACCTTTACTCTGATTGAGCCACTGGATGTTGTATGGGTGGGGATGTGTTGTGGCTTGGAGGCCCAACTTCTCAATCATACTCAATGATACGACGTTAGTACAACTGCCTCTGTCAATCATCAATGAGCAAGCTTTGCCTTCAATGGTGCATCGGGAACGAAAAATGTTTTCCTGTTGTTCATCTTTATCTCCACGTTGATTGCTTAGTACCCTTCGAAGTACTAGAATTTCTCCTTCATCTGCAGCTTCAACTACTTCCTCCTGTTCGTCCTCCTGCTCTTCTTCTTCGTCCTCTTTCTGTTCCTCCTCTTTATCCTTTTCTCTAATTGCATCCCATTCAGAAAGAGTAATAATTCTTCCATTTGGGCAATCAGAAGCAATATGCCCAAGTCCCTGACACTTGAAACAACATCGATTACTCATTGGAAATGGAGTGGGACGTTGTGGACCAGACTGATGTCGTGGCTGGGGGTACAGTGATCGTACTGGAGGTTAGGTTCTTTGAGGAGTTTGGGTTCTTTGTGGCATAGGGGAAGACGGATTTTGTGGGTATGATCTTGGAGGAAAATTCGAACTTCCCTTGTTAAAAGGTGAAGTACGAATTAGAGGTTTCGGAAAATCATGTTTGATTGGTTTATTTCTTCGTTGTTGTTCAACTTTGTGTGCTAACACATAAAGTTCATCGAACGTGGTATATTGCTGCAACTCAACAACATTAGAATACTTAGGATCAAAGCCACCCAAGTATCTAACAATTGTCTGTTCTTCTCCTAAATATCACATTTAACTAGGAGCTTTTCGAACTCTCTTGTGTATTCCTCAACAGTTAAATTCCCTTGATTTAGATTATGCAGTTGGGAATAACTGTCTTGAAGATACGTTGCTAGGAGGAATCGGGGACTTTAACTTGGACTTCATTTTCTCCCAGGTTCTGATCTTGCCTTTTCTGTTTCAGGTTCTCTTAGCACAAAGGTTTGTCCACCAAAGGGACGCATACCTTCGAAGGCTAAATGCAACCAACTTTACATTCTTGTCATCTGGAATGCCCTTATAATCAAAAACTCGTTCCACAGTGTGTAACCATTCCAGAAACTCATCAGGATCCAATTTACCCTCAAACTTAGGAATTTCAACTTTGAAATCATTTGAGTTTTGGGACGTTCTTCTAGCACCTCTAACCCTTCTTTGAGGTTCTTCATCACTTGAAGAACTATTCAAGTTACTTGCTTCATCTTCACAATGAACAGATGCACTTGGACTTTCAAGAGCTTTTTGCTTCTGTTTCATATCATCTCCCAGTTGCTTTTGCAAGTACTCATTTTGTTTCTCCAATTTTGCCTTTGAGGACGATACTACTTGATAATTCTTCATAAGAGCTTCAAACTTTTCTTCAAAGGTCATTTCACTAGTACTAGCCATGTTGAAACTAAAGAACACGAACCAACGCTGGAAACTTTTTTTTGTGTTTTGAAATTTGTGGCATGACTAGGGAGAGAAACGTGTGGGGGTTTGGTTTCAGGCCAAGATGAAACTTGCTCTGACACCCAAAATGATGTAGTCAAACTAGGAAGGAGAGGGAATGAAAGGAAAGCTTAAGTGTTTAGTGAAAGAAGAGAAGATGGCGTGGGGAAACAATGAAAATGGCGTGCAGAAGGAAGGAGAAAAGAGTGCCTTGAACAAGGTTCAATGGCTTGAACTGAAATATCGATAAAACTGAAATATTTCTTAGATAAAGATTTCACCACTAAGAACTGTTTTAAAGCCCGTAATCCTATATTAGGATACAGATTTCACCACCTAATCAAGATTAAGACTCACTTGAAGACCACTCTAATTGGCCGAATTAGAGATAAGCAAGTAGAGAATTTAAAGTAACACATAGAAGAGTTTATACTCACTTCTGATTTTAATTCTTCAACACCGTTTACAAAAGGGACGTCCACCCTATTTTATAAGGCACGTCCAGCCCCTTCCTTAGTTATTAGGTAAACCCTAATAGATTACTTAATGCTTAGGAAAGTCATAAAGCACACTTAACTAGTTACACATACAGTTTAGTACATAACTGATTTAAAACAAGCACAAATGAATGCAATGGCTTAAGACTAATTAACTTAAGCTAGTCTTTGCTGATTCTAGGCTGCGTGAGTCATGTTTCCTCCCTTGGAAGGAATGAACACACGGCTGCCACCTCAAAAGTACAAGAGGAATGCATGCGTGACACCTCGTGCTGAAGTGGACAAATGAATGCTTGCAAAATGGATGAATCTTCCTCTTCCACGTGGCACTTGCTACCTTCATGAGTCACCTAGTGACTAAGCTCAAGCTTCCAGCCAAGTACACACACACCTTGAAGGAGAAAACCCACCTAAGAGGGAAAACTCCTAGGCTAAGTAAACGGCTACGTGCGTGGCGCATGCAGGCTGATCCTCCATGCTATTGGGCCACTGCATTCTGATGACTAAGCTGGGGCTTCCTTCAGAGCGGGGGGGGAGACCTCAAGATGTTTAGAAACCCCCACTTTTTGAAAATCTTGATTTGGACATCATTAAGTGCCTTAATCATCATGATCTTTCAAACTATACAAATCCTGACGCCTGCGGGTCAGTTTTGATAAATTGGCTGAATTGACCCCTTTAACATGCTTTCTTGCCTTTGTGCTTAACATAAGAAATAAACTAGACATCCTAATGGAACTAAAAAAAATTACATGATTTGGATGCCGTTTGCACTATGAAATAATAAAAACAAAACCGGGTGCGTGCAAGGGGGTGAACCGGGGTACCATCTCCTTTTGGATTTACAAAATGGAACTTGTTCCTTGGACTTGGACTTATGTAATTGGACTACCTTGACTTAGAGAATTTAATTGAGATGTGTCTGATTGAATTATATCAGACTGAACATGATGACATCCATCAATAACACATTTTAAAGTAAATGGAAGTCTTGGGTAGGCGTATAAACTCCAAAACTGCTGGCAAATGGAAATAGCACAAATCATTATTTAGCATTAATAAGATAGGCTGTACTAGTAAAAAAAGGATCACTAAAATAACTTCAGTAAGGATATGCAGTCATGGCCATAGAGTAGTATGCCAACATGACGTTACGGTGCTATAGAAACACGAACAATGTGGATACATTTAATTGCTGAAAGGGCACTCAATGACTGGGTCTGAAACAACCAGAGGCTTTGCATGCAATAAATGAATAGTGTCCAAATAGAGGCAAGGAGTTAAAGTATGTGACAGTAAAAATATGAACATGGTGATGATTGAACTGTAAGTAGAATGTGTCAAATATGCTTCGGAAGAGTTGGAAATCACACTGTAACGTATATCGGGAGGCTCCATTATGGAAGTAGAGAATTAAATGATTATGGTTGCCAGGGTTTGAATCACCAATGAGAAAGGTTCCTTAGATGTGTTGAAAGGACTCCACACAGGCCACATATAAGATTTTTCATAAACACTCCATTGTAATTCAAGAGAGTGTTAGTGGTAAAGAAATGATGACTCTGAACAATGCAAGGTAACTAGGGCAGAAATAAGTCGATGACAGGAAGTAATGGCGGCATTGCTGATGTTAGGTCTTAGTATCAAGACCAAATGATTGCTATACATGACAGCTTAATCTTACTTGTACCACCCATATTCATGCCAAGTAACACACCATAAGCTCTTAACTATTATCACCATACATAAGCACTCATTGTGATGTTCATCTCATACTGGTTCACCTCAAAGATATTGCCCCACTAGGCATTTCCTCATCTGGAGGTTAACATCTGACCTGACACTATATTAATGCTTCAAGAAGTTGCAAATGGCATCCCCACATGGGGTTTCAACCATCATTGTACTCAAGATTAGGTATATTAATACACCTCAATAAAAATCTCAAATTTTGGGGCAAAACGGACAAAGTTCTGCCTGAAACTGACTAAAACCTGGCTTAAAGCCTTGCAATAGATACCTAAAATGGAGAGAAACACTTCAATAGCTTAACGACCACACGCCGAAGTTCATAACTCAACGGGTCACACACCCAGAGTGCACGATTGCAAAAATTTAAACAAATGAAAGAAATGAAACATGCAATACAACTCTCCGATAAATGAGAGCATGCTTCACTAACAGGTCACCCAAATGGTTCCACACTCCACCTTGCTAATGCTCGGATCTCATAATATTACCAAATGATTGGTTCACCCAAATGGAAATGGCTCCTCCATATATGCCCATACATATGAACTTATAGTCAATAGCTCATTTAACTAGTCCAGCGTAACTCATCCACACCTTGATAACTAATTCATAAACACTTGATAGCTCACAGTGGCCCTTAAACTCTTAGCTCTGATACCAAATCTGTAACGCCCCAAAATGCTAATGATATGATTTATGGAAAACTGCAATGGAAGACTTAATGATAGAAGATGCAACCGTCGTCCTGATAAAGACAATGCTCATTGAAACCATTTAATCTTGTGACTCATGTTCACAATCATAATATCTATTCAACTGAAACACTCCAAGACCAAAGTCTATAATAGTTCAAGTTCAATACAATTGATTCAATCATACCATGTGCTAACTCGCACTCCACACTACACAAGCATATCAAATATAGACCCAACTTGACCCTGAGTTCGATCCCAACATTCATGCTATGCTGAATCCACTGTGAGCATATGATGACCTCGAAAAGGGCTTGCTAAGTAGAGAAACATGTGATACTTCATCACCTAAAATGGAAAACATGAAAACGACTCAAAAATGTGAGCAACAACTCAGTACATGCATTCCTGTATTGTAAAATGAGCATAGAAACACTATTGATGGGTACCCACCTTTGCAATTCATTTAGTTCACAATAATAATGAAAATGAAAGTAATATGAAACTGAATTGCTCATTATTATCTGGATGTGAACCCCTTGCGATGATATGATCTACACATAGGTGTACACCTGCCAATCCGATCAAGAGTTAGCCTGAAGCCGCGCGGGTAAACAATGGGTTGACGCCCTATAGATGATAACTGATGGGATCACAAGTTAAATGGAAAATCACTGTATAAATTGATTCGTTGATAAACTCATTTAGAGTTGTAACTTGATAAACATATTCTACTTTCTGAAGATACAGGCAATGGACGTAGCTTGAGTCTTTTAAAAAAAAATATCATCGGACTTGATAAATATTTTCTGACTTGATAACACTTACGTATAATGGGGAACGATAACTAGGTCTCGATTCTGTTTCATAAATGTCATTGTAGGTAGGTGTAGTAAGTAAATGATCCTTACTCTCATAATTGAGTAAGTATATTGAGATAGGTATGTGTAATAGAAATTGAGTAATTAAATGGTATACATAACTTGGGTGCTTCAATACAACTTCAAAACTGAATTAATAAAAGAAATTAAATCCCACATAGAGTAAGTGAAAGTAAAATAGACCACAATGAGATAAATGCGTTTAGAAAGGAAAAGGCCTTGATGGTGACAAATGAGAGAGTGGTTGTGGCATTTTCTGAGATAGGTTGCTGATACAGGTTTAAGGTTCGCTGATTGGCTTGATTGACTTGATAAATACATTTCATACATTCTGAATTGAGTAAGAAATAAAGGTTTAAGGCCAAGACAGTATATCTTGATTCAAAATAGTATAAACTGCAATAACTTGGTCTAATAAATATGCCTCTGAGTCATAACTCTCCCCACTTCTCGTATTTCATTCATGAATCCATGAGATATAGAATTCCACTGCAAATGAATCATTCAACTCAATAGAAGCTATTAAGCTCCGTATTTTCTTTGTAAAATCCATAATTGAACCAAAGCTCATAAACAAGCACCCAAATTGTATACTTGTCTTCTTCTTTCTCATTAATCAAGTTAAAAGCTCTATGAAAGTCCATGAATATTCATTTTCCCCTTAAATGACCTTACTTAGCCCAAAATATACAAAATGAATGCATGATCAATCTCACTCAATCTTTATTATTGCTCTTTACACAATTACCCAAAATGTTTTCGAAAATCACCAAACTCAAAATACTCAATCAAAATTCATGAAATCTTATATTAAATTCAAAAATAATATGGAAAATCTACATTACAATTTTCAGAATTTCCCTCCTAGTATACGATGCACAGAAATTTCAATAACAGCCTAATTTGCTCAAAAGCAAGTCAGTTCACTTCAAAACTTCATAACTTTCACCCTTGACCTCAAATGTAGACCTAAATCCCCAATATGGAAAGATGAAGAAGTCCTAAAAAACTTTTATTTACAACACAAAATATGATTCCCACAATAGGGTTCCCAAAATGGGATGAGAACACAAGTGTATCTGTTTTTGGTTGAACTTGCGCAGCTCTTGTAAAATAGCCATAACCTTTTCCACATAACTTGGAATGAAGTGATTCAAATAGGCATTTGAAAGATAATACAATGATCTATCTACCCACCAAAAATAATAATTTTTAGATGGGTCGATCATTACCAGTGTATTGGCAAAGTGAGCCCTATTTTCTGCCAATTCACGGCCACACTACTTTTGGTTTCCCATTTCTTTTCAAATAAATCGCCATCTAAAATCATCCATTAAAATCATGTACTAAATCTTGTTCCTTCATCATCACCTTACAAATCCATTTTTCCTCGAAATACTCCATAATTATCTTTACATATGTCCTTCAATTCATCTCTTTACAAAATCACTCCAAACGCACCCATAATCACCTTTGCTTGCATAAATGAGCAAATGAATCACTTTTAAATCAATTGAGGAATTTTCATAATTCACCACTTTTTTCAAAAATCCCATCAAACCCACCACCATCATCATCAATAGATTTAAAGAATATCAAATCAAAGATAAAACAATCAAAATCTAACACTTTAACTTAAGCTTGCATGATCTTGGACACCCCTACACCATAGCATGCTTCAATCTTATCCAATCAATTAAAACACCAAAATTACACTTGTTTATGGAAAGATAACATTATCCATGATCAAATCCAACATAAAAACCCAAAATTAAACAAGGTTAGAATTAGGATTTACCTCACTTGAGATCAAGTATAGAGAGATGGAGATGGTGTTTTGTGTTTGTGAGAGTTCTGGTCGGTGGCTGATGGGGTGGTGGCTGGTGGGGTAGCGGCAGTAGTTGGTGGCAGTAGCAGGTGGTGGTGCCGGCAACAAGGGGGAATAGCTGTGGGGTGGAGAGAGAGGAAGAAGAAGAAAGCTTGGTGTTTTTACTTGGTTGAAAATGATTCCAAGCTATATCAAATTACTTGTTTGAGTTTTATCCCTCCCCAAAATATCCTTTTGCTAATTAAAATTAGGTGCAAATGATAGTACTTAACTTAATTAAATCACACCAAAATTTTCAGGCCAAAATTTGAACCCAAAATGAATCAGGCCGCAAATCGGGTCCAAATGAATTGGGTCAAACTTAATGAATTTGGGCCCAATTTTTTTTTTGCATGGTTAAAAATTAAATTTTTCTGACATTATGAAAAATAATTTCATCACCTAATCATATTTATCGGGACCTAATATCGATTCACCCGAAATTTAATTAATCAACGAAACTTGAATTAACAATCAATGAAACTTGAATTGCAAAGGGGACCCAAATAAAATATCCCCCAACCGGGATGATTAAATATGATAAATGAAGGTGAAAAATTTAAATAATATAATGGATTTCGTTAGATAAATAAATTGGGTGTAATTGAATTAATAAACATGATTTGGTTAAATAAATAACCATGACCAATTAAATAAATAGCTATGATTAATTAAACAAATAAACATAATTTAAATAAATAAATATAGTTTTCGGTCGGGCTATTACATGTTGAAATGATTTCCCTAGGGATCCTAACTTTGTTTATATAGGAGAAAAGGGGGTAGAATGAGGCATCATGTTCTCCCAGGCAGCTAGGAGGTTGTAATGCCACTTGACCCATGACACGTGATACCTAAGCAACTTGGTCTCCCGCAGACCTCATGCCCCCAAGGGGCTAAGTGTCCCTAAGCACAGCTTAGAGGTCGGTCGCTCTACCTCTTGCCCCCAAAGGCCTGAGGGTTCCTAGGCATGGCTTAAGGGTCAGTCACCCTACCCCTAGCCACTAAGGGGCTAAGGGTTCCTACGCACTACCTAGCAGCCGGTCACTCTACCTCTAGCCCTCCAAGGGGCTTAGGGTTCCTAGCCATGGCCTAAGGGTCAGTCGTCCTACCCCTAGCCCCCAAGGCGCTAAGGTTTCCTAAGCATGGCTTGGGGGTCGATCGCTCTACCTCTAGCCCCCAAGGGCCTAAGGATTCCCAAGCACGGCCTAAGGGTCGGTTGCCTTACCCCTAGCTGACAAGGGGCTAAGGGTTCCTAAGCATCGCGTAGGGCCGGTCACTCTACCTCTAGCCCCCAAGGGGCTAAGGGTTCCCAAGCACAGCCTAAGGGCTAGTCACCCTACCCCTAGCCCCCAAGGGGCTAAGGCTTCTTAAGCACGGCCTAGGGTCCTATCGCTCTACCTTTTAGCCCCCAAAATGGGCTAAGGGTCTATGAGCACGGCCTCATGGCCGGGCGATACACCTTTTAACCGCTAAAAGGGGCTAAGGGTTCCTAAGCACGACCTACGGACTGGTCACTCTACCTTTAGCCCCAAAAGGCCTAAGGGTTCCTGAGCACGACCGAAGGGCCGATCGCTACACCTTTAGCACCCAAAAGGGGCTAATGATCTATGAGCACGACCTAAGAGTGAGTTGCCATACCTTTGGTCGCAAGGGGCTAGGAGTTCAGTGGCACGGCCAAGGGGCCGGCTGCTCTACCTCTAGCCGTAAAAAAGGACTAAGGGTTCCAAGGGACGGCCGATGGGCCGGTTGCTATATCTCTAGACCCTAGAGGGGTTCAGGTTTCACGAGCACGGCCTAAGGGTCGTTCGTCATACCCTTTAGGCCCCCAAGGGCCATCAACTATGCTTCCACAGGAACATCATAAGGCAAAGAGTAGAAAATGCACAAGGAAAAAAAACAAAGCAAGTCCTTCTATAACGACGACTTTTTCCATTATCAACATTGGAAATTACAAAATAATCTTAAAAAAGAAAAAGAGCAAACTGTTGCTAAACACCTATGACTACTCCTTGTCACTAGAAAGGGGTAGGGCGTCACTGGAGCCCAGATCCTCCTCTTGATTGGCTCACCTATGGAGCTGCGCACTCAGAAACGCGTGCTTGTTGATCCTCAACCAAGACTCAACAGTGGGCCATCTCAGACACTCAAGAGCTAACTTCAAGGCCCCGGCCATATCTCTGTTCATGATGCCCAACTCCAAAGCATCATTGATCACCATGGTGTAGAAGGTGGCTTGGATCATTTCGGGAATATCGAAATCACATGCGGTCTCCTCCACGTTATATAGAGTGAAGCTCGGGCACTGGTCCTAGTAATCTTCCAGGAGCTGGCGAAGAGGGCACGAACCCCCCCTCAAGTGCCACTTAAACGTCTCCTTGACATGATCGACCATCTCCTCAGTATTGCGAAAAGGGGGAAAAGCCATGATGAAGAAGAGAGCAAACTCTCTGCCTCTAAAAAAGCACCTATCTCTCTCTCTCTCTCTCTCTAGGAGGGTTTCAGCATGCCCCTAAATGACTTTCCTCAAGGAACCCAGGTCCTTCATATAGGGGGAAAAGAAATGGCGACACACCTCCCAAGGCATTAGGAAGACCACAGCGCCACTCAATCCATGACACGTGGCAAACAAACACATGAAGTGGCCTAACACACACTTGGTCCCAAAAGCAAGCTAAAGGCCGCGACGTGGGCGTAGATTGTTTACTCTTTAGCCCTTAAAAGAAGTCGAGGATTCATAAGCACGGCCTAAGGACCAGTCACTCCACCGTCAACCCCCAGAAAGGGAAAAGGATCTATGAGCACGACCTCATGATCTATCGCTATACCTTTTAGCCCTCAAAAGGGGCTAAGGGTCTATGAGCATGACCTCATGGCCAGTCACTATACCTTTTAGCCGCAAAAGGGGCTAAGGGTCTATGACCACGACCTTTAGGCCGTTTGCTACGTATGAGCAGATGCACCAGACTAAAGGCGTGGCTGTGAAGAACAAGTCAACATTTTATTATCAAAGTTCGAGGAGTACATAGCTGCTACAAAAAAAGGGAAATAAGGTGGAAGCGAACGAGCACACCTAAACCTTATTCACTGCCCTCATCACCAGGGAAGGTTGACACCTCCCTAGACCTCGAGTCCTCTTCCTCCTGCTGATCGCTGTCGGCCTCTAAATGGCAGGCTTGTAAGATGTTGCTTCTGTTGCACCCCACCCACGCTTGGAAGGTGCTCCACCGTAACTCTGTGAGAGCCGACTCCATTATGCCAATCATCCACCTGCACAGAATGCCCAGCTTAACAGCATCGTTGAGAAGCATCGCAAGGAACACAGCTTGGGGTATCTCAGGGAGCTCGAAGTCTCTGGCAGCCTCCTCTGCCGCTGCTAGGTCAAAATTCGGGCACAGGTCCTTGTGATCAGAGGGAAGTGGTAGAGGAGGAAAGGCCACTCCCCTCCGATACCACTCGAACTTATCTAGAGCATAGAGGGCCATCTCGTCCGTCTTCAAGTGAGGAAACCCCATCATTAACTCTCCTCGATCAAGGTGAAATTCCCATACAAAGCATGAAATGCTGCTATACTTCAAAGAGTGGATGGTTCCCCATAACAGTGTCCATCATCGGAAATTTGGATTGCTCTGAAAGTCCAACAAACCTGAGGTTGGCCGCCAAGTGTTAACCCAAGCTATGGCGCTTGACTATCAGCATGCCCTTTTCCATGACCCACTGACCTTCGTTCCACAAATGCATTCCACATTCCGCCTGACTATCGGCCCGGCTCTACGTCCAGGCCAAATGTGAGGGGCTAAAATATGATTCTCATAATGGACCCCCCACATTTCTGGCTCTAGGCTAGGCCCAATAGGACCCTAAATGCCTCCGCTGGATCCTTAGGGCCATCCGCAGGAGCCTGATGGAGGAGACTGTTTGGTAGCCCATGAAGAGAACCTCCAAGAGTGAAATTACCATTTTACCGTTTGCTGCAGGGGTTATAAATATTCACCTACCTACCTTGGAAAAAGGGTTGGTCTTTCATCGGTACTTCTGATCTTCCATTAATTATCACTCGTATTTGCTTTGACATTGATTGGGACTGCCAATAGACTTGACTGTTGGAGTGGCGTTCCTCGGACCACAACTTAGGGGTGCCCTTTTGGAGGTCCCACGTTCAAGGAGATAGAATTGACCGACGCTCCACTCATGCCATCACATAAGTCCACTCTCTCATCCCACGTCATTCTCAGCAACCCAGGAACTTACAAAAACAACACTCATTTGTAACCATTGACGTGTTTATATATCGAACGTTATTCTCACCAAGTGTTGGTGAAATGCACGATTGTAATGCCGCGGATTGAACCATGCTACGTAGTGGGAAGTCAAGAGTCTTTACTCAATCGAAATCTTTATCACTAGTCAAAAACATCATCAAAACTTGAATTTTGGTGGTCCTGTAATCCCTTTGAAAACTACATATACTAAATTTTTCTTAATAGCTTTAGACTTTATCCAATATACTCTGTTTTTGGGGCAATCGTACTGGGGTTGGGAAGGGGGCAGTGTTGCACAAGTGGAACAATGAATATCCACTTACCTAAAACCATATTAAACGTTGTTGTATATTTTCTTGTGCAACTCCAATTTATTAAGAGAAACAAAAGAACATTTTTGAGAAAAAGTTATCGAACTCTTTCCTCCTTCGCCTCCCCAAAACAGAAGCCCAATACAAACTTTTTTTTTTTTTTTTGAACAAGAAGCCCAATACAATTAATACTACTCAACAAACTCTTATCAACTACTCCTATGAAAAAATACTCCTTCCCTATTTTTCAACCCCATTTTTAACCACCTCAAATAATATTTAAGCAACACACACCCATCCCCAGACCACCATACCTCAAAACGCCCCCTCCCCAAGCCACTTCAAAAAAAAAAAGAAAAAACCAAAAGGAAACACAGCCATACTCTCATATAATGGCGAAGATAATATCCTACCCAATTTTCCAAAATCTCCTCCTCTTATTTGTCCTAGGAATCGGATTTTCGCTGGCCGCCGGGAAAATCCCGGCGATTATCGTATTTGGGGATTCAACTGTGGATACTGGTAACAATAACATGATTAAGACATTGCTTAAGAGCAACTTTAAGCCTTATGGGAAGAACTTTGAAGGGGGCCAGCCCACGGGCCGATTCTCGAACGGACGGATCCCACCCGATTTTATTTCGGAGCGTTTTGGGCTCAAGAAAACCGTCCCAGCTTACATGGATCCCAAGCTTGGCATTGAAGATTTTGCTACTGGAGTTGTCTTTGCCTCCGCTGGGACTGGATATGACAATCTCACTGCTTCTGTGCTGGTTAGTGCTGCATATATTAACGGCTCCATGATTATTTTTCAGTTTTTTATTTTTTTATTTTTAGGAATATTCGCAGGCTTTTGATTGGATTTCATATTGAACGTGCATGATGTCGTTATTATATGTATGAAACTGACTATAGTTTAGTATTGCACTAGTTGCTATCCATGTCAGTTAATTAGTCCAATTGATAATCTTTTTTAAACAAAAATAGCAGGGGATTTTCGTACAATAGATCTGATTCAAATTTTATCTAGCTGTGTCTATCTTTATCTCTCTCTCGTTTTTTTTTTTTTTAATGACTAAACAACCAAGTAGCCGCAACATGTAAAGGTGTTGTTTAGAGCACCTCCAATGGAGATCTCACGGGCCAAATTTTCGGGCCACGGGCAAGCGGGCGGCACTTCCGGGCTCCAGCCATCCGCCCGCACGAGAGAAAGGGGCGAGTGGCCCTCCTCCTCGAGCGGCCCTCCCCCAATTTCAACCTTTTTTTTTAATTTATTAAGATGAATTGTGTCTCTTTAATTTGAGAAAAAAAATGGAGGAAGCCATGGAAGGAGTGGGGGAAGAAGAGGAGGTGAAGAAGATGAAGGGATGAGAGAGAAAGTAGCAGAATGGGGAAGGGTGGTATCTTCGGAATTCTTTTTGGTAAAGAAAAAGACAATAAAAATTATTACATGTATTAATGGAAAAGATAATGGCAATCTAAATCTTCTTTTTCTTTTTGGTGGGAGACCTTTTTATTTATACACTACTACGTATTAATGAAAATTATTACTTGTATTTGTGTAAATTATTTTTCAAAAAAAACAAAGTCAAATAAGAAACCAAAACACAAAAACTAAATTAATTAAATATGATTAGGTGTGAGGTCCTTAGGTACTATTTTATTTAGTGAGCTAAAATGGTAAGTCCTTCATTGGAGAGAGTGAGGATTGTGAGCCAAAAAGTTAGAAAAATGGATGTTGTGGCAGTATTAGGCCTCCACTAGTGAGCCAAAAAATAGACTCACCGTTGGATATGCTCTTAGAGTAACTCCAAATATTAGGAAGACTTAATAAATGATTCTATCCATTTTATTTTAATGCAATAGGCACTAGCTATACCTAACATTGTGTCTTATTTGAAGCACGTATTAAATGAATGTTGAATTAGGATGATATTAGGTTTGGAAGAGGCAGTAGTAAGATAATAATGTGATATTTGATTGGACATAATGTAATAGTAACGTAATGTGATTAAAATTACAATGCAAACATAATTTCTTAGTTTGTAATAATCATAATTACAAGATAATTTTTTTATAATTTTCTCATAGAACCATATAAGATAATGAAAACATAATTACAAACTTATTTTTATTACTGATTAAATCGAACCAAACATTACCTTAAATATGAATAATTTAGCTAGGAACAATTCGTAGGGAATTCAGAATTAAAAAGGAGACCGTAGATCTTTCAATTCTCCAATCTCAACATTTATGCATACCTAATAATAGTAGTGTACTGAAACAGTCATTTACATTGTCCATGAGCATTTATTTCTGGCATTATCAAAAAGGGAAAAAAAAAGGTTAACTGATTGTGTTTTGCTTTTCAGAATGTCATACCTTTTTGGAAGGAAATAGAAATGTACAAGGAATATCAAAAGAGGCTAAGGGACTACCAAGGGGAGTATAAGGCAAATGAGACTCTAAGTGAAGCATTGTACATAATAAGCATAGGCACCAACGACTTCTTAGAGAACTACTACTTGTTACCCATCACTAGGGCACATTTTACCGTTCAGGAGTTCGAAGATCACCTTCTAGGGATCGCGAGGAAGTTCATTGAGGATATCTACCAACTTGGGGCTCGAAAGATTGCCCTTACAGGGCTCCCACCCATGGGATGTTTGCCTTTGGAAAGGACCATCAATATCATGGCCCTAAGTGAATGCAATGAAGAGTACAACAATGTTGCCTTGGAGTTTAATGCCAAATTGAGTGGCTTAATTGCTCAACTCAACAAAGAATTGCCTGGCTTGAAGTTGGTCTTCTCTAATCCTTACTATCTTTTGCTCCACATGATTAAAAAGCCTTCATATTATGGTAAGTTCATCTGAATTCTTTGCTCGCTTATGATCTAAAATAATGATCCATTTTGTCATCCATGCAAAATCAAACTTATTTGGGGTCATCTGAGTCGCCTTTTCTTTTGTTCAAGTACAAGAAGTTGAGAATGGAGACACTCTCGCAGTGAGTGTTCGGTTTTGTATTCCCCCTTATCTAGGTGCACTGGAAGTTTTCACTAACCTTCATGGTTTGGGATATAGTAAACATCTAATTCACCAATAGTTCATATAAACCATTTGTATGCCCTGAGGGTCAATCAAATGAGCGACGTACGTGATATGAAGATCTTGTAAGGGGTTTTAGGCTTTTCTTTAGTTTTAATATTCGTTGATTAATTAGATTTTAAGTCTTATCGGCTCATAACAAATAGAACTCTCCGAATGTACAGACCAATCACAGAACCTTTTTCCCATTTACCTAATGTAGGCCCAAGATCCGCCTCAAGGAAAACTAGTGTCTAATCCTCTAAACCAATATGTATTTCTTACATTCCATTTATAATTAATTGTGTATTATAGCATTCATAATTTGTCGCCAGTCAAAAAAGTGACAAATAGATATCTCGGGTTAGAGAGGCCCAAACTTTCGGAAAAAAAGGGCACCAAATAAACAGTCTAGACGCCACAGACATCAAAAGTGAAAGCAAACGAATGAAAATGCCATTAAACTGAGATCAACCTGCAATGAAACTCTCCGTTTGAGGAATAAATAATTTTGTAAGCAGGAAACATTTTTCGTGGTTACTATTGAAACTTTGCAACTGCACCATTTTTTTGCCCCCGCCCCCCCCCCGGGGGGGGGGGGGGGGGCGGCTGTACTCCATTAATTCGTAGAGGTTTGGGAAGGACGGGAAGCATATGGCGACATAATAACATTAAAGTCTGCAAGGCCACATAGGTTGGAACAGCTGGAACTCCGCTAAATCATCATTAAGTCACCGACAAATAAAATGACACTTTCTTATATATAGTAGAGAGAGATAAAAGTCATCATCCTAGACAAACTACTAAATTAAAATAATCAAATGAAAATTGCGGTATCTTCCCTTCCAATTATCAATTTAGATACACACACACACACACACACACACATATA
>JACYFF010003369.1:56225128-56330936 GCA_017589665.1 Selenicereus undatus
CGCAATCGAATTGACGAATTAATTTGTGGCTACCTTCACAGGTCACATGACATTAATGATACTAAAATAGTCAAGTCCATCGGTCTTCTTGAGTGGCTTTTACATGATGGCAACCTTCCCTTGTAAGCAAGGTCCGAGCATTGGATCCTACAGCATATAATGAATGGGCAGCTGGGAGGGGGAAGGGCTCCATTACATATTTTCATCTTTTAGAAGTCGTATATAACTTATCCTTGCAGATTAAACCCGGCGATGTGAAGTGGGCTTTAGGCCTTGTTCTTTTCTACGTTTGGAAAGATTTAGTTTATATTTTACAGTTCCTTATAACTTTTTACATTTCTTTACATTTTCTTACATCCTTTTGCATCTCCTTAGATCTTGTTAAATATCCTTCTATATCTTTTATAACGTTCAATTTATAATCTATTTTATTCTCATATTTATATATTTTTTATATACTACTGCTGTGAAACATTTTACAGCTTTTTTATAAATATAATAATTGTATAAACATAAAAATAGAATTTAACGATCTGAATTAATATTTGAACTTCGACATGAAGTATGTATGCCATTACGGAGAAAATAAGTCAACATATTTTGAAATTTTAATACAAAAATTACATTTATGTTTGAGTTTCGACGTTACTCTGGCATGAAAATAGTCAAACTGTAAGTGATGAAAGCATTTCAACTATTTCACCTGTAAGTTTATCCATGACAACTTGATTGCTATCATTGTACAATTGAACATTAGATTGAATTTAATTCCAAAATGTTTAATTCAAATAGGATTTTATTTTTAGGGTTCTATTCAATTTGTTGAGAAAAATTATTTTTTTTAATTTATTTATCGATAGGTGAAACTAATGTTAATACTAAAAAACCACCTCAAGTGCGAAACATATTTGGTTCTACATGTTTGTCGACTTGAATTTGTCTTATTGATGTTTAATTGACTTATTTAAAAGTTTATTTTATTAATTATGCTATTTTAATATTATTTTTTATTATTCAAAATGAATTGTAGACAAATAAATTTGTCTAATGTTCAAATATAATTTTTTAGTGATTTCATAAAATTCATTTCATAAATATCAGTGTTACATGTTTGTTATTTTAATGAAATAAGTTTTTTCCATAATTCATGCATTAAAGATCAACAATTATATACATATATATATATATATATATATATATATATATATATATATATGTATGTATGTATGTATCAAAAAATTATACTATATAATTTTTTAATAATTCAACAACTCCTTACACATATCCTTACAGTTTCTTACTTCACTTTACAACTCCTTACTTCACTTTACAACTCCTTACATCTATTTGCAGTTTCTTACACCTTCTTACAACTCCTTATATTTCCTTATAACTTATAGCTGCATCTTATCAGGAAAAAAACATATCATTAGTACTGCATTAAAGGGTTTTAATATTTTGTATTCCAAAATCAATTTTATCTTCATTGATTATTATTATCTCTTCAGGACAACCGACCCTTAATAAAAAATGTAGAATGTAATGTAATATCTCATATTTAGTTCTTCAAGGGTAGTGTTTGAAGAAATCATATGTAGCGACTACCCAAGCTTAGACTTGCATAGCAAAAAGGAGGTTGTGTTCTTATTTGAAGATTTGAAAATGAGTAAACCTAGCTCTTCTTAGCCTTAACACCTTTGTATATAATTGGTTGAGGATTTGAAAATGACTAAACCTAGCTCTTCTTAGACTTAACACCTTTCTATATAATTGGTTGGGCCTCACCAGGATTTTTTTTTTTTTTTGTAAGAACGATAAGCAATACAATTTAGGTCACCCTTCTATCAAGGGTTCGCCCTGGATTATCCTCATAGAGGACAGAAAAAAGATCCCTGTGTGGGACCATATTCCAAACAACCGTGGAATGTAAGGAGTGACCAAACTTCGCCAGCCAATCAGCTGCGCAAGTACCTTCTCTAAAAATATGATGAATAGTAACCTTGTTACATGAATAAGTGTATGCTAAAATATCTTTCACAAGTACTTGAATTTCCCATGGTGGTTGAATATATCTTTGAACTACTTGGATGAGAATTTTGTTATCTCCTTCAATTTGAATATGAGTGAATCCTGCTTGGACTGCAGCTTTAACATCATTACGCATTGTTGTTGCTTCTGCTACTAAGATTGATGATCTTTCCAAATTGAATGCTGAAGCTTGGATGAACTTTTCTTCCCAGTCACGAATGGTGAATCCTCCTGCTGCGCCTTGTGAAGATTTGGATCCATCAAAGTTGATTTTGATGAACCCCCCTTGTGGTTTCTTCCATACTACCCAATATGTCTTCTTCCGGTTGGTGGTTGAGATAACTGGGTGTAGTAGTTGAATTGAATGTGTGAGGTTGTGCCTAACGTGCCATTCAGCCGTAGCTTTTTTGGCTCTAATCAAAGTCATACATGGGTTGGGCGTTTCATTATAAAACACCATATTGTTTCTTGTTTTCCATATACTCCATAGTAGAGCAACTAGTCTATCCATTTTAACTGTAGGACCGACGCTTCTGGTGTCACTAAGCATTTGAAGTGTACCAATTTGTGGGTCAAAAGGGGGGGCCATGTTGAGCCAGTTGTGGGAAACTGCTAATCTCCAACAATCCTGTGACGCAACACAACCCAAAAATAAATGAGTCGTGTCCTCTGTCGCTGTGTTACAAAAAGGGCATCTGGAGTCAATGGTTACGCCTCTTTGAGCCAGGGTTCCTCTTGTAGGCAGTGATGCATGACAAATTTGCCAAAGAAATTTTTTTAACTTTGGCATAATGTCTAAATTCCAAATCCATTTATAATCCCACACAGGTGGGTTGACTAGGTCAAGTCCATGTGCGGCCCAAGTCGCTGACTTAGTGGAAAGCTGACCATTTCCAGAAAGTCCCAACACACAGAGTCAGAAATGGAATTGACAGGGATAGGGGTTGCGAGAATCCACTGCAAGTGGACAAAGTCAACTAATAAGCTAAGTTGTACCGTGTCCCATTCTTTGGTTGCCGTTATAAACTGTGATACCTTAGGAGATGTATCAATGAGGGAAAGGTCCATAATGTTGAGCAGAATGGCTAAGCTGTCATTTGCACACTAGTTATCGAGCCAGAAGTTAATATTTACTCCATTCCCCACTTTCCACCTTACTCTTTTCCTAAATTGTTGTCGGTTATTAAGGATACACTTCCATGCCCAGGAATCATGTTTTTTGGCTTTGAGGGCAAAGACGTTTGCATCAATTTGATATGTCGCATGCATTTGTTCCACCCACAAACCATGTTCATGGAACAATTTCTAGGTTAATTTACTGAGGAAGGCACTATTAACTGCTTCCGTTTTTCTAAGTCCAAGACTTCCGGCTTTCTTGGGTTGACATATTTTGTCCCCAGGAAACTATGTGCATCCCCTTATTTTTATTGGATTTTTCCGGAAGAAATCTCTATCTATTTTATCTATCCGACAGCTGGTTTCTTTAGGCAATTGAAAGCATTGCATTGTATGTGCAGGCATTGATTCGATGTGAGATTGAATTAGTGCCACCCTTCCTGCCTTAGAGACATGTCTGGTCTTCCAAGTTTGTAATTTTGCAGCTGTTCTATTAACTAAGTTGGGAAAAGCTTCTATTTTTGGTAGACCCTTAAAAACTGGACACCCAAGGTACTTATCAAGATTGGCTTGGTGCGTAATGTTAAAAATAGATGACACTATTTGCTTGTCATGAAAAGTGGCATTACGGGAGAATGTTAATGACGATTTTTGAAAATTAATGAGTTGGCCCGAGTTTCGATAGAAGTTACTTAGAACAGACCTTAACTCATGGCAGGATTCAAGATTAGTTCTACAAAAAAGAAGACTATTATCGGCAAAAAGCAAACATGGGATCTTAGCAACTCGCAGTGAAAGCTTGAAACCAATCCTGCACTTTTTCTGACCAAGTGTCTTACGAAGGGCTCTGGTTAAAACTTCCATGCATGAGATGAAGAGATTTGGGGATAGGGGGTCCCCTTGTCGAATACCTCTGGTAGGTGAAAAAAATCCGCATACATTGTCATTGACTATGACCGTGTATGAAACAGTAGAAATGCATTCTTTTATAAGGTCTACCCACTTGGAATGGAATCCCAAATTGTGTAAAGTATTAAATAGAAAATCCCATTCAACCCTATCATAGGTCTTTTCCATATCAAGCTTGAGTGCTACCCAAGCCTTTTTCCCTTTCATAGTTTTGAATTTGTTTATGATTTCATGCGTAAGAAGAATGTTGTCATGGATAGAGCGTTTAGGCACAAAGGCGCTTTGGGTCGGATCAATTATCTTTTCCAGAATCGGGCGCATCCGATTAGCAAGAATTTTTGAAATAAGTTTGTAAACTATATTACACAGGCTAATGGGATGGAACTGGGCAGTGGTTGCTGGCTGACTCACTTTCGGAATAAGTGCAATAAGCGTATGATTAATCTGTTTGAGTAATTTGTCGTCTTCAAAAAAGGATCTTATGGCCTGACAGACATCCTTTTGAATAATATGCCGGTGGTCTTGAAAAAAGGCCCCTCCGAAGCCGTCAGGCCTTGGAGCTTTAAACTTATCCATTTGAAAAAGGGCTTCCTGGATTTCTGTGTCTTAAATGGGTTGTAATAAACTTTGGTTATGTTCGGCAGTGAATAAATTAAGCATTTCCAGATCAATATTAGAGGTGCTTGCCTGAGCTGATTTAAACCTAGCAGTAAAGTCAGTGATTAACATTTTTTCAATTTGTGCAGATTCATCAACCCAGACTCCCGAGGTATCATTAACTCTTGTAATCTTGTTGCATGTCTTTCTTGCCTTCATAGCCTGATGGAAATAGCGGGAGTTTCTATTGCCATTTACCAGCTAGTCTTTTCTTGCAAAAAGCCCCTAATATTTTTGGTTAAAGAGGTGCATCTTTTCTCGTTGCTTTATAAGTTTGTAGTGCCAGTTATTTAGTCATGCACTATTTGGCTCATGTACTAACTTGGTTTCAATATGTAGAAGTCGTTCCATATTCCTTTCTAGCCTATGCTTAAAGTTTCCAAATGTACACTTACTCCATGATTTAAGGTCCATTTTTGTTTTTTTTCAGTTTCTGTACTAACTGATACATAGAAGTGCCTTGTACTCTCATTCTCCAATGTTGTTTGACAATACTGTGTGTGTCCTGGTAATGAACCCAAGAGTGCTGGTATTTAAAATTTATGCCCCTTCGAAGAAGGTGCGCTGGCTTCGTATTGAGTGGCACAAAAGCATGATCAGAGCATGTAAAGGGGCCATTATTGACTATGTAGGAAGAAAAAAGTTGCGCACAATCCTCTCTGAACATAACTCTATCTAGTTTTTCATAAACATGCTGTCCGCGCATGATTTTCTTCCAAGTAAATACCCGACCTTGAACGTTGGCATCAATACTTCGAGTGTAATGCAAGAAATTATTAAGACGTTGAGTGCGAGAGGTAGAGAAAGGAGCTCCACCCATCTTATAAGAAGAGTACAACATTTCGTTAAAATCTCCTATTATACACCAAGGTAAGGTAATTGAGTTGCTAAGCTGATTGAGATGGTGCGAAAATTCGTTTTTATCTCTTTCTTGCGCCGGTGTATAAACTGTTGATAATAGAAAACGTTTATTACTAACTTTATCAATAATATGACAATGAATCGCTCTATTATCTGTTGCAAGAACATTAAGGTCGATGTTAATGGACTTCCATAGACACCAAATGCCCCCCATGGTTGACAGATGGAATAATATGGTGGTGGGGAAACCCCGATTGCCTTATAATTAAATCTGTATTTTGTTCATTAAACATACTATCAAGTAGGAACATAACATTGGGTTTGATAGTTAGATTAATGAATGCAATTTCGTGTCTCAATTGATATTTTTTAGCACCTTGAACATTCCAACAAATGACTTTCATGGAAACCAATGATGATAGCAACTGTGTCGATGCAAAACCAAGCAACCTGTGACAGTTGATGGACAGGGCCGATCGGAAAGAGAGTAACTCCCAAATACAATATGTTAAATGGACGATAAATTATTACACAAGAAAATTGCCCAGATGCATTAGTGGATAAAATGTAAATGATCTTCTGGTCCCAGCAAGTGGCATTGACGGACTTGAAGATGCGCAGCGTAGATGGCAATCCCCAGCAGGCAACACTTGGGTCAAGGAGCACAAACAAGAGACATATTGTAAACTAGAGGAGCTCGCAACCTGTGTCAACAAAAACTGCCCAGACCAAGTACATAGCATCGAATTTAAAAATAAAAACCAGACATAGCCATTCTATTGCTAACAATAAAGCCTGCATCCAGTGACGAATACAATCAGGGGTCTCAGTTAACAACATATTCATGTTTGTCATCATCCTTGACTTTTCTTGGTACTGGACCATGTGAGGTAAAGTCTAGTCACCAAGGAGATCCCCTCCTGGCATCATAGAAATTCACCTTAGGGGCAAGGCTATAGAGCCAGACCAGAACTGGGTAGAAGTAGCAAACAAAGGAAGTAGCATAATATAAGGGGCCCATCCTTGACTTGTGCTGCCGCCAACCAGAAACGGGGTGGCAAAGCATGAAGCCAAGGTAATCTGGCCGAAAACCTCATCAAAACCCCTCAAAGGAAATGACATTTGGCACTAAATACATCATAGCACATAGATGCATGCATGCCAACCGAGAAGGAAAAGGACAGAGAGAAATCCAAGGAAACCCACAGCCTGGGTGACACAACTTACAGCATAGAAATTTAGTATAAGTTCAGATGTCAAGTGGGAGATAGTAAGGGGAGGAGAGAACAACGCCTTCAAGAAGTATTGGAAATGCGTTAAAAGGGTATCCACACCATGGTTCCATGTAAATATCGAAACATAAAATGAGAGGACGGACATGAAGGATCCAGATGATTTGTTCAATCGACTGGTCTTGGGCCATAAGGATGATCCCTTATGTCCTCTCACCATAAATAGACTCGATGCAAACATTAAGAACAACTCCATTAGCCAACACCACAGTAAAAGAATACAGAGGTAGAAGAACATAGTATCACATAGCCACATCCAAATCACCCTAGTAAGACAACGACATAATGAAAGCCATGGCAGCCCATAACTGGGGGAAAGGAAAATATCATGGGACAAGCAGATTATCCTATGAGATGTCAAAGAGGACAAGTAAAAGGGAGAAGAGAACAACTCATAACGGTTAAAGTACTTTATAAGAGAAAACACACTATGGTTCCAGGTAACTAGAAAGCAGTGAGACCAGGATAAAGATGACAATCATCTAGAAATTACAGAGAAGAAAAGGAAGAGGAAAGAGAAAGAAATATTGCATATTGTTTCATTGATGTAAGAAGAATGGGAAGAGAAATTGAATGAATAATCAAAATCGTTACAAGCTGTTGGGATATCTATATATATATCCCTTGTCTTAAGGAGGTTGTTACAAGGAATAATAGAAAATGTCCAGCTCAGTCATATCATTTCTTGATTGTTGACTTTATGTATCTCATCAACCCCCCTCAAGCTGGAATGGTGAGGATGAGGAACCATGCCCAGCTTGCGAAGGAGAAGAGCCTGTTGTGGTGAGGATAGGATCTTGGTAAGAATATCTGCAAGCTGTTGCTCTGTTGGTAGGTAAGAGAGCTGAAGTAGACCTTCAAGGAATTTGTCTCTAGTAAAGTGACAGTCTATTTCTATGTGTTTAGTTCGTTCATGGAATACGGGGTTCTTGCCTATATAAATGGCAGACTGATTATCGCAGTGCAAAGTAACAGGTTTTAATGATTGAACCCCTAATTCTTCAAACAATCTGACAAGCCAAGTGACTTCTGCTGCTGCCTGAGACATTGCTCGATATTCAGCTTCTGATGAAGATTTAGATACAATGCTTTGTTTCTTGCTTTTCCAGCTGATGGGAGAAACTCCAAAATGAATGAGATAACCAGTAATGGATCGTCTAGAAGTGGGGCATGCTGCCCAATTAGAATCAGAGTAGGCCTGCAGGGATAGTTGATCAGTAGCCTTGAGTAGGATTCCATGGCCAATAGTGCCTTGAATGTACCTCTGAGTGTGATGCAAGGCCTGGAGATAAGAGGTTCTTGGAGTTTGCATAAATTGACTCAGGGCTTGAGCTGTAAAACTCAAGTCTGGTCTGGTGTGAGTGAGAAAGTTGATCTTCCCTACCAATGTTCTATATTGAGTAGGGTCTGAGAGAAGATCTCCTTTGTCTGGTTCTAATTTGCAATATAAGGGCAAATGAGTAGAAGCTACTTTAGAGTTGCTTAGGCCACTATCTTTGAGAAGATCAATGGCAAACTTCTTTTGGGATAGAACAATGCCTTCAGTAGTATAGCTGACCTCTAAACCAAGAAAATAATGTAACTTGCTCAGATCTTTAATGCCAAAGATAGAGTGCAGGTGCTGCTTAACATGGATGATCTCTTTCTGGCTAGAACCAGTAATCATGATGTCGTCTGCATATACTGCTATGATAGTGATGTCGGCTGAGGATTTATTAATGAAAAGAGAATAATCATTCTTGGATTGTTGATAGCCCAAAGAAAGCAAAGTGTTGCTAAGCTTGCTGAACCACTGTCTGCTGGCTTGTTTTAGGCCATAGAGGGACTTCTTGAGTTTGCACACCTTGTTGGAGGGGTTGAAAATTCCCTTTGGAGCTTCCATATAGACTTCCTCATCTAAGTCACCATGGAGAAAAGCATTATTCACATCTAATTGGAAGAGTTTCCAGCCTTTTGAAGCAGCTAGTGCAATAATGCTTCTAATGGTTGCCATTTTAACAATTGGAGAAAACACTTCCTGATAATCTATGCCATATTTCTGAGTGAAACCACGGATCACTAGCCTTGCTTTGAACCTTTCCAAAGAGCCATCTGAGTTTAATTTAACCTTGTAAACCCATTTACTTGAAATGGCCTTCTTATCTGCAGGAAGATCCACAAATTCCCATGTATTGTTTAAGAGTAGAGCGTCAATTTCCTTATTCATGGCATCGACCCATGCTGGGTCTTTTGCAGCTTCTTCATAAGACCGTGGCTCTTGGTAATGAGATAGATTGGAGACTAATGCATGGTGTTCTGATAGAACCAGAATGGACCAGACCACAAAAATAGTCTTGTAAATATCTAGGTTGCTGCGGTTGTCTAGTAGACCTTCTGACTGGTATTGGAGGAATGGGTACAGATGATGAATGAGATGAAGTATTGCCTTGGTCAGATGAAGGCTCTACAGCTGTAGGGGATAAATGCTCTATAGAGGAAGAAACTTGTTCTGTGGAGGGAGAAACTTGAACGGGAGATGGTTGCTGTGCTGGCTCTTGAAAGTTGGGAAATTCTGGGATAAAGGTGGTAACAGTAGGAAGAGGAACATCTGACTGGGGCTGAATATTGTGAAAAGGAAACACCCTTTCATGAAACTTGACGTCCCTTGAAATGAATACCTGTTTGGAATGAAGGTCTAAGAGTTTGTAAGCCTTCTGGCCATAGGGATAGCCTAAGAAAACACAAGGCCTTGCCCTAGGCTGAAACTTATCTCTTTGTCTCTTTAATGTAGAAGCATAACACAGGCAACCAAAGGTTTTGAGATGTGTATAATGAGGCTTTTCTTTGTAAAGAATCTCAAAGGGTGTTTGATTCTTTAAAACTGCAGTGGGCATCCTGTTGATCAAATATGTGGCTGTAAGAAGAGCCTCACCCCAATATTTAATAGGCAATTTAGATTGTAACATAAGAGCCCTTGAGACCTCTAAGAGATGCTGATGTTTTCTTTCCACCACTCCATTTTGCTGGGGAGTGTCAACACAAGAAGTTTGGTGCAAAATTCCTCTATCCTTGTAGAAGGCTAAAGCTGTTTTGTCTTTGAATTCTATGCCATTGTCACTCCTGACTATTTTGACAGTAGTATCAAACTGATTCTCAACAAAAATGATAAAAGCCTTCAGTAGGGGAAATGCATTGCTTTTATGTGCCATCAAATGAACCCAAGTAGCTCTCGAACAATCATCTACTATTGTCAAGAAAAATTTGGCTCCTTCACATGTATTATGAGGATAGGGTCCCCATATATCTACATGTATCAAACCAAAACACTGTTTTGTTCTGGAAGTACTGAGAGGAAAACCAAGTCTGTCCATTTTGGCTAAAGGACAAATCTGACAAATGCTATGAGATTTGTTATTATTACAGACTGTTGTATCAATGTACTTCAGCTGTTCAAATGATAAATGGCCTAATCTGGAGTGCCATAACTCTGCATCAGAAAAACACACAATCCCAAAATCCTTTGACTGTTGTTGCAGATGAGTGCTGCTGGATGTCTGACCATGTTCATCTACTTTCTTGAACTGAAATCCTTGCTGCAGAAAATATAGGTCTTTGTGTTGATTACCAAGGGTTACAGTCTGCATTGTGGGGCCCTGAAGTAAGCAAGAAGAAGGAGTAAATGTGACATTAGCATTGAACTGCTTAGTCAGCTTGCTTATGGACAGAAGATTGAACTGAAATTTAGGGATGTGTAAAACACCTTCCAATATCAAACCCGGAGCTAGAAGCATAGAACCAACATGTTTAATCTGAGCCTGTCTTCCATTAGGCATGGTAATATGACAGACAGTTTGAATCTTTCTTACATTGTGTAATAATGATAGGTCAGGAGTGATATGATCACTAGCCCCACTATCAATAATCCAAGCTTTATTGGCAGAAGATGTTAACATACAAAATCTTTTACCTGCTAGTAAGCCTGTTGTGCCCAAGTCTCCAATTTCAGTTGTTCCTTCCACATCTGAGGAATGTTTGCTGAGAAGTTGCATAAGCTGAGAGTATTGTTCTGGAGTCAAGGTTGGAGTAATTGAGGAAGGTTGAGAACAAGGAGGCACAGTTTGTGTAGGATTGTATCCTGACTGGTCATTGTGTATTGCAGCAGCCATCCTTTTGCCTTTATATAGCCTGTGTCCAGGGGGATAACCGTGGATTTTGTAGCACCTCTGTATAGTATGACCAGCTATTTTGCAATGGTCACAGAAATATTGTCTTTTGTCTTGTCCAGCTAGCCTTGGAGTAGTTCTGTAACTTGAATTATTTCCAGAACCAAGTTGATAACCAGGAGCATTGCTTGGATTTGAATTGTAACTTTTGTGCTGATTTAAACCACTATAAGCCCTTTGTTGTACAACCATAGCATTGTGATTGTACGAGGAAGCCATGTTACTGGCATTGAAAGCAGCAACATTATTGCTAATCTGTGATAAAGCAGAAAGTGATCTCTGCTTTTCTTCTTGAACTATCAACTGATAAACCCGGTCTATGCTTGGAAGAGGTTTCATCATCAGAATACTGCCTCTAATTACCTTATAGTCATCATTGAGGCCTACAAGAAACTGCATGAGTTGTTGGTCTTTAATCATCTTGGTAGCAGCATTTAAACTTGCACAAGTAAGGCCACAATTACAGTGGGGAATAGTAATCATACTATTGTAATCATCCCACATTTTCTTGATTTGTGTAAAGTAATCAGCCACAGAAAGATTGTTCTATGAAGTAACACATAGCTCCCTCAAGATTCTGAAAACCTTAGTGCCATCAGCCTCTCCAAACCTTTGTTCCAATTGCAACCAGGCATCGCGAGCAGTGACAGAAAACAATATACTCTGACCTATGTCTTTTGTGACTGCATTAATCAACCAGGATATTACCATCTTGTCACATCTATTCCAATGGTCAGCCAGTGAAGCCATAGGGGACGTAAGACCTGGTTTAGTACAAGTCCCTAAAACAAATCCTAGCTTGTTTTTAGAGATCAAGGCTATTTCCATGGATTTTCTCCAATGACCATAGTTTGCTCCATTCAACAATTCGCTTACCAACACGTTATTTGGATTGTCGGAAGGATGTAAGAAAAGCACATGGGAAGGATTAGTGACATCCAAAAGTGCTTGATTGACTGCATTTTCAGTGTTTTGCTCTTCAGCCATTATCATAGTTTGTTGTCAAGATTAAAGAAACTAATATGAACCTCCAGAAAGAAAGAAGAGTAGATATCACCTCTGTGTTTCAGATTCGAACTTTGGCTAAAGAAAATCAAGCAACTTCTTGTGAATGAATCGTCAAGATCAAATGGCTTCTTCTGATTGAATCGTAACTGGATCGAAACAAATCTGAAGCTCTGATACCATGACAATCATCTAGAAATTACAGAGAAGAAAAGGAAGAGGAAAGAGAAAGAAATATTGCATATTGTTTCATTGATGTAAGAAGAATGGGAAGAGAAATTGAATGAATAATCAAAATCGTTACAAGCTGTTGGGATATCTATATATATATCCCTTGTCTTAAGGAGGTTGTTACAAGGAATAACAGAAAATGTCCAGCTCAGTCATATCATTTCTTAATTGTTGACTTTATGTATCTCATCAAAAGACACAAAGGATCCTAATAAATTGTACAATGGACTGGGGTTCGACATAAAAGGCATGGACAAAGATAAGTAAATACATTCCCCACCAGGATTGGCCGGGGAGCGGGGTTGGCGGTGGTTGAGTGGAAGTTATTTATTGATATACCTGAAATTCGTTTGTCTTTTGTTTTTGGAGGATGAATTGGCAGGTTTTGCGGACACCCATTTTAGCCATGCCCCGCGTTGTGTAGTAGTGCCACTTTGATTGGATCGCATGATGTTATAAAAGATCTGTTGTTAATTGTTGAGTGGCTTTAACATGAAATCACCTTTCTATTCATGCGAGCATATTTGGGATCTTACTATGTAGCATCCTATAGGCTAGAAGGAAGAAGGTTTTCAGAATCGGATTGAACTACCTAGTTCAGCTAGTTTAGCCATAACTGAATGTTAATTAAGTTTAGAGATAGTCTTCTATTCATCTGATTGTTGAATTGGTCAAATATTGGTTCAACCAGTCAATTTCAACTACTCATTTCCTTTTCTTGGATAAAAAATCAGCTTGTCAACTAATGCCCAATATCAATCAAATTTGTGACTTGTCGCATGACAACATGCTAGCAATTCTATACTCCACAACAACTTTTCTAGCCTTTCAAAATTTTATTTTCATTTTTTTAAGTGAAAGATGGGTTTTTACTTCATTTACTCACCTGAATACATAGTCCCTTGCCGAAAGCCCAAAGGAAGGAGAAAAGTTAGAAGACTGATAATAGGGCAATCAAAAAGTGAGTAATAAGTTGAGCTACCTTATTACCCTCTCTCTTTAGAAGTGACCATTTACAACATTCAAAATCCCTCACTCAGCATTGTCCAATCTCTTCCCCATTTGTACTGTGTGCTTTCAAGGAGCTTATCACTTTCTTGTTGTTTCCCTTAACCTACATTGTTGTGCAACCTTAAGCTTTGCCTTTCAATAGAATTGGTCGAGCCTTTGTTACTTCGAAACTGGGCACCTCCTCATCCTAGCCATTTAATCCCACTAGTATACCTCCCTAACTATTCCTTGATTCTCACCACCATCCCTACACCATCTCGCCACTTATCACTCATGCAGTAACATTTAATATGACCTCTTCAGCATGTCGTTGTCTCTACATATGTTCTACGTTCTCAGGTTTTTGAAGCTCTCCTACCATTTGCTTTCGTAAAAGCTGTTGGAAGTAATGGCAAAACTAGTTTTTTTTTATTCCTACTCCTTGTTCCACATAGGAGGATTAAGGAGCTCCTTGTGGGGTTTTTATTACTCCTTTCTTCACCTTGTTGAATTACTTTGGACTTAGTTTTAGTAGTGTTGTAGACTGAGGGTGAACACCATACCAGTGTGCCCGTCACCTGCTCAGGTTGGGTCAGCGCGATCGTAGCTGTGGCTGTGGGCCTTATCTATTAATTTTTTGGAGGAAAATTCTTTTAATTTTTTTCGTCCGTTGGCTGCGTAACAGTCAACTTTCAGTTGCAGATTTTTCTCCCCGTTTTCCTCCAACAATGGCTAGTGGCCCTGATTTTCAGCAATGAGATTCCATCCTATTACCAGACTTTTCTCACTCCCAACAACTCTTTTTTTGCAGTATAAATGCCCTGCTCTCCTATTGCTACAACTCACACTGAGCATCTCCTCTCCTCTCCTCCCCTCTTCTCTACTCTCTACTGTTCTACTATTATGGGCAATTGTAATCGATTTGTTCCAAGCTTTTGGCCATGAGTGCATGCATTCAGCAGCTGGTTGTGTAAACCTTAGGGAGTGAACAATTGTTTTAATTTGCACCCATGTCAAGACAAAATTATTTTCAAGGTAGTGGTAATCCCATGGTACATCTCTCCTTCTCATTTTCCTTCCATTGATTTGGATACACCTTTCCTACAATTTGAAAGCGATTTACTATCACATAGAAATTAATGGCTCTATCAATTAACAAAGCTCTCTCAGACCTCTCAAAACTCAAACCTCTGGATGGAACCAACAACAAACGTTGGTCTTAAAAGCGTTTAATTTTCTTTGAACATTTAGAAGTACATTATGTGTTGTTCTCTGACCTACTTAGAGAGTACAATGCATCTGAAACTTCTGCTGCTTCCCCTAATGGAACAATCAAAGACAAAACCAAGCCTACTGATAAAACTACCTTGAAAAAAATTTGAGAAAGATAACAAAACAATCAAGAGGTATTTATTAATCATATGACTAATCCCCTTTTCGATTTGTTTGTCGCATTCAAATATGTAAAAATCATATGGGAGAGAATGGAGGTCAAACATGGAGTTGATGATGCTAGAAAAATGAAACATGTGGTTGGTGAATGCCTGCATCTTCAAATCGCTAATGATAAACCAATCATAGAGTAGGTTGTTTACGAGAATTTGTGTGCTTAAGTTTTGAATGAAAACATGAAGATGTGCGAGATTCTGCAGGCTAATGTGCTGATCGAGAAATTCCCACCATCCTGGAGTGACTACCGAAATCAGCTGAGACATAAGAAGAAAGATCTCATCATGCAGGAACTGATAAGTCACATGAGAATTGAAGAGGCCAATCATCTCAAACATAAGCTGAACTCCCTATCCTTAAATTCTTCTAAAGCTAACTTTGTTGAATCTGTTGTGTCTACTCACAAAGACAAGTTTAAAGGAAAAAAATATGAAGAATCACAGGTCGAACCATCCTAAGCAACATAACAAATTCAGCAACAAGATCCAGAAACCAAAATGGTTGTGCTATGTCTGCGCTAAGTCAGGGCACAAAGCATACAAGTGTCCACTCCACAAGAGACAGTCTCAACTAAACCAGAAGCGTGCCAGAATTGTAGTGCAAGCCAACCTTGTTGAGGAGACCGAAGTCATCTGTGTGGTAGTCAAAGAGGCAAACTTGGTGGCAAACAGTGCTGAATGGGTCTACGACATCGGAGCTTCAAGGCACTTCTGTGCTAATAAAGAACTTATGTAGAACTTTAAAGACATGACAAATGGTGAATGCATTTGCATGGAAAACTCTACGACTGCTAGAGTTATAGGTAAAGGAAAGATTCTTCTCAAATTTACTTATGAAAAACTAATGTCCTTAGCAATGTATTGTATGTGCCTTGCCTCGTAGAAACTTAGTTTTTGGTATACTTCTCAACAAATCCAGACTGAAAACTGTTGTTGGAGATGATAAAGTTGTGATCTCTCATGATAGGGTCTTTGTTGCGAAGGGATATCTGAATGAAAGTTTGTTTGTACTTAATCTTGCTTCTGAGACCGTGAATGGAAATGCTTCTAGTTCTGCTTATATTACTGATTCTGTTGATATGTGACATGGTAGGCTAGGCCATGTTAATTTTGCTTTCATAAAACAATTCAATAATATGCACTTAATTCCGTTGTGAGTATTCGTAATTCTCTAAATGTCCTATGTGTAGAAGCTAAATATGCCAAAAAGCATTTCAAACCTATTACTAGTAGAAAAACATAATTACTAGAACTAGTGCATTCGAACCTAGCAGACGTCAAAAACATAGTTAGCTATGGGAAGGGGGAATATTACGTCACCTTTATGGATGACTACTCGAGTTATATCAGTGTATAACTCCTTAGGTCTAAAAATGAGGTTGGGAAAATGTTTTTAAATACAAGGCAGAAGTAGAAAACCAACTGGACCGAAAAATTAAAAGTCTTAGAACTGATAGGGGTAGAGAACATGAGACTAACTCTTTCACTACCTTTTGTGAGAAGAATAGTATCATGCATGAAGTTAGTGCACCCCGTACGCCCTAATAGAATGTAATAGCCGAACGCAAAAATAGAGCCCTTAAAGAAATGATGAATTTCATACTTCTAACTTTGAGGCTTTCCGATAATATGTGGGGGAAGGTTGTTTCATATGCCTATTACATTCTTAATAGAGTACTTCATAAAAATTTAGACTTGACCGCATATGAACTACAGAAAGGCTATGCCCCCAACTTGTCTTTCTTAAATGTGCAGGGGTGTTCCGCTAAAGTTCCCTTGCCTGAGCTGAAATGAGAAAACATTAGTCCTAAAAACTTTGATTCTACGTTTATTGGTTATGCCCAAAATAGTGCTTCATATAGATTCATGTCCTTGAACGACTTCTCCATTTGTGAATCAAGGGATGCATAATTCTTTGAGCGTGTTTTTCCTTTGAAAAGAAATGTCTCTACTGTTGTGTATGAAACTGTACTTGTATGTAACAATGTGAACATGCCTACTTCTAGTTCTATTGTTAGAGAAGACTCAATTATTGAACCTAGGAGGAGTAAGTGACGTAGAGACGAGACGAGACTAGTTTTGGTCATGATTTCTTACTACCTTTTTGATTGAAGACTTTGATGTGAATTTCTTAATCGATGAACCAGTTTCTGCTTTCTTTATCGAAGAAGATCCAAAAACTTTCACGGTGGCCATGAGATCAATAGATGCTAATTTTTGGAAAAAGGCCATTAAAAGTGAATTAGACTCTATAATGTCTAATCAAACTTGGAAGTTGGTTGACTTACCTAAGGGTAGTAGGCCTATTAGTAGCAAGTGGATCTTCAAGAAGAAGTTAAGGCCTAATTGGTTCAATTGAAACACAAAGCCAGACGATTGATTAGAGGGTTTGACTAGAAAAATGGGATTGACTACTTTGACACTTATTCTTCTATTACAAAAATCTACCATTAGGATTGTAGTTGCCTTAACTGCTATATATAGTCTTGTTGTGCATCAAATAGATGTGAAAATAATGCTCCACAAAGTTGACCTAGAGGAACGAATTTATATGTCTCAACCTAAGGGATGTGTGGCTCCTGGGCAAGAGAATAAGGTCTATAAGCTTAGAAAACCCTCTAAGGCCTAAAATAGGTCCTTAAATAGCGGTATGAAATGTTTAACAGTACGATTATTCATCCTGGTTTTGCTGTGAACACTTCTAAGTCTTGTATGTATTCAAAATTGATTGATTCAGATTGTGTGATAATATGTCTTTATGTCGATGACATATTGATCTTTAGTACTAATGTGTATGCTGTTAATGGGACTAAAAAGTTGTCTTCTCATTTTGAAGTGAAGGAAGTGTGAGAGGCAGATGTGATGCGCACGAGCCACCCTCTCACCTAGTCTGGTCCGGGTCAGGTGGTGCAGTGGTGATCGTGGCTTGTAAGCTGTGTGCTGTGGGTCTTATCTTCTAATTGTTTGGAGGAAAATTCTTTTAATTTTTTTAACCGTTTGCTGTGTAACAGTCATTTTGAAATGAAGGAAGTGTGAGAGGCAGATGTGATGCACACGAGCCACCCTCTCACCTAGTCTGGTCCGGGTCAGGTGGTGCAGTGGAGGCCGTGGCTTGTAAGTTGTGTGCTGTGGGTCTTATCTTCTAATTGTTTGGTGGAAAATTCTTTTAATTTTTTTAACCGTTTGCTGTGTAACAGTCAATGTTCACTTACAGATTTCTATCCCCTTCTTCCTCTAGGAATGGCTAATGACTCTAATTTTCAACCACGAAATCCCATCCTGTTGCCAGAATTTTTTCACCCCCAATAGCTCTTTTTTGTAGTATCTTTTTTGTAGTATAAATACCCTGCTCCCCTATTGCAGCAACTCACACCAATCATCTCCTCTGATCTCCTCTGCTTCTCTACTCTATACTATTCTACTATTCTGGGCAATTGTAATCCTATGTGCTCCAAACTTCTACTGGCAAGTGCATGCGTTCAGTAGCTAGCTGTGTAAACCTTGGGAGGTGAACAATTGTTTTTTTGATTTGCATCTAGGTCGAGTCTAAATCGCTTCCATTGTAGTGGTACTTCCACAATACAACTCTTCTTCTTATTTCCTTGCCATTGATTTAGACATATTTTTCCTACAAGAACTAGATAATATTTCTATGCCCATCTTGCACATTCAAGGAAGGACCATCTGTTCCCTTCAAACACCAACTTTTTTTTAAATGTCCCCTTTTAGTTTTCCCATGCCAAGGTTCTCATTAGGCATACCTCCACTTTCCTTAAATTATTAACTCCTAAATCAAACCATGCAGACATTGGTAACCCGTTGCATCCTCCTAGCAATGAACCCAATCAACTTGAGAACTAGACCACAAGAAAAGAAGCATGCTTCTATACTTAATATTGCACCTACCCACACCTATGCGTGTAGAAAAGACTTTCCCTATGCATTGGCTAAGCGTGGATAGGAAACAGTGGGAAAATTTTCCCAACGCTTAATATTGTAGCGGAGGATTATATAGCCCCACTTACTTCTGTGGCTGTGATGGTCCCTTTCCACACTTATATACAAAGATAGCTCCCTACGCATATATATACATGTGGTACATGAAGCATGTTTCCGCACTTGTGAGTAAAAAGATTGCATACAAGGACACATGACGTTTTTGCTTCCACACTTACAACATGTGGTTGGTTCCCATATTATAGCTACTTATTTTACGTACATATCAACTTTTTCATCAATTAATCAAAAATTTATTTATTTTTTACATAATTGTTTCGTGACAATTATTAATACAAATATGAATACATACTGTTGAGGAAGAAAAACAAATCTTAAAACTCATTTAGTTTTTTATTCCAACCACGATTCGTTTTTTTACAAGATAAAGTATGAAATATACATTTTAGATCCACCTTTATTCAAATAACAAATATCCTGCTCGAATTTTGTAAACGTAACTTTAAAATGACCTAATTATATGGAAAATAACCCCATCAACATTCTTTTGGTCTTCTGAAAATTAAGAAAAACAAGCAATCTTCCAACAGCCATGACACATTTGCTTCTTCTCTAATAATCAAATTATAAGCTGGACGATAGGTCCTAAAAGTGCAGCTTCATCCTTTTATTCTCCATCAGCAAGCTAGTGCCTCTACATCATTAGCAACAAACAAAAAGTGAATAAAATTATCAAATAAGTTCAGGTATTACATTTGTGGGAAGAAGAATCGATCCAAGCTCATGAAAGTTAAAAGCACTCAAATGATTAGAGATTAGACGAATGAAAATGCAAGGAAAACAAGAGGAAAAGGTGTATAGTTTAAACCGTAGAACTTGAATCATCATAAGCTATTTGCCCATAACTCTAACTTTAATTATGCTATAGGGTGCAACAAGAGTTCAAGACACAAGAATCAGCTAAAGACCAAAGAAATTGGCACTGCTAAATTGTGGCAACAGAAGTGATAGGTCAAAGACTAACCAAATCACACGAGCGGTTAGCAAAACAAGCCAATAAAATGATAGGATCCCTTCGAACTTGCAGAGATTAGATGTCACTATTTCATTACCATAACTTATGCAAATTCAGATGTTGATAATTCAAACCCAATTGCAGCAATGGTTGTAGCATGGGAAATGGATACTTGACACTCTGAAAATTCATTTATCATAACCCTTGCAAGCCAAATGTAACCAGTCTATAGTCAGCTAACGATTCAGACTGATATAACTCAGTTCCTCACAGCGTCTTTGGCACGTAACTCAGTTAGATATGATTCTAATGCTTCAATTGCCCTATTTTCTTTGCAAGATGAGCAGATCTCAATAACTTTGACAACACAAGCTAACTCAAATTTTGAAGCAGAGCAACCAAAATGTGGTGGATCCTTTCCGCATAATATTTTAGAGAACTGTTCAAAGCTGAATAAAACTATCTCCTATGAGATAATACCTATAGTCACCCACCGTCTTAGCACTTCATCCTACACCTTCCAGTATATCATTGCTAAACTCTATTGCTTACGAAATCAGACCATATCACAGGAAGTGAAATTTCTCAGTGATAATGCAAATTTTGTAGAATAGCTTATTTACATATATTTTGTGATAGGTGAGTGCAATCAAATAGAATCAGACATCTAGTCAAACAAAGAAAGTACTGTAAAGCACTTATGAAATTGTAGATTCATTGAGAACTTACCCCTGGACGTTCAGGCTCAACCAAACATGAAAATGTGTTCCATAATAAACTAGAATTTGAGAGGGTTGGATAAGTAGGCCTCTGTGAGAGCTTTTTCCAAAGCGCTCATGCATAAAGATCACACTCTAGCTGCCCAAGGGAAACAAGTTAAGATAGGGAAAGAATCCTAAGAGAATTTCTTTTCTTTTTTTTTTTAAGAAATAGGGGTGGGAGATTATATTAACGACTTTTCAATAAAATCACACATCTCCCTATTGCCCAGATTGTGGATATCATCTGGCACCCCTTCCAACCATATCCTCTCATGAGAGACAAAAATTTGCAAGTGGGCTAACTCATGAGCAACTAAATTACCACCCTCCCCCCCGGGCTTAACATGAACAAAAGAGAAACTTAAAATTGGAAACAAGCTTTAAAATGTCTGAAACAAAAAACCGTAGAGAAATGTTCAGAGCTTCCTTCTTCCGCAACTTAGAGACTAGTGATAGACAATCACTCTCCACCATCACCCGGTCATGGCCATGCCACTGAACTTGATTGAGAGCAAACAAGTAAGCTCGAGTTTCTTCCAATTCAGCACCCAGGAACCCCACCCCTTGATAGCTCCCTGCCATTACTATATCACCCAAGTGGTCTAGCAGCACAAAGCCCCAACCAAAGCTCCCCTTCCCCAATCTGCAAACATCCACGTTGAGCTTCAAGTAACCAGCATCAAGTGGCCTCCATTCCAAGCATGTAGTCTCACATTTTGAGTCCAATACTGAGTCCATCTGTACCTTTCTATAATTGTGTACAAAAGCTCGAGCCCGCCTCCCTAAAAAAAAAAAAGGGCAGCCCGGTGCACAAGTATCCCGCGTTCACGCAGGGTCCGGGGAAGGGCCGCACCCCAAGGGGTGAATTGTAGGCAACCTAACCTGACTTTGTCAGTGGTTGATTCCACGGCTCGAACCCGTGACCTTTTGGTCACACGGAGACAACCTTACCGTTGCTCCAAGGCTCCCCTTCAAGGTCCCTGCACTATGCAAATTACTATGACGCGTTCCAAACAGAAATTTATTACGAGAATTCCAGCATTCCCAAAGGATAGCTGCGAATTCCCCCAACTCATCACTGTCCAGAGTATCCCTGGCCGATAGCAAATAGTCCATCACTGAAGGAAAATCCCCCTCCCAAAGCTTCGCGTCTGTAGGAAATAAACAGGACTAACCTGAATGCGGAAGTATACCGTCGGCAATAGTCCACAATAAGAATACCAAATCTCCAGTAAGAATGAATCCCAGCGGCTACTAGAGTCGCCTTGTAATATGCACGTTCTAAACCCGATTACTCCGTGGTGATGGTAGAGTAATTGTGAGGAGAGAGATAGAAATAATATTTCTGTTCGTATGTCCGTTTAGCTAACCCTCCCAAACCTCCTTATATAGGTATTGGGGGGTAGCATCTAGGGTTTAGGGAGGGCTCTTAGTGGCCGTCGGGCCTCAACTAATGGGCCCGGCCTATAGCTCCCACTCGGCCACAAAAGGCCGTTTACAACATATGTTCCCCATGAATCATGTCTCCTCACATTCGATACTGGGAATAGGACGTGTGACCGAAGATAACAAATAATGTTATATTAAGTCACCATTCAACTAACATAACACCTTCACGAAATACGATACCCCAAAAATATCCCAAGACATCACCAGCGGCATCTTTAGTCCCTTATGCCTGATATATCATATGATTATGTTCTCAACATAATCGTCCGGGCTTGATATGGTGATGGTGGATAGATTTTCCTTAAACACTTATGAAATGTCATCTTAACTTAATTGCTTTCCTAACGTGTTCCCGCTGAACCATATACATAGTGGCTCTTGAGAATCACATTAAAGTAGCATCATTAAGCTTCGACTTAATATCATAGCTTTAAGTCAAAGGGTCATCGTCCATAGGGTCACACAATGACAAGTGACAGGGAATTCAATCGTCATCCCACATATGGGTCGTCTTACAAGCACACACATTATGAAATGTGTGTCACGGCATAGCTCCCACTTAGCTGGGTTCGTCACTCTTTATGCCATGCGAATCGTCAGTCTAGATTTTTACTCAAAAAATCTAACCTGAGCCACTAGATCAACATACTGAATGTTGACCTTGACACTCAAGATTTGGCTTTTAGCGCTTCAATACGAAAAATCATCTCATATTCGACTCCTTTGAGTCTCATCTTAGTCTTACTAAGGCGACTATTCCTCATTCATACACCTTTAGTATGAGTTATCGATATTGCACACCTAGTGCCAATATGATTACGTCTCATCCTGCCCACTACTCAAGCGTTAGGGTGATTGCCTGTGTGACTAGGCCAATCAGAAGCCTGTGACTTTTCAACATGTCTAACAGATAAATTACAAAACATTTAGAAAAAGAACGCTTTAGTCTTTATTTCATAAATGTCTTTTACATGAAGAACGTATCTATCATACATAATAAGATTTCATCCACAACTAAACCCTGCAAAGTCCTAGACTCAACGAATGTGCTTTGAAAGCATCTCTAGGAATTGGCTTAGTTAATGGATCGGCGATCATCTTGTTAGTGGGTATATACTTGATGGCAACTTCCTTCATCTTTACAGCGTCTCGCACAAAATGATAACGCCTCTTGATGTGCTTGGTCTTCCGATGAAACTTCGGATCCTTGGCGAATTGGATGGCGGCTGTATTGTCAAATAACATCTTTACAGGATCATCGGTTCTCGGAGTGAGATTAAGATCCTGGAGGAAGCTCCTAAGCCATATTGCCTCCTGCGTGGCTAGGCTGCATGCGACATATTCTGCTTCCATGGTCGACAGAGCTATGCAGTCTTGCTTTTTACTGCACCACGATATGGCCCCCCCACCCAGGGTGAACACATATCCTAAGGTTGACCTGGACTCGTCCAGGTCACCACCCCAATCAGCATCTGAGTATCCTCTCAACTTAAGGTCCCTGCCCTAAAAGCATAGGACCAAGTCGGTTGAACCACGAAGGTAACGCATGACTCTCTTAACAGCTTGCCAATGAGCCTATCCAGGATTGCTTTGGTAACGACTTACTAGACCAACCGCAAAGCAAATGTCCAGTCGTGTACATAACATGGCGTACATTAGGCTCTCTACGGCACTAGCGTAGGGGATATTACTCATAGCATCTTTCTCTTTCTCTGTTTTTGGGCATTGATCAAGGCTCAAGGTTAAATCCTTCTCAACTGGAGTGTCTACGGGTTTGGAATAATGCATGCGGAACCGTTCTAAGACCTTTTTGATATATGCCTTTTGGCTCATACCTAAGAGTTTCTTGGAACGATTCCTTACTATTTCCACACCTAGGACATACCTGGCTTCACCCATATCCTTCATCTCAAAGACGGAGGATAGCCACCTTTTAGTAGCTTCGATCATCTCCAAATTATGCCCAGCCAATAGTATGTCATCAACATATAAGGTAAGGAACATAATCCCTCTGGTTGATCTTTTGACATACACACAATGGTCCTCCGAAACCATGGATAAGCCAAAGGAGGTTATGGCTACATGGAATCTTAAGTACCAAGACCTGGAGGACTGCTTAAGACCATATATGAACCTTTTAAGACGACACACTTTGTCCTCTTGCCCCTTTGATGCAAAACCAAAAGGTTGGTCCATGTAGATCACTTCCTCAAGGCTGTCATTGAGGAAAGCAGTCTTTACGTCTATTTGAAACAACTCTAAGTCCAAATGAGCAACCAAGGCTAGGAGTGGGCAAATAGAGGCAAATCTCACCACAGGAGAAAATGTCTCTTCAAAATCTACACCCTCAATTTTTGTAAACCCTTTCGCCACTAAACGGGCGTTGAACTTGTCGATCGATCCATCTGCCCGACGTTTTATCTTGAAAACCCACTTGTTTCCAATAGACTTACGTTGGGGTGGAAGATCAACAAGTTCCCAAACCTTGTTTCTTGCCATCGAGTCCATCTCATCCCTCATGGCATCCATCCACTCTTTGTGGTTTGGTGAGTCAATTGCTTCTTGGTAAGAGGTAGGCTCCTCGACTTCCAAGGGAGTACATAGGAATATTTCCCCTTCGACTTGAAAATATCGTCGAGGAATTCTTCCACGCTCACTCCTTCGGAGCCTAGGGCCTTCATTGTTCGTCTGCCCGGTTGAGGTGTCCCTCCCCTTATCTCTAAGGGATGTGGGACTCTGAACATGTGGAAAGTTACTCCCACTATCCCTCTGGGGTGTGGGATCCTGAACATGTGGACTTACTACATGTTCGACAACTGGAGATTGAGGACGGACCTCACTCGTAAGTTGACTTTCCCCATGTACAGGAGATTGAGGACGAATCTCAATTTCCTGGTCAGGCAGGTCTCCCCCATTCCCTCTCGATAGGGGAGGCATACCATCTTCGGTGACTTGGTTAGAATCCAAATTCTCCCCCTCACCGAATGATGGTTGGATGTCTGGTTGTAGCTCAAATAGTTCGACATCCTTTTTTACTTCACCAATGGTCGGGAACTCATCCTCGAGAAAATCGACGTTGCGAGAGTCTATTTCTGTCATGCCACCATTTGGGTGTTCCCTGTACATCACATATCCTTTTGATTGTGCGGGGCATCTAATGAACACCATTTTGGTGGCCCTTGGACCAAGTTTTCCATGTTTGTGAGTTGGGTTATGCACATAGCTGGCCGAACCCCATGGGCGTAAATGGTCCAAGGATGGCTTCTTACCAAACCATAACTCATATGGTGTGGCAGGTACACTCTTGCTTGGCACACGATTGAGTATGTAGGCTGCCGTAAGCAGCGCATCCCCCAAAAAACTGATTGGGAGGCTAGCATGTGCCATCATTGACCTGACCATGTCAAGCAATGTACGATTCCTACGTTCCGTAACACCGTTTTGTTGTGGAGTGCGTGGAATTGTTAACTGTCTTTATATACCTTTTTCCTCACAAAACTCTTTGAACATATCAGAGAGGTATTCACAACCTCGATGAGTTCAAAGGATCTTAACCCTATGTTCCAATTGAGTCTCTACTTCGGCTACGAAGCGTTTGAATATATCAAGTGCCTCGTAGCGGTGAGATAACAGGTACACATACCCATATCGTGAATAATCGTCTATGAGGGTAATGAAATAGATAGCTCCATGTCGTGCTTTAACGTTCATGGGTCCGCATATGTCTGAGTGGATTAATTCTAAGGGACTAGATGCTCTCATGACTTTGCCGAAAGGCTTCATAGTTGCCTTTCCAGCTAAACATGACTCACACCTAGGTAATTTAACCCTAGTGAGTCGGTCTAGGAGACCTTCTTTAGCTAGCCTATTTATTCTATCTTGACCTGCATGGCCAAGTCTAGCATGCCACTTAACAGATTCAGAATTGGAGTTAAAATAAGAAACATAAGAAGAGAATATATTATTATAGTTATCATCCAAATCTAAAACAATGAAATCTCCTTTCAAAGTTCCTTGGCCAAACAAATTGCCATTATAGAACAAATCTAAACCGTCTGGACGAAAACCAAAAACAAAACCTAATCTTACTAAAGAAACATAAGAGACTAAGGAGCATCGCACCCCAGGTGCATAGAGGACGTCATGAAGAAGCAGCTTGTTTCCTCCACGGAGTTTGAGCTGGAATGTGCCTACTCCAAGGACATCTTCTTCGCTGCCGTTCCCCAGTACGACAGTCCGTGAACCCACCGGGTAGCGATGGTACTCCACGAATCCTGCCCTATCTTGAACTATGTGCTTTGTTGTCCCCGTATCTACAATCCATTGAGGAAGAGAGTTAGCAATGAATGCATGGGAACAAACATATAATTCAGAATTGTTAGTGGAAGTAGGTACCTTAGCTGGCTCAGGACAATCCCGAGCGAAATGGCCCTTCTTCCCACAGTTATAGCATTTCACACGTGCCATATCCTTAGCTCCGTTGCCCTTGGTCTTGTGCTTCTTAGCAGTACCAGCATTATAGCGAGAGTTCTGAGGAGGACGAGGGCCTTTCATAGGTTTCTTGTTCTTGGGCCCCAATCCTTTGGCAATGAATGCCATATTGGAAGGCGCATATTGCTTTAAACGCTCTTTCTCCATTTCGAGGTGTTTGGAGATTGCCTCGAAAGTGTTGATATGATCGCTGTGTGCCATGAATGTTTTAAAACTCTTCCAATTTCCATTATCATTGGGATGAGCCCTAATCACATTCAGGACTTGTTCCTGCTCAGAAACCTCTTGCCCCACAGCCTTAAGGTCTCGAACCATGGCACTCATGGTTCGAAGGTGTTCGGGGATACTACGACTGGAGTCAATAGTATATTGCATCCATTTCAGCTGCAAGGTACGCAACCTTGTAGCAGACGTCTACCCGAACCTAACCTTAAGCTGTATCCACATGTCCTTAGCAGTGCTGAAACGCTCAAACTCTCCCAGGAGATCGTCCCGCTTGCAAGACAGCATGGTGCAGCGTGCGGAACGATCGCGTTTGAACCATGCTTGGTATGTTTTCAGGTTTTCTTTATATTGCTCAGTTGCAGTAATATCCCTGCCTTGTTCATCTTTTTCAGCTGGAGGAACCATGGAGGCAGTCAAGTGGTCCAGCAGATCATCATTGTTTAGATAAAACTGGACCTTTAGATGCCAAACATCATAGTTCGTACCATCCAACTTGTCATCAGATTGCATACATCCTATCATATTTCTAGCTGCCATATCTGAAAGTATATTTTATCTGTTAGACATATCGTTTAATAATTAAATTTCCTAGAAAGCTCCATAATTTACTATGTACGTTCGAAAATTTCGCTAAGCTCATAATCATCACGCACAATTGTGAATTTGGAGTTTCTTTAATTTAATTATTAATTTCATAAAATATTCTTAAAAGTCTTGTGAAACTAATTAACAATTTTAATTCAATGAATATCACAAAGATATTCACTTTTTAATACGTACTTTGTTAACGTTTATCAAACTAATTCGTTTACTACTACTTCATATATATATATATATATATATATATATATATATATATATATATATATTTGTTTCATTTTATAACACAAAGTTATATTATCAATCTCAATTATCATAACATAATTAATGATAATATGAAAATAAAAAAAATTATAGCCATATAAAATAGATTTATATGAGCATGGGAGCAGATTCATAATCTAAACTTTGAAACAGAAATAACTTGAATGAAACAGCCCAAAAACAGAAAATAAACATTTTAGGCCGAACCAAATAATAAACGGAGTATCTTCTTTTTGGGTCGATTCATTGATTCTGGGCCAAACCTAGAATTGGCCCTAAAGGGAGAAAACGGCCCAAGCCGTTCGAATGAAAACCGGGCCCCCAAAACGAAATCAAAAAATAAAATTCCCATAAAACGTTAACCCCCTCCCCTTTCCTTCTTATCCCTGAAATGGAAACCCTCTGGAAGCCCTCTCTCTCTCCTCTGCCTTCGATTCTCTCGACACTCTCTTCGACTTCTCTCTGCCCATGGTTTAGCTTTCTAGCTCTCGAACTCCTTCGACGCCATGGCTAGGAGCACGGAGCTCCTTTCTGGGCTTTGGTCGTCGTGACCTCGACAGCCACCACCGCCGTCGTCGATTGACCCGAAAAATACCCAAATGATGCAACCCCCCCAACCACCGACCCCGTTGAGCCTCGATCTATGCTACACCGGCGAGAACCAAGGGTACTATGGTGTAGATCGGCCGAATCTAAGCCTAATGAAGAAGCCCATGCGCCGAACGCGCCACTGAGGCGGTGGCGCGTGGTTTCACGCGCCTCCTCAGTCGGTGTTTTTCGGCTTCTTTTTCTCAAGGTTGCGTAGATCGACGATGGAGAGGGGCTCTGGGAAGAAGAAGATCGTGAAACGACCTTCGTTGGCGGCGCGTGACGGCCACGTGCCACCCCTCCTCGGTGGTTTCTGATGGGTATGATTCGGTTCCCTTGTTTCGGTTTTCCTCCCCTTTTTTTGGTTTATTAGAGTCGAGGTCGAGAATTTAGGCAGAGGTAGACTAGGGTTAGGGTTTCGGGTTCCTTTGAGGATTAGGGTTTCGGGTCTCGGGTTCGTCTCCATCCCCCTTCCCCCCCTTTTTTTTTATGCGAGGGATTTTTAGGGTTAGGGTAATGGGTCTTTTTCCAGAAAAAAAATTTGTCTTTCAGTGTTTAGCATGTGATTCAAGCATGAATTTGTCTAAGCATTGTAATAACATAAGGCATACACACACAGTGATGGACATGTTATTTCTGGATTTTTGTGGCATAATAAGTCAGTAAATACCAAAACTTTATATTATATGGCCAAACTTAATCAGAAAAAGAGAACTAATTTCTTTATTCGATTATTGAAGCAGGTTTACAATTAGGCTTGATGTTTGGCAGATTATCTATTCATGCTTGCATATAATTGTATAATCGAACTGAAAAAATTCGATCTTTGGCCAGTATCAATTACGTAAACATGCTTTTGGGACAGATTATCTATTCTGCAGTTTTTTTTAACACTTTCTGAGTATTATAATAACATGAGCATGCTTATTGATTTTAGCAGTTTGCATAATTACGAAAATTAAGCAAATTAAACGAAATTAGCATGCTTTCAAACAATCAGTTTTGGCAGATTTATTAATCTTTTAATTGGGACTAATCTGAACGGTTTAGGCTCTGATACCACTGTAGGAAATAAATAGGGCTAATCTGAATGCGGAAGTATACCGTCGGCAATAGTCCACAATAAGAATACCAAATCTCCAGTAAGAATGAATCCCAGCGGCTACTAGAGTCGCCTTGTAATATCCACGTTCTAAACCCGATTACTCCGTGGTGATGGTAGAGTAATTGTGAGGAGAGAGATAGAAATAATATTTCTGTTCGTATGTCCGTTTAGCTGACCCTCACAAACCTCCTTATATAGGTATTGGGGGGTAGCATCTAGGGTTTAGGGAGGGCTCTTAGTGGCCGTCGGGCCTCAACTAATGGGCCCGGCCTACAGCGTCAAAGTTAGAGCCGCTCCAAAACTCCATCGCCATAGGACAATAAAGCACACAGTGAAGGTCCGACTCCTTCATTGCCCTGCATACTACACAGGACATTGAAAAATTTGGAAGTCTTCGACTAAGATTCGCCCTAATAGGGAGTGCCGAAATACCCACTCTCCAAGTAAATAACTTGATTCATGGCGGAACATTCAACCCCCAGACCAAGTGCCAAAAGTCTTTAGTACCATGGAAGCTGCTTGAAGCCAGACTCGACAATTTTAGGGAACAGGCAAGATGATAGGCCGACCGAACAGAGAACAGGCCATTAGCTGCGAAGTGCCATATCAGTTTATCCGAGGGCCAAGAGGTACATAAAGGGAGCTGGAGAACCATGTCTGCGTCGATGGGCAGCACCCTACGCTCCAACTCCTCACGCGAAGTACCTGCCTCCTTATAAATCAGCCAAGAAACCAACTGATCCGCATAAGAAGGCTCCCCTAATAAAATAGGCTTGAATGAGAAGGGCCTAGGCAATCAACGGAATTGTCCAATGTGAACGGACTCTCCATTACCGATTACCTATCTTGACCCCTTGCATACTAGGTTAAACACCCCGACAGATTGCGCCAAGTGTAACTTGGTTTGGTCCCCAAGTTGGCCTCTAGAATGTCACACTTGGGGAAGTACCGAGCCTTCAAGATTTTATAACTTAGAGACGAGCTATCATGCATCAGCCTCCAAACTTGCTTCGCAAGTAAAGCGTCATTAAAAGCCTCTAAGTCCCTAAAGCCAAGACCCCATCCTCCTTTCGCTTGCATAAATGGGCACTGCTAACCCAGTGAATTTTCCTGCGGTTCGTACCATGATTCTACCAGAACTTATTAATCACCGATTGAATAGAGCCACAAATATCCTTAGGTAACTTAAAAAAACTCATCGCATCCTAAGAGAATTTCATAACAAAAGAAAAACTGACATTCTTTTTTTACCTGGAATTGCTTTGAATGCCTTCGTGAAGTAGCCTAGTACTTGCGAGAGATGAACTTCGGCAAGGCTCAATACGCTAGATTGCCCTAAATAACCCGCCAATACTTGGAATCGGGAAGATTATCAATAATCGTGCATTCCAGTCTGATAGGGCGGTCAGTGTACCAAGTGACGAGTTATTTGGCGGTGACAGCACAAATTAAAAGAAAAAAAGTCGGGCGTAATCGCTAGATCTGATAAAACTGACCCGAGACCTGAAATCTGAACAGAACAACCAGGACCTATATCCTACCGAATATCTGAAATAGGCTCACCTGAAAGTGGACTTGAAATCCGAATTGACCCAAATTAAATCATACTCGATCCGAAATTTTCTAGAAAGCTGCTTAGTTTTGTATGACAAGCATATTGGACAAAAGATTTGTTAATCTGAAGTCGACCCAACCAAAACCGAACTAACCCAAAGTGTCACTTAACCAAAACATGATTTGACCCAAATTTAATCCGACCTGTACCTAAATAAAATGACCAATTGGCTAAGTCTAATAATAGCAGTACCTTTTTTGGTGGTTTTGGGGGGTGGGGGGGGTTTGAGTAGCCATGTTATTAAAAAGTTAACAGAAAATCAAAAAAGGCCGCCACTCTTATTATGCATGGGAGGGCACACCCCCCTTCAGACTAGATAATTACCACGCTTTATATGTGTGGACATGTTATGATAACTTTCTTTAATCCTTGTAAGAGTGCGTATATTTTTTTTGTTCGGAGACGGTTATGAACACAAGATTCCTTGCTTTTCTTTTATCCATATTAAAGCTTGCATGGTAAAATAACTGTGATGAAGCATGACAAGTTTTTTGCAGTATCCGGTAACACCCCGAGTATGGTTAAAGTTGAGATTTAAAGGATTTCATATAACTACCTATATTATCAAAAGTGCACCTTCTCTTTTGGAGAGCCCATATTTAAGAACGCCATAGTTAAGTGTGTTTGTTATGGAGAAATCTAGGACTGTAAAAGTCTGACCTGACACGATAACCTGACCCGAACTCGACCCAAATTTACTGAGAGAAACACGAAGCCGACCCGAACCGAATCAATTTCGACCCGAAGTCGACATGATTTGGCCGTTTAGTGTGAAAACTTGTTATTTTTCAGTTTTGAGCAAATCTAAGCTATTTTCAAGGCCGTCACGAAATTGACCTGTTTATTAAATGGGTCGATCCGACCCGACCCGTTTTATAGCTCTAGAGAAATCTTAGGATGTGTCATCTCTAGGAAAGTTGTCTAGGACTGTGTGAATAAGGATGAAGCATACCAAAAAGGCATATGCCAATTTGTGGGGCTAGTCAACAATCGAGGGAGCCATTTCTGATTAATTGTCCACGGTTCAAGAAGGGGCCGAAGCATTACGCCTCCCTACTCCATGGGCAATCGAAAAACATATGTGATTGGGAGTCCACCCTTTCGCCCATCTTGGGCAAGTCAGATCATTATCCTTACCTAACCTTCCTATAGATTTTCCTTTATTGGAAGGATACTATTCACAATAATACTTTGATATTGGAGGACAGGCATTTACCTTCCATACTTGCTCTTCTGATTCTACTTTGAGCTTATGAGCTTATAGGAACCGCCTTAAGTATCAACAAGGGAGAGATACGCCGGTTCATCATGCGTTTGTTGCTACTAATCACAGAGGTTCTGATGCCTAATAGAGCAACTAGAGCAAGTATTCCTCTCTCAGAAATCATTGAAAAGGAAATATGAGTTAAAATGTGCTCTAAAGTCGAAAATATCATAAAAAAGGAAATGCTTCAATTACAAATTTGGAAATGAAAATAAAAAATTTAATTCATTTCTTTATTCATTATAGAACTATTGAACCCTTTTGAGAATTTGTACGATGCCATGCTGCCACTCGGACTCGAACCGAGATGTTCTCGCAGTACTTCCTAAGAGCAGCGTGGCTCCGATTGCAGCGACCACCGTTGTTTTCTTAATCTACCCAATTGGTCAAGGAAGCTTTTCTGATTGTATGCCTTTAGGAATTTTAGGTACTTTCAACTTCATGACTGTATTCCAGGCTGAGCATAATATCCTTATGCACCCATTTCACATGTTAGGTGTCGTGGGTTTATTCAGCAACTCCCTATTTAGCATTATGAATGGTTCCTTGATAACTTCTAGTTTGATAAGGGAAACCACAAAACATGAATATGCTCTTGGTTGTTTATTTCATTTAATTATTAGGGACTCCCAAGCACAAGAGTTCTCTATAAATGGATAATTGAAAGCTTGTTATTCAATAATGTAACATGCCTTACATACCCATATCAACCAATAGAAATTTATATCTATCAGGATTGTTTCTAAATAATATTGATTCAATCGAGAAAAGACCATTATTGTTTAAGGCCTAATATATCATTATTGTATCTCTCCACAATAGGAATAGCGAAAATTTTAAGAGCTCCAAAAAAGCCAGTTGAATAACTGAGAATTTCACTCATCCCCAACAAATCCATTGCAAAACTAAACTCACCATGATCAAGAGGTCTCTCTCATCTTCTTAACATGAGCTTGATCTTTCTTCTTAAGCTTATGCAGAAAAGGAGGTTATGCAGAAAAGGAGGTAAAGGTATATGGGCTTTCGAAGAAGAAGAACAAGAAGAAGAACCCTTAGGAGGAGAAGGGTCAACTGAATCAGATGAATCTTTCTCTTTAAGCTCCTCTTTCTCAGACGATGACTCAGAAGAGCGATGAGTATCAGAATCATTGGGAACACCATCAGTATAATGACCTGGCCAGCTGGATGAACCAGTCTCTGGAGGTGAATAAGAAGAAGAAGAAGCATTTTGGAAGAATTGGTGAGGATACTTACAAAGCTCATTAGGATTTCTCACTTGGTTATCAATCTCTCGACCAGAATGGAGAGATATCACTGCATTCACTTTCCTCACAGGCTCACTAGGGTTATCTGAAGAAGAGGAGGCATGAACTTTAGGGTTCACCTCAGGTTGACTAGGAAAAGTACCTGACTCCCTAGATGACGATGCTAACTGAAAAAATTGTTCAATCATCAATCTCATCATTCTCTCATGTCAGCATTAATCAGTCTCTTCACATTATTATTAATTCTCCTCTCCATTTTGTCAATATCGGTGTAACCAGGAGGAGGTTGAACTTGAGCAACTGGAGGTGAAGGTCTAGGTGCATTAGGCACACCTGGAAAAGTTGGTCTCTGAAAGGAACTAGAACAGTGAGAGATGGGCAAGGAGTTAGGAACCGTAGCATTTGGTCCATTATTCCAAGAGACGTTACGGTGATTTCTCTTCCCTGGTTTGTAATAAGGGGAAAATGGGTCATTTTTAGGTCTCTGGAAGGCCATACTCACTTACTCCTACCTAGTTGCTAACTGGTGAGCAAAACAAGGACAAGCACTTAAAGAATGATCTAGGGCTAGGCAATGAGAACAAGACACTAAAGAAGTCTGGGATAGCTTGGGTATTTAGGGGGACAATCCATTCAACATGTTTTCCAAACCAGCAATCTTAGACTCTAAGTGACTTACAACAGAGATAGAATGCAACCCACCCCTAACAAATCTACAACTCAAGCTATCATCACGAGCGGTTTCCCACCGCATGGTTTTCTCAGCTAAGTTCTCTAAAAATTTCCAAGCAGCTGTGGCACTCTTAGAAAGAAAGCCACCCCGACATATGAGCTCTACCATTGTTCTAGTCTGTTGGTCTAGTTTTTCATATACAATTTCGTACAAACATGCTTGTTCTAAACCATGATGGGGACACTGGGCCAACAAATTCTTGAATCTATCAAAATATTTCCAAAATGATTCCCTATCTAGTTGCACAAATTGATTGATTTCATTCCTTAGTTTAACAGTCTTGGCATTAGAAAAATATTTTCTTAAGAACAATCTCACAAAATCATTCCAAGAAATTAAAGAATTAGCAGCTAAGTCATACATCCAACGTTTAGGAGAATCTTTCAAAGAAAAAGGGATCAATTTCATTCGCACAACATCAACGGAAATATTAGGGAAATGCATCATAGAAAAAACTTCTTCGAATTACCTCAAAAATAAATAAGCATCCTCTAAACCGGTAAATTTAGGGAGCATCTGAGTATAGTGAGGACTTAATTCGAAGGTCTCATTGGGTCCAAGGTCAGGTATAGTGAAGCAAGATAACAAAGCAGTCCCAGGAGGATAGAAAATCTCACACAAAGTTCTTTCCTATGCCATTTTTTCTACTTCAAGCTGGAGCTCTAGTTCGAGTTCTAAGTCAAGGTCGGGTTCACTTCTAACAAGTCGATGATTTTCAAGATCTCTAACCCAACCAGTTATATAAATCCCACACTCTCACCAAATGTTCTATTTTTTGGTCTTTTTGTTTTTCTAAATTTTTTTGGATTTTGGATTTTTCTTTTTTCTCTTCTTTCTTTCTTTTAAGCCACAAAACAAAACAACAAAGGTGAATCAAAGCTAAAAACACTTTACAAATAGAAAATAAGTAAAATTAAAACAAAAGCACTAACACAAAGAAACTAAAAGAAAACAAGAAATAAACCTCACCCTAAATACGCTAATTCTAAGAATAAAATTAAAACAGAAAATAAAAATCCTAAAATCAGAACTAAATATATATAAAAGTCCAGAAAGTCAAAAGGAACATAAATATAATTTTTCTCAAATTTTTTCGGTCCCTGAACAGTGCAGAAAAATGCAAACAGATTATTAAATCCTAAATTAACAGAAAAATCCAAACAGTTGCAAAAGTTCTAGAAATATTCACACAATCTCTAAAAACTATGCTAAATCTAAGAAAAATATCAGCACAGCAAAAACCACCCCAGAATTTCTCTAGAAAATTCAAACAGATGTTGAAAACTGTGAAAAATCTACACAAAAATTAGTGAAAGTTCTGATTTTGTTTTCCGGATCAGTTCTGCCTTGTTTCTTTTGCTGCACATACACCAAATTCATTCGTACTATTTTTTTAAGCAATGGATTACATCTAAAAATTAAAATTAAAGTAATCCCGATAAAACAAAAATTGAAATCAAAATATTAACTAAATTCAAATATCAAAGGTAAACTTAATTTCTAAAACTAAATTAACAACTTAAACACAAATAAAAATTAAAACTAAAACAAAAACGACACAAATGACTTGAACAACAAAACTACGACTCAAGGCAACCTAATTTCACAACGCCATCCCCCGGCAACGGCGCTAAAACTTATTTTGTGAGTTTTCGCAAGTATATGGTTATCGTCATATCAAATACGGGTGTCGTCCTCATGGATGATTGTGAGATCAGATTACCAAAACTTTTAAACTAAAGTAACAAAGTAGATGCTAAAAATTACCTAACACTAAGCTTGCAACGAATTAAAGGAAAGTAAGAATAATTTGCCAAAGTGTGAATAATTTTGACTCACTAACACCTACATGCAACTGTCCATAAATAAGATTTGTCTAGTAGCATAGCCTGGGCAATTCGAACCTGGGCAAAGAAGCAAAGGAAGATGAAGCAGAGGGAAAACAATGGAGTCTTCGCAGCAAAGCAGTTGAGCGAACTCAAAGCATGACGTTCATGTCCAAATCAAGCAAACTCAACTCTAAATCTAAAAAAAAAAACATCTCTTAAATTGAAACAAAAACTAGAACAATTACAAACTTGAGAATCTGGGCTGAATTGGAACTAACACCGGTAGTAGAACACGAAGAACCAGAACAACCTCCAACTACACTCTACTTCTACTTCACGAATCTAAATCTGAAAACAAAAGAAAATGAAAGCTCAAATTTGAGTGAGTACTTCAAGCTAATCTGCTACCCCCCAGTTGCTGCTACTCTACGCTACATAAAAGCCACCGCAGAACCAGTTCATTGCCTCCAAGTAACAACCCCTTGAATGCTTGAGAAGCCACCCATTAATGGCAATTATGAGAGCCCACGAATGAGTAACGGGTGCCGAATTTAATGTGATGAATGATGGAGGAAAATAAAGGGGAAGAGAAGGGCAGCTATGGTGAAGGAAATCAAGGGGTGCTGCCCTGTTTTTTCGAGTAGTCTGGTCATGAAACTACTAATGAAGAATAAGCTGAGGGGATGGGTAATGTATGAATGCGATGAGTTGATCATGGTAATGAAGGAAAAGAGAGAGAGAGAGAGAAAGAAAGAAAAGGTCGAAAGAAGAAGGCGAGAGGGCGCCATGTTCTATTTTCGGTTTCTCTGTTATGGGCAGCTAGGGAGCTTTGATGAGGAAGAAGAGGAGGAGGAAGGGGAGAGGGCTAGGTCACGTGCAACGCGTATGGTGAGATAATGAAATGGAGGAGGCAGGCTGGGTCACGGTCTAGGAAAAGGGAGTGGAAGTCTGGGCTTGGCCCAAGGAAAGAAAAGAATGGGGGAAAAGAAGGAAGAGAGGGCCCATCCCAAGAAGGAAAAAGGAAAAAAAAAATGCAGGGCTCGGTAAGCATATAAGCCCGGTTGGGCCTTGGGTTAGGCTGGACTTTGCTCGTTTCTTTCATTTTGCTTCATTCTTCCTTCTTCGTTGCCCAATTGAATCAAGCTTCATTTGGAGCTAACTATATATTACTTTTCCAATATCATCTTCAATTCCTACAAAATCAAAACAACATTAAAATCCTAATTTAATAATTTATTTAGAGCAAATATTAGATGATAAAAGGGTATAAAATATCATAATTTGTGGTTGAATAAATACCCTCACACCTAAGTTTTACTCGTCCTCGAGTAAAACTAAAAACCCTAAAAAAAACATAAAATCCTAATTCACTTTCGTAGGAATCACGGTTGCGCTTAGTATGTGCAACAAACCCTGGGTTACCTTTAGTGGACGAGTAAGGTCTCATGAGGGTTTTTAGAAGATATATCCACAAAATCTTTAAAAGAAAATATAAACAGAAACTCGAAAATCTTTTTTTGTTTTTTTTTTCAAAAATTAATATGTACAAAACTGGGAAAAGATATTTAAACTTTCTAATCAAATAAATCACCCATGTAGCAAAGATATTGACCTATATATAAACAGATTGTACACATCAAGACTTTCTACCCCTATGAATGACATCTAAGCACTAATGTTTCACCCCACTATACATCAAAAATTTGAATCCATCCCAATACTCATGTGTAAGTGCATCATCATCCTAGGGCTCAGGCTTACCAGAATCAAACTCAATCCCATTTGACTGACACAAACTACATTATTGAATTGTTAGCATAGGAAGCAAGCTTTCCTAGTAGCAGTATTGCTTGAAAGGGTAACGCCCAATTGCGCATGCCTCAAAGGGATACTTGTCATTCCAATTTTATTTTTCTCTCTCTTTTTTTTCTTTCTTCTTTTTTTCATTTTCATTTTCATTTTATTTCATTTTTTTCTGAATAAAAACAAAAAACCAGAGTAATTGTGTCAAAGACAAGTAGGAGAGCCAATCAGGGAAGATTAAAACGTCAAGATAATGATGATGGTATAAATAAAGATTGGATTAAACATCAATAATGAACAATTGGGGTTAAAATTAGAGTTTAGAATGACACACTAAGGACATAGACCTATCATGCACATCATGCTTACATACAAGCTAAAAATCAAGACACAGGGGATTTAAACTGATCAGAATAGTACAAAGCTTCCCTAAAAACAAAACAAAAATCTTTTTGTATTTTTCAAAAATTTTCCAATTTTTTTCAAATTTTTTCAAAATTTTTATCAAAATTATTTCAAAATTTTCCAAGTTTCCCTACCCCTACACCTAAATCCACATTGTCCTCATTGGGAGTGGAAAGAAACATAAAACCACAAAATAAAATCTAAAAAGAAAACAAATAAAAACAAGATTCAAAAACGAAAAGGCCATGACTCAAAAACAACTAACAACATATATACAAAAGAGAAAAAGAAAAATAGCCACCTATACAAAAAGGAAAGAAAAAGAAAAAGCAGAGAAAGAGAGAAGAAGAGAAGAAATTCTTAGCAAACCATGTCGGGTGCTAAGTAAACCCGAGCTATCTTGACACCATCACTGATCAGAACTTGGCTTACGAAGTATCAGACACTCCATATCTTCTTTGTTGGGAACCTCCAGAAATTGTTTAAATCTTTGGCCATTCACTTTGAAGGTAGCACCACTCTCAGGGTCCTAAATTTCGAATGCACCATAGGGAAAAACATGTGAGACACTATAAGGACCAGTCCATCAGGACTTTAGCTTCCCTGGAAACAAATGGAGCTTAGAGTCATACAAGAGTACTTTTATTCCTGGGCAAACTCTTTCCTAAGGATATGCTTATCATGAAACAACTTCGCCTTCTCCTTATAAGAGCGAGCACTCTTATAAGCCTCAGCTCTAATCTCATCAAGCTCATTCAGTTGCAATCGTGTCTCCTTACCAACCTCAGTCAAGGCATAATTAAGTTGCTTAATGGTCCACCAAGATCTATGCTCTATCTCCACAGGAAGATGACAAGGCTTGCCTTGAATAACCCCATAAGGTGACATACCTAAGGGAGTTTTGAAAGCTGTCCCATAGGCTCAAAAAGCATCTACGAGCTTGTTAGGCCAATCCTTCTTAGTCCGGCTCATAGTCTTTCCAAGAATCTGCTTAATCTGCCGATTGGACGCCTCAACTTGGCCACTGGTTTGGGGGTGATAGGGGGTAGCAAACCTATGGACTATCGAGTACCTCTTCAGTAAGGCATCAAAAGATCTATTATTAAAATGGGTGCCCTGATCACTAATAATGGCACGGGGCATGCCAAATCTAGCAAAGATATTCTCCTTAAGGAACTTCGCAACAGCCTTAGCATCATTAGTCCTAGAAGGGATATCATCAACCCATTTAGCAACATAGTCCATAGCTACTAATATGTACTCATTCCTAAAGGAAGATGGAAATGGTCCCATAAAATCGATACCCCACACATCAAAAGCCTTCACCACAATGATGGGGTTCAGTGGCATCATATCTCTCCTGCTTACTCTACCCAACTGCTGGCAACTAGGCCAGCTCTTACAGTACTCGAAACATCCCTAAACAGAGTAGGCTAGTAGAAACCACATTGAAGAACTTTGGCCGCAGTCTTCCTACCACTAAAATGCCCCCACATGTTTGGTCATGACAAAAAGAAAGGACACTCCTCACCTCATTATCGGGAATACACCTACTAAATACTTGGTTAGAGCAGTACTTAAACAAATAAGGATCATCCTAAACAAAGAACTTCACAAGGTGGAAGAACCTATCTCTGTCATTCTTAGTCCAGTCCCCAGGGATCCTACCAGCAACTAAGTAATTCACAATGTTAGCATACCAAGGATCAAGGTAGACACCATATAATTGTTCATCAGGAAAGCACTCAAAAATAGATGACTCACTATCTCTATCATAGAGAATCTTAGATAGATGATCAGCTACGTGGTTTTCAGAACCTTTCTTATCCTTAATTTCATAGTCAAATTCTTGCAAAAGCAATATCTATGAGGCCCAATCATATAAGGTCTAAACTTCTCAAACCCAAAAATCACAGCCAAAAATTCTTTCTCGGTCATAATATAGTTCAGCTGGGCATTATTCAAAGTGTGACTAGTATAATAAATCACATGGGGCTTTTTATCAATACGTTGTCCTAAAACAACCCCAATAGCATAATCAGAAGCGTTACACATCAATTCAAAATGTTCTCCCCATATAGGAGGATGAAGAACAGGAGCAGAGATTAAGGCCTCCTTAAGCTTAGAAAATGCCTTAAGACATTCATCAGAAAAGTGAAATGGCACATCTTTAGCTAGTAAGTTAGACAAGGGCTTCACAATCTTACTAAAATCCTTAATGAAGCTACAATAGAAGCTAGCATGTCAAAGGAAAGACCTTACCTCTTTCACACAAGTGGGAGGGGGAAGATTAACAATCATATCAGTCTTAGCCTTGCCTACCTCAATTCCATCTTTAGAAATAATGTGGCCTAAGACTATCCCCTTTGTAATCGTGAAATGACATTTCTCCCAATTCAAAGTCAAGTTTTTCTCCCTATACCTTTTCAAAACTTTTCTCAGTTTAGACAAGTAATCATTAAAGGAAGACCCGAACGCAGAAAAGTCATCCATAAAAATTTCCGCACACTGCTCAACTAGATTTGAGAAAATGGAAATCATACATCGCTGAAAGGTAGTAGGGGCATTGCACAGTCCAAACGGTATACGTGTAAAGGCATATGTTCCAAAGGGACAGGTGAAAGTAGTCTTCTCCTGATCCTTAGGAGCAATACAGATCTGGGTATAATTACAGTATCCATCTAAAAAGCAATCAAAGGAATGTCCAGCCAACCTCTCTAACATTTAGTCCAAGAAACAAAGGGGCAAATGGTCTTTCCTAGTGGCAGCATTCAATTTCCTATAGTCTATACACACACACCATCCAGATTGAATTCAAGTAGGGACTAACTCATTCTTGTCATTCCCAGTCACAGTAATACCGATCTTCTTATGAACAACTTGAACGGGCTAATCCACTCACTATCAAAAATGGGATAGATATTCCCATGATCTAACCACTTCAGTACTTCCTTCCTAACTACTTCCTGGAGAGTCGGATTCAAATGCCTTTGACGGTCACGGTATGGCTTAGCATTGTCCTCTAAATGAATTATATGTCGCACAATGGAAGGAGTAATGCCCTTGATGTCCTTTAAAGTCCAACCTAGAGCTTCTTTGTTCTCTCTAAGTAGGGCAATCAGTTTGTCCTCTTGGTCCCGGTCTAGGTCAGAAGCAATGATGATAGGTAAGGATTCATCGGGTCCTAAAAATGCATACTTGAGAGAATTAGGAAGAAGTTTCAATTTAAGAGCAACAGGGGAAACAGATTCAGCAGCAGATTCAGACACAACAGTGAGCAAACAGTTAGCAGTAGAGCACAAGTCATCAAACTCAAACACATCGTATTTCGGCTCATCATTCACAAGAAATGACTCATACTCAATAGCATCATCAAGTATAGAATCCTCTACCCAGTTAAGAGTAGAGAATTCCATATCATCAAAACTAGAAGGCTGTCTCTGCATGTTAAAGATGTTAAGCTCTAAAGTCATGTTGTCAAACGATAGTCTCATCATGCCATTCCCACAATGAATAAGGGCATTGGCCAAGAAAGGATGTCCTAGAATCATAGGGACTTGACTAGTTAAGTTATACATCATCTCAGTTTCAATCACAACAAATTCCACATGGTAAATGAATTCACCCACTCTGATAAGCACATTCTCAACTATGCCACTAGGCAATCTAGTGGATCTATCAGCCAATTGAATAACCATCTTGTTAGATTTCAACTTACCTAACCCTAGAATCTCATATTCAGTAAAGGGTATCAACTTGACACTGGCCCCTAAATCAAGCAAAGCTCTATGAATAAGCTTGTCCCCTATGACTATAGAAATAGTAGGACAACCAGGGTCCTTATACTTCACTGGGATATGATGAGATAGAATAGAACTAGCACTAGAGGCTAAGAAAGCCTTCCTAGGGACATTAGTAGCTCTCTTGGTCGTGCACAGATCCTTTAAGAACCTAGCATTAGGAGGCATCTGCTGAATAGCATTGAGCAAAGGGATGTTGATTTTGACTTGAGAGAAGGTATCTCTCGTCTTCTCAACATGAGCTTGATCTTTCTTCTTAAGCCTATGGGGAAAAGGAGGTAAAGGCATATGAACTTTATCAGAAGAAGAAGAAGAACCCTTAGAAGGAGAAGGGTCAACTAAATCACAGGAATCTTTCTCTTTAAGCTCCTTTTTCTTAGACGGTGACTCAGGAGGGCGGTAAGTATCAGAATCATTGGGGACACCATCAGTAGCATCCCTTGGCTCACTGGATGAATCATTCTCTGGAGGTGATGAAGAAGAAGAAGAAGGATTTTGGAAGAATTGGTGTGGATACCTGTGGGGCTCATTAGGATTTCTCACTTGGTTATCAATCTCTCGACCAGAATGGAGAGATATCACTGCATTCACTTTCCTCATGGGCTCACTAAGGTTACCTGAAGAAAAGAAGGTATGACCTTTAGGGTTCACCTTAGGTTGACTCGAAAAAGTACCTGGCTCCCTAGAAGATGATGCTGACTGGGAAAACTATTCAATCATCATTCTCATATTCTCTCCATGTTAGCATTAATCATTCTCTCCACATTATTATTAATTCTCCTCTTCATTTTGTCAATGTTGCTGTAACAAGGAGGTGGTTGAACTTGAGCTACTGAAGGTGGAGGTCTAGGTGCATTAGGCACACCTAGAAAAACTAGTGTCTGAAAGGAACTACAAGGGTGAGAGATGGGCTAGCAGTTAGGAACCGTAGCATTTGATCCATTACTCCATGAAAAGATAGGGTGATTTCTCCACCCTGGGTTGTAATAAGGGGAAAATGGGTTGTTCTTAGGTCTCTGGAAGGCCATACATGCTTGCTCCTGCCAAGTTGCTAACTGGTGAGCAAAATAAGGACAAGCACTCAAAGAATGATCTAGAGCTTGGCAATGAAAACAAGACACTGAAGAAGTTTGGATAGCTAGGGCATTTAGGAAGACAATCCCTTCAACATGTTTTCCAAAGCAACAATCTTAGACTCTAAGTGGCCTACGGCAGAGACAAAATGCAAACCACCCCTGATAAATCTAGAACTCAAGCTATCATCACGAGCGGTTTTCCACTGCATGGTTTTCTCAACTAAGTCCTCTAAAAATTTCCAAGCAGTTGTGACGCACTTAGAAAGAAAGTCATCCTAACACATGGACTCCACCATTGTTCTAGTTTGTTGGTCTAGTCCTTCATATATAATTTGGTACAAATGTGCTTGGTCTAAACCATGATAGGAACACATGGCCAACAAATTCTTGAATCTATCAAAATATTTCCAAAATGATTCCATATCTAGTTGCATAAATTCATTGATTTCATTCTTTAGCTTAACAGTCTTGGCATTACGAAAATATTTTCTTAAGAACAATCTCACAAATTCATTCCAAGAAGCTATAGAATTAGTACGCAAGCCATACATCCAATGTTTAACAGAATCTTTCAAAGCAATAGGAATCAATTTCATTTGCACAACATAAATGAGAATATTAAGGAAATGCATCATAGAATAAACTTCTTCAAGCTCCCTTAAAAATAAATAAGCATCCTCTAAATCAATAAATTTAGGTAGCATCTGAGTATAGTGAGTTCTTAATTCGAAAGTCACATTGGGTCCAAGGTCAGGTATAGGGAAACAAGATGGCAAAACAGTCATAGGAGGATAGAAAATCTCACTCAAAGTTTTCTCCTCTGCCATTTCTTGTAATTCAAGCTTGGGTTCTAGTTCAAGTTCTAAGTCAGGGTCAGGTTCACTTCTAACAAGTCGATGATTTTTAGGATTTCTAACCCAACGAGTCATATAAATCCCACACCCTCACCAAAGGTTCTAGTTTTTGGTCTTTTTCTTTTTCTAATTTTTTTTGGATTTTGGATTTTTCTATTTTTTTTCTTGTTTTCTTTCTTTTAAGCCACAAAGCAAAACAACAAAGGTGAGTCAAAACTAAAAACACTTTAAAAACAAAAAATAAGCAAAAGTAAAACAAAAGCACACACACAAAGAAACTAAAAGAAAATAACAAATTAAAAGAAAATAAAAAAAAACCTACAGCTAAATACGCTAATTCTAAGAATAAAATTAAAATAGAAAATAAAAATCCTAAAATTAGAACTAAATATACAAAAATGTCAACACAATCATAAGAAACATAAATATAATTTTTTTCGAATTTTTTCTGTCCGCAAATAAAATGCAAATGGATTGTTAAGTCCAAAATACACAGAAAAATCCAAACAATCCCAAAAATTCTAGAACAATTCAAACAAACACTAAACATTATGATGACTCTAAGAAAAATATCAGCACAGGCAAAATCACGCCTGAATATCTTGATAAAATTCAAACAGATGCTAAAAACAGTGAAAAATCTGCACTGAAATTATTAAATGTCCTGATTTTGTTTTTCGGATAAGTTCTGCCCTGTTTCTTTTGCTGCATATACACCAAATTCATTAGTACTGTTTTTTAAAGCAATGAATAACATCTAAAAATTAAAATTAAACTAATCTCGACAAAATAAAAGTCGAAATTAAAATATTAACTAAATTTTAAAATAAAAAATAAACGGTCGAAAGAAGAAGGCGATAGGGTGCCATGCTCTGTTTTCGGTTTCTTTGTTTCGGGCAGCCAGGGAGCTTCGATAAGGAAGAAGAAGAGGTGGACGGGGAGGGGACTTGGTCACATGTATGCAACGCATGTGGCAAGACAATGACATGGAGAAGGCAGGTTGGGTCACGGTCTGGGAAAACGGGGCGGAAGTTTGGGTCTGGCCCAAGGAAAGAAAAGAAAGGGGGAAAAGAAGGAAGAGAGGGTCGGTCCAAAGAAGGAAAAAGGAAAAGAAAAAAGAAAACGCAGGGTTGGGCAAGCATATAAGCCCGATTAGGCCTTGGGTTAGGCTGGACTTTGCTCTTTTCTTTAATTTTGCGCCATTCTTCCTTCTTTGTTGCCCAATTGAATCAAGCTTCACTTGGAGCTAACTATTTATTACTTTGCCAATATCATCTTCAATTCCTACAAAATAAACATAACCACATTAAAATCCTAATTTAATAATTTATTTAGAGCAAATATTAGATGATAAAAGGGTATAAAATATTATAATTTCTGGTTGAACAAACCCCTACTGGGAGTCACTTACCATCCTATATGGGCATTCTTATGCCATTCCTGATGCACTAGCGCGATCCTTCTTCAACCACTCATCTAAATCAAGAACTAATCTCCAGGTATATCAAGGGTGAAGCACTAAATTTGCCTTTAGAAATCCAACATTAGGTAATATCAGGATTTTAAAAATTTTGTGACAAAGAGCTCTTAGTTGTTGTGACATTCGAGGCATACTTAGCAAGTAAAGCAAGGTTGAAAGCCCTTAGATTTCTCAACTCGATCATTCCCACCTCATTTTTGCTTCTTCGTACCTTATCTTAGAAACCCATGCAAATATTTGCTAGGATTCCTTTATTGTTGCCACTAAAATTGGCTCATTAACTTTTGAACTGATGAATAATATCATTTTATATCTTAAACATAGAGGCCGCACATTGGAGTAGCCCATGAAACTATTTTAATGAGGCCATACTTTCTTGCCCTGTTCTAGAAAGTGTTTTTGCCTTCCAATCTTTTAGCTTCTACTAAACACTCTCCTTGAGAATACCATGCTAGTCCCACTAAGTAAGGCAAGCCACCCTAGAGGGGAGTGAATCAAATAAAACATTTGGTAGTATAAAAGTTATTTATTAAGGGTATAAATGAGAGTTGGAGAATAAGTATAATTTTAAACTTAATCAATATCAACTAGTAAAATAGAGTCTCTAATATGTAAGAAGCATGGAAAGCCCCAGAGTAAAGTAATTAAGTGCAGAAAGACAAATGATAAGAGACTGAAGTTTTTATGAGATTCACCCAAATCAACCTTGGGCTAAGTCCTTGCCTAAGGTATTTCCTTGACCTTAGGAGTCAATCAATTCATTTTTAGCAAAGCCAATTTATCAAGTGTCCTTTGTCACCTTTTCTATAATTTGAATTTTCTTGAAACACTTTGGCACGCCTCAACTTCTAGAGTTCCCCTACTCTAAAAAACGTAGTCCCTAATAAGAGTCTCACTATCCCTTGTTGCCTATAGAGTTTTCCTTAACCACTCTGTAATAGCTTATACAAAATATAGCAAGAGCATCCTAGCTCATTTCCAACAAACAACGTTTTTGTCAAGGTACTTTGACAAGCTAAACACTTACAGCTCACACACTCTTCTCATTTACTCCTACCATACCAGCAATATAGATAATTGAAGTGTATCAGATGAGTAAAATGGTTGCGAGATATAAAGATAATGTATGCTTTTCTTGAAATTAAGGTGGTAACCCTCAAACACTTGCTTTGTTATGTATTTATAGGAAATTAGGGCTACAAGGCCTTCGCTAGTGTCTTTAATGGAATCTTCTGATGTTTGCATTTTTCTCTTTTAGTTAGGAACATTTCAAAACACATTTAAACTTCTTTCTAGATATAGGAATGCCCAATCAGTCACTTTCTTACAACAAGCCATTGGTATTCTTTCTCTAGAGAAAGCATACGACTCTTAACAGTGATAGTGACTACTGACAGTGATAGCTTGTCATTTGTCATGGTTGTCTACTGCTTTCGCAATGGCTTATTCATTTTGAATTCAAATATATTTTTTTTGAAATCATTAGCTTAACAATCTTCCTTTTTCTAGATTAATCATATGCATCACTAAGCAAGATAAAATTCAAATGAATTTCGTTCATGTTGTAGTTAAATATTTATTTAAAAAAATTACACTTTGATGATTTTTGATTCTAATGAGTGTCAAGGCCCTAGTATCTTCTGAGTGTAATGATTTTTGTTTCTGATACAACTCTGACATTTTCTAACTTTGATGTAGCTATGGCTATTTCATTCTCTGATGATTTTTTACTTTGACGACTTCTAGCACTAATGCACGTATGATATTTGTGTTTAGAGCGAACTTGATTCTTTCCTTTTTCTTTAGACTTCATCTCATCAATATGTGCATGTATTCACTTTCAACATTGCCTCTTTTCTTTGCATAAGTATCTTCATTGTTCCTTTTGACTTCATTTCATTGACATGTGCATGTATTCACTTTTAGTATTGTTTCATAGCCTTAATCCATTCTAATCTTGGATGTGCTATGATCTTCTCTATGTTATTGTGTTCATGCTCAATATATGATTATTACTTAGTGATTAGGCTAGGCAGGGCATAAAACTTTACTATGAGCATCATACATATAATCCTTGATGAGGCCTCTAATAGCTGTCCATGATTCTACTACTTTGCATACTTGACCATACCTAGTTCCATATATGATCTTCAATTGAGTCCATTAAGTGATGGTTACTAATCTCTTTAGCATCCCGAAAGTTAATATCTTCTATGTATGACAACTCTTGAGTACCTTCTGTCTCTTCTCATTTCAAAGTCAAGAATGTGTGAACATGAGAGTGAATCAACATAAATCTTCTAATCAATTAGGGCCTTATAAAGAAAGTATGTCATATATAATCTCCCTTGGCTTCATTGATTTAATAGATGCAATCATGAAGATCTTTTATATAAGGTTAATGCTAAGGCAGTTTGATCACCAATAAATATAACAATCACATAAGCACATAAAGGCTATATACAAAAGATGAATGTTAGGAACTCTAACAGATGCTCAGGTTTAAGTTAAAACTATCAACACATATTATCACATATAATGCATGCGATCATCAACAACCTCAATTAGTTTATCGTTATCAAAATCAATATATTCTTAGATCCAACAATCTCTCCCTTTTTGATGATGACAAACAACTGATACATAATGCATGTATAACATCACATATTTCTCCCTTTATCATCTATACTTTTCCTACTCCTTTGTCATCATTAAAAAGAAATGAGGATAAAGAATATGAAAAATATATAGCACAGGGTAGATCACCTTCTTTGCTTGTCCTTAATATGGCATCCATACTAGTGAACATAGGAAATAGTATGCTGATGATTGTTTAGAGCTCATAGATCATGAAGGTTAGTTATAGTTAAGTGTGTAATGTTATGATGTATAAAAACACCAATATCATTATGTTCAGATTGGCAGTGAGGCAAGTGTTAGTAAGATCGTATGTTGACACATCAAAAATCACGATCATGAAGAGCTCATGATAGCACTTCTTAGACATATATCCATAGAGAGTTAAACTGAGTAAAGCAAGCAATGTTCACTAGCATTGTCTAAGCATATTTACTAATCAAATCAACATGAATTCTTTTTTAGATATAGTAAGCAATACTCACACAAGGTTGCTGGACAAATTCTTGCACAAGAATATCCTTTAAAGTAGTTTGACATGCACTCATAAGCATGTAAAATATTCAACACATCATGATAGAACATGTGCATTCAAGGATAATGTCACTATGAGCATAGTGATCATTTACATTGTGATCATATAAAAAATGTAAGAAGGACAGATCAAACTAAAATTGTGTCTTTAAACAGAAACTTTGATAGACAATTATTAGTGTCATTACTAGTCGGTGGCTTGACTGTCTTTGATGTTGTATTGATGCTTCATGTAATTTCTCCCCTTGACAAGCACTGACGATTGGATTATTAGTGTCATTACTGGTGGATCCGTCATGTATTAACGCTTTATGTTGTGTTGATGCTTCATGTATCACTACCACAACTAATCAACTTATAAAAATAATAACCACAATGAGTAAAATATTCAAGATGGAGACCTTAATAGAGAATCAAGCACGGATAAATAGGGTGGAAATGTGGAATAAGGTGGGAATGCTCAAATTATGGTTGTAGATAGTCTAAAGTAGGTGAAGGAACAAGACATGTCTTGGCATGCCTAGGAGCATCTTCAACTTCCTCTAATCCTTCTTCCTTCTTTGTCTTTGGTTTGTTAACCATGAGTTTGGTCTGAATCAAAGTAGTTTCAGACAAATCATTGCAATCATTGACTTTCATCAGGTTTGCCATTCATCTAGCTGATCTTTTAACTTTTGGGGTACATAGTTGTTCCCTCTCATGGGTTGCCCTTTTGTACCGTGGATGACTCTTATGGAACACATCAAGGATGAAGATTTGGAAAAAGAGTGGATCATTGAGGGAAAAAAAGGAAACGATGGTTGTGGGGAGAGAGAGAGAGAGAGAGCTATTGGGCACTAGGATGAGGAGTATAGGGGTTGAAGCTTGTGGAGATGCTCAAGCTATGGTGAGAGAATTTTCCCCTCAAAATGTGTGGATGAATGAATCCATGTCATTCAAGATTCCAAAACAATTGAATTTGAAAACGTTTACCATTTGAAATTTAAAAATCAAAATCTTTAAAGAAGTAGTAAATTTTAAAGATGTTGTTTAGTTTAAGAACCTGCAACAAGTGCTATGCATTAATTGGCTTAGACTGATAGGCATTGATACCCACTAAATAACAGTCAGGGTCTGTGATGACTCTAATTTTGATATTTTGTCAAAGACTCTAATGAACCTTCCAAGGTCATGAAACTTCAACTCTTAATTAAGGTCATCAATTCTTGCATCCACTAACTTAACCCCAGTTGATCCAAGAAAGGGCTTACCTTGAATTCATACATCGAGGAAAGTGATACCAATGTCAAGGTAAATGAGTAGGAATCGTATAGCTCGTGACATATGAGAAGAATATAAATCATAACGGCTAATCATGAATAGTGGCATGTATTTTATAATGACATATAGTATAAATAATTGGATGATATGGATCACATTGTCTTCGTCATCAATGAGATACGTGAATCAAGGTAAGGCTTTCAAGAAGGAACATATAAATTGTACACCATATCTATATACCATTCTCTAATAGCATCATGACATAAGAAAGCTAAGATTATGGTATCTCAACCAAGTGAGCTTGAGAATGTGTGGTAGTAGACCTGGCAAATGGGTCATTCGATTTGGGTACGGGTCGGGTCAAGTTCGGGTTGGGTCATGTTCGGGTTACATGAGATTTCGGGTCGTTTCGGTTTGGGTCGGGTATGGTTCGGTTCGGGTCGATTTCGGGTTAACCAATTTTTTGTCCAATACGCTTGTCATGCCAAAACAAGCAACTTTGTAGAAAATTTCGAGTCGAGTATGGTTCGGTTCGGGTCAATTCGAATTTCGGGTCCACTTTTGGGTGAACATATTTTGAGTGTCGGATCGGGTATGGGTCAGGGTCGTTTGGTTTAAGTTTCGAGCCTCGGGCCAGTTTTGTCAGGTCTATGTGGTAGGTCCAAAGCAAGTATTTTAATTACAAGGAATGTGATCCATCAAAATCACTATGCGAAGTCAAAAATGACTTCTACATGCTTGTATATTGGTATGAATTCATTGGCTTATAACACAAGGTATGCATATACCAATAATTATTGAAGATGGACTATGTAAGTAATTGTAACAATCATGCATAAGTTATCCAGGCATATTATTTATGATATTTCTAACAAGAAGTTTAGAGAATAAAAAAGGAGTGGAACTTTAAATCTCAGGTATCAAGTTTCACTTCTTAATATTTGGTGAGCATTTAAAGGGGTTGGGGCTTGAAACTTGACGGTGTCAAGTAGGGGTGCTCAAAACCGGTTAACCGGAGTTTCGGTTAACCGAAAACCAGTTAACCGTTTTTTCGGTTCGGGAAAACTGCGAACCGTGAACCGAACCGAAATTAGCGGTTAACCGAAAATCGGTTAACCGAAAAAACCGGTTCGACAAAAAGTTGAACCGTAAACCGAACCAAAATATACGGTTAACCGCAATTTCGGTTCGGTTTATGGTTAACCGAACCCCTATACACATAAATTTACATTTTTTTTGAGGGTTTTTCTATGAATCTCCTAGTCTTAGTTATTGTATTGTTCATGGCTTTTGTTTCTTACTAGTAGCAACTTTTTGCTTTTTTTTGTTTACCTTGAACCAAAACAAAGTGAACAAACTCATCAAAAACACAAAGCATAAAAAGCAACATTTCCCTACATACTCCACAAGTCAAAATGCACACTTTTTTGTGTCTAGTTGTCCTCCATCTCATTTTTCCTTGTGGCTAGCCAACTAAGCCAAGTCAACTAGGTGAAGAGCTAGCAATTGCCTTCAAATATAAAATTCTAACACTTAATGGGTGGGGGAAGGGATGGGGGGATTAGTTAGTGTTACAAACCATGCATAAGTAATTAAAAGTTCCAACAAATATTACAAACCAAGGATGAGGGATAAAACATCAAGGATCTTAATTTCCAATAAAAACTACAAATTAAAGTTTGCATCGCAAGAGGGTTGGGACTTGGGACTTGAGAGCTCCAATGCTCCACTTCATAGATCACTTGAAGCATCAATAGACTCATCGATAATAATTGTGGGTTGCTCCAAAGCCAAGTCTTTAATACCTAACAATAAAGTTTACGTAAAATAAAATTTTGACTATACATATATTATTACAAGTTATAAAAATAATAACAAAAATGAATAAATAATAAATGAGAATGAGAAAACTTACTTTTCTCCAATTCCTCAATCTCAACAAAGGTGTCTTCTATTATGAGAGGACCATGTGACCTTCTCAACCAATCTTGACAACAAATGAGAGCTTCCACCATTCTAGGGGTCAAGGAAGTGCGGAAAGAATCAAGAACACGACCTCCTGTGCTAAAAGCGGACTCAGAAGCCACAGTAGAAACCGGCATAGCAAGCACATCCCGAGCCATTTTGGCTAGAATAGGGTATCTCTTTTGTTGATCCTTCCAAAATTGCAAAATTTCAAATACATCATCATTTCCCTCTTCACAATCATCACTTAAATACTTGTCTAACTCACTTTTCTTTTCACTTTCTAAAGTTCCCTTCTCTTTCTTATATCTCATACTCATAACTTGGTTGACATCCATTCTTAGTACATCATTTGAGCCCACATCACAAGGAGCACTAGAAGGAGTGACACTACTTGATGCTTCCATTTTTCGCTTTGGTGGAGGAACACTAGATGAGTAATAATCAAACAAAGATCTTAAAGTGTACTTGACTTTAAGAAACAACATATTGGCACCTTCATCATCATAATTAGTCCTTATCACCCATTCAACGTAATCCAATTTGTATCTTGGGTCAAGGACTAAAGCAATGAACAATAAGACATTAATATTATCAACATTTGCCCAATACTTGTCATATTTGGCTTTCATTTGATATGCCATATTTCTAATGCTCTCATCCACATTGTTGCAATAACCCGATATCAAGTAGCCAACTCCATATATTTGGGGTACATAAGAATTACCCGTCACATAAAGAGACCCGGACAACTTCAAAGTTGTGTCATAAAAAATTCTCAAAAAGGGCAACAATGCACCAACTTTCTTCCAATCATCATTATTAGGTGGACCACCATGCTTTCTCATTTCTTTAATGTAAAGACCACCCTTTGTCTCCAAATTACTAAATGCCTTTCTAAATTTCAAAGCACATTCAAGCATCAAAAAAGTAGAGTTCCATCTTGTATCAACATCTAAACAAACAAGACCTTTTTCATTGATGCCTTCCTGTTCTACACAAGCCTTAAACTTTTCTAACCTTGCAGGTGAAGACCTCACAAATCTTACGGCCAAACGAATTTCGACAATAGATGGATCAAGATCCTTTAATCCATCTTTCACAACAAGATTCAAAATATGCGCCACACATCTCATATGTAAATAATTACCATCCAAAACAGTAGTTCCCCAATGATTTAGTCTTCTTTTCAGATATTGAATAGCAACATCATTTGAACTTGCATTATCAACTGTCACAGTCAAAATATTTTTCAAATTCCATTCAATTAAGCACTTCTCAATTGCTCTCCCAATAAGTTCACCAGAGTGGCCACCAATAGGACAAAAATTGATTATTCTTTTATGCAAATTCCAATCATCATCAATAAAATGTGCAGTGAGACACATATAACTCAAATTTTGCCCTGAAGTCCAAGTATCAGTGGTTAAACATACTCTTGAAGACACCTTCTCAAAAAAACCCTTTAATTTCCTTCTTTCATCAATGAAAAGAGCATAACAATCTCTAGCTATTGTGTGTCTTGAAGGGGGAGCAAAATTTGGATGCAAACTCTTGCAAAAACCACGAAATCCCTCACGTTCAACAAACATGAAAGGCAACTCATCTATGATAATCATCTTCACAAGCTCTTTCCTACTAAAATCTGGATCAAATTGCCAACAAGAAGGAACATTCACATGCTCAATAGATCCATCTTCTTTAACAACTCTTTTTGTTTGAAAACTAAGCAATTTTTGTTTTTGATCCACATTGGCAGCATATTTTTTGCATCTCTGTAAATGATTTTTCATGACACTTGTCCCATTTCTAGAACAAACATGAAGCAATTGTTCACAATATTTGCATTCAATCTCTCCTTCAACATTGGTTTCATCATAATGCGTCCAATATATCGACTTTCTCTTTTTTCCAGAAGCGGATGAAGTACTTACATTGGATATAGGTGGCTTGCTTGCCTTACTTCTAGTAGAATTTGCCTCATTTGATGACCTTTTTTTGGTCTTCGTTAATGCCACGTCCTCTACATCGTCGACATCATCATCATCAACAATTATGTTCATATGAGCATTTTCATTGGTCGTATCATTGCTCGAACTCGAAAGCATCATATTCTACAAACAAACGACTGAAACGAGTAAGTCATTGAATAGAGAAAACCTAAAGCTTTTGGTTAGGGGTTAATTATATATGAGTAATTATAATAATTATGGGTCAAACTCATCTACTATATGTATTCAACACTTTAAACCTAAAGCTTCATTTATTCAAAGCAAGCACTTAACAAACACATAAAAAAAATTTAAAGAATAGTCCATAAGCCATTCAATCCAGTGGTCGACATTCGAGAAACGACGTTACTTGGCCATGAACAATAATTTTCACGGATTTGAAATTTACACAAGCCAAGTTCTTCGAGCATGCCATCAACATTAATTTCCATACAATTGTTAACTATAAGTAATTCACAATTTCACATAAACAACAAAGCTAACCTATTATACTCAGTTACTCACTAGTTCAATGAATGACAGACAAATAGACAATAACCTAACATGGGCATCTTCTGAAACAACTTGAAAATAAAGATTGCACGATTTGGCCTAAATTAGCCTGAATTACTGAATTAGAGCACTAAATTGTCCAATAGTCACTACTACTTACTCAGCCTGAGGAGAATCCGGTGAGCGAATAGGGAGCACGAGCAGATTCCGGCGAGCATGAGCAGATTCTGGCGAGTGGCGACCTCGACCAAGACTCGAGAAATGGTGAGCAGATCCCGGCGACCTGGACTCGACCAAGAGCAACACCGTGACGCAACAGAGCAGAGAGAGAAAAACTGAGGCCGGTGGGTGACTGGGTGGCGTGTGACCGTGTGTGGCTCTGCTGTGGTCGCCTGTCAGTCCGGTGGCCGGTGGGATGACTGGCGACAACGAATCGACGAGGGCGAGCGGCTGGTGACTATGTGACTGGTGAGTGAGTGGTGGTGGGACGGTGGCCGGCGGGTGGGAGTGTGCGAACTGCCGAACTGGTGAGTGCCTGAGTGACTGAGTGAGTGAGTGGTGACTTGCTGACTACCGTGAAGTCGTGAACCACTGAACCGTGATGCCGTCTGCCGTGGACCCGTGGTGACTGGTGGGTCACTGAGTCCGGTGAGTCGGTGTCCGGTGACTGTGCGAGAGGCCAGAGGCCAGAGCCCAGAGCGAGAGGCGAGAGCGAGAGGGAGAGAAGAGCTGCGCGAGTCTGCGAGAGGTGAGGTGAGTAACTGAGTAGGTGACTTACTGAGTACTGACTCTTTAGTCTTTACTCTTTAGTGACTTAGGGTTAGGGAGTTAGGGTTAGGTTTGCTGCCAATTAAAAAAAAAAAACGGTTCGGATCGGTTAACCGCGGTTAACCGAAAACTCTATCCCTTGAACCGAAACCGAACCGCGAACCGGGAAAAAAATTCGGTTCGGTTAACCGAACCGAAAACTTCATAAAATTCAATCCGGTTAACCTGTTTTTCGGTTCGGTTTTTCCGGTTTTTCGGTTCGGTTTTCGGTTTCGGTTTTTTTTGCTCACCCCTAGTGTCAAGTTCTGCCCAAACCCTAGGGACTTGAACCCTTCCAAAATTAAGGGGTTTCAAATCCGTTATCCATAGAGATCAGTTTATTGACTAAAAATAAAAGAAAAGTTAAAAAGCCTCATTTGAATTTCATCTTCTGCTCACTCACTTTATCGAATTGACTAAGCCCTAGTTATAAAGATTGGGAGAGAGAGAGAGAGAAATGCGCCGCTTCAAATAGCTACCGTTCATGAGAAGGAGATGCCAGCCGTCGTTGCCGCAAACTCCTCATCGGAAAAAGGTAATGCTCACCATGTTGTAGCGTTCTCGGAACCAGCGTTGCCGTTCATCTTCTTTTTCTCATCGTGTTTTTTGGTTTTACTTTCGATTTGTTACCAATGTTGTTCTGATTTTTAGTTTGGAGCAAGAATTTGCAAAGGGATAGAGAGAAGCTGAAGATAATTTAGATCTAAATTCGGGGGATAGAGGTAGGAAGATGGTGAGGGCTTTGGATGATAGGGAAGCATTTTTGCTTGTTTTTACAAAGGCTAATAATTAATAATAGGGTATGCTGTGAAGTGGTCGATGGAAGAAGTCATTTTTCTGGTTGGGATGCAAGCCATTAATTTATTTGTTTATAAATTAGTGTTTATAAGATTACGGTTTTAAACTTTAATTGATAAATCTGATTTGTTTAAAAATTATAAGTTTATAATATTTATTTCCTCAATCAAATAACGATAAGAAATAATGACTTATATTATAAGTCAAAAAATGAAATACAAGAAATGAAAAAATGATTAATTATACAAATAATAAAAAATAATTTACAATGGATAAATATGTTAAAAAATAAATAATTTGATTCCAGTCCATAACAATAAGAATTGGAATCTGATTCCATTCCTATTCTCTCCAAATACACATGTCCAGGATTTAAGTTCCACTCTCAATCGCTACACGATGCAAGAACGATTTCATTCCATTCAAATTTTTCTCACCAAATAGGCCATAAGCTTGATGAGTATAATATTTTGGGTTCAATGAAGGTGGCTTTGAAAAGTCATTGTTCTAGAAATTTATTAATATGATTTTCATGACCATGAGCCCCTAATCGCTCAGTACTCAACTAGTCATCGAATGTTCTAGCTTGCAATGTGTGAATTTTATACCTAATTCTAGCTTGATTTAGCTCATAATAATTAGTAAATTAGATTTTTTATTAGTGTTTTGTTGGTTTTATAAGTATTAAAGACAATTGCTTAATTGGAGGATAATGGGTGCAAAATATATGAAAAGTTAGACAAGTTAACCCGGATGAACCCTAAAGGACAACCTGGATAACCATGAAGCCAGACTGGGTTAACAAGTACAAAATTTGCTAGAATAACATGGAAGAAGAATAAGACAAGGAGTTACAATGGGTTGCTGTGCCATACAGCACACCCGTGCTATCCCCCACTCTGTTCTTTTCTAGTTGTGAATTCTAGAAAATTGGCGCAGTCTACTAGTGCCACATGGAACCACCATGTGAGCTTTGCATATGCATGGCCTATGTATATTTCCTTGCCCCATTTGTGATATTAACTATATTTAAGATAGTTTTACCTTAGTTTTTGGGGTTCTAAGGTTGTGGTTTGGAGTGGAGTAGTGAACACTTAGTTTAATTTGTAGCTACAATAAAGTTATTAAAGTTTCCAAGTTAATTATTTACTGCTTTCTTCCCCCCCCCCCCTAACAAGCTTCTCATTATATCCAATTTTCCATATTTTTGTTCTTGGTCTAGTGGTTTGAGTTGTTAGCATTAGGGTTGATTTATGCTTTGAGTTCATGATTTGGCTCTCTAGTCTCATTTTTGTCTCTTTTGTACTTTAATCTCTCTAATTCTTCTTGAAATGTTGGAAGTTCATAGTTTTATCTCTCTTCTCAAGCCAGGGTTTCAAACTCATTTTAGGAAGTTCAAATTTTTGGTTAATTACAGGTTAGATTAGTAGTTATTGAAGTGGATTAGTTGAGAATAAGTGGAAACAAGCAACAAATTCCATCATCTCGCTCCTTCAATGAGGATCTGATCTCCACTTTTGGATTCTTGAGCATTTGAGGTACTCCCCCTTCTCCTAGCTAGTAAATTTAATACTTTTCTAATTAAATTAGATACTTTGTTATTGTATTATTAGTTATAATAATATTTTATGTTGATTGTGTTAATTGTGCTTTGTGTTTGGTTAGTCTAATTAATTATATTCAAGTTAGGATTAGTGAGTAATTAGTTTAATTAATCATATTCAGCCACATTTATTACTTTTGTTATGTTAGCTAGATTTGGGCTAAAATAATAAGTCATTTGATTTCAATACTAAGGGGATGACAAATTTTCCACCCTAGTTACCCTGAAAACTACTTAACATCAAACTGATAGAGATAAGATTATTCATTCAATATTAGATAATGGTTTGCTGATGTAATCTATGGCTTCATATACTCTACCTTCAATGGTCAGTGTCTTGGAAAGATATTGAACAAAAATTGTCCTTCAAAGATAGTTGTACATTATTAGAATATGTGCATATAAGTAAGTATCAATACTTCTTAGTTTTAAAGACTATGAAATTGACTAGCTTAAGTCTTTGGACTAATATAAGGGTAGTCATACTAGGAATAACTTTGAATAGTGACTATGAATCATATAACATGTCTATAGTTCAATGTTCAACGGCATGCTATAGGACATATGAATACATGTTGTGTGAAAGATGGTTAGGTATAAGACAAGCAAGCACTCGTAGTACATAGCATCAAAATTTTAGGATCATGTATTAATAAGCACTTATACAGCCAAGTTTGTTAAAATCGTTTTCTCAGTGATGATCATAGAGAATGATTAAGGGGATTACATGAAAAAGTGAATGTGTGTCAAAGATAAGCATATATATGACGATAAGCAAGAGAATATTATCACATCCTCTTTGAAGTTGAATTTAAGCACAAGAAGACATTAAGTAAATTGATCGATTACTTGAATCTACGAAAATTAAGTATGCCTGGTAGTAAGGGAATGCAATGATTGGTACTTGAATCCTCTTCATGGCTTTCAAATCATGTGATCCTTAATTGGTGCATCCTTATCTCTAAATCCTGTTAAATTAAGTAAATTGATTAATAAGTCATTAAGATAACCATGCCAAAGATAACCATTTATATGATGATAAGCAAGTGAATATCATCGCATCCTATTTCGATCAAGTTGAATTTAAGCACAAGAAGACATTCAGTAAATTGATAAATTACTTGAATCTGGAAAAACTAAGTATGTCTGGTAGTAAGGGAATGCAATGATTAGTACTTGAATCCTCTTCATGGCTTTCAAATCATGCAATCCTTAATTCGTGCAGCCTTATTTCTAAAGTATTCTAAGTTCTATCTTTTAGGGTTATCTGAATTTCAATTGAAATGGTTATTCTTGACACGTTGATAGTTAGGAGGCTTCATGAATTATCTATATCTATCCAAGATATTAATGGTTGTTTTAGAGTCTTTGTGATATCTATGTCACTTCAGTTTTGATGATGAACCTTAAATCTTGTTATGCAGGCCTATAGAATTTAGTTGAAGTGTGGTTTGTGGCTTGTTCATCAGGAGGACTTTCTCGATCATTTGAGCTTTTAGTCATTTCTATTGCTTTGATTGAATGTCTCGTACTCTTTTTTAGAGTCCTTTGACTTGATCTTTTCACATGACTCTTAAACTTTCATTTTTTTTTTTTTATGTATATATCATTTTCCGAAGCATTTGTACATGTTATTCTTTATCCCAAAGTAACCAAGCAAAACTAAAAATAAGGCCTTTATGTAGCCTCTGACTCAAAGTTGGGTCCCTAGTTAGAGAACAGGATTTAACACCTTTTCCTCTTAGCTACCCAAGTTTGTTTTTCATTGTTTCTATCATGTGAAAAGTTTTGATTGCTTTTTCTTCTATGGATAGAGTGATTACGAATGATTATGGGATGTCTAGAGTACCTAGGTCGTATGTTACAGTCAGACCAACCATGGTGTCTTATGTGATATTTAGAGTGATAATAACCTTCTCTGAAGTTAGGCTCTCTCTGATATCTTCTATGATATCTAGGATTTCTTTAGCCTCTTTCAAAATTGAGGTTTGTATGATATCCTCTTTGATAACCAGAGTGACTCTGACTTATTTGGGAGTTAGCACGTTTCTAATATCCCTAAGAATGTCAAGGATTCTCTAGATTGTTTTGATATAGTCCCTTGGTATCTCTAAGGTTTTTATGAGTTTCTAATCCACCGGCGAAGCAGTTTCAAGTTCATCCCTAACATTCTCCTATGTACATTCCTAACAAAGAAGTTTTGTAAACCTTTTTCAAATTGAAGAATAAGAACAAAGACCTTCTTTGTTAGTATATAAGTAGTCTTTTCCAAGTTTTCTTGTCCCTTAGGCTCTATTCGGACCTAAGATAGAAATAAAATTCAAAGGAAATAAATAAGAAGGGAAAAAAATAGGAAAGAAGTGATTTTTTTTTCTCTTGGTTGGATCAGGGATAAAATGCAAGGAAAAAAAGTTCTGAATGTTAATGCTTGATCCATTGAGTCCCAAACTTATACTTTTATCAAATTTACATTATAGCTGAATAAAAAAATCATTCCAAAAAACCAAAATAAAAAAATATTATGGCTTCGTTTAGACCTTGAAAAATTTGGTGGAAAGAAAAAAATTGAAAAAATAACTTTTTTTCTTGTGCTTGATTTAGAAAAAATCAAAAAAAAATATGGAGGAAAATTAGGTGGAAAAATTGTTAGAAACAAGATATATATAAAATTTTCCTCGTATTGTGAGGAAAGTTTGGAAAAAGTTCCCAAAAGAATTTCCAACATCCTCCAACCTCGCACTGGTTACATGATATTAACATGATTTAAGTAATTCATCAACATTCAAATTTCCTATCAAAATTCTTGTACTTTTTCTTCAATCCAAACAAGAGGAAAGAAACCCCAATTTCTGTCTAATTTTTTTTCCGTTACATTTTTTTTTTCTTCAATTTTTCTTTGCACCAAATTTTCTAATTACCAAACGGAGTCTAAGGCAACTAAATGTGCTCTAAATCATCCTCACCATCTCATATGCATCAATTGTAGAGGGAGGGGGTTTTGAAAGAATAAAGAAGAAAGGATATGCGCGAAGTGTTGGGCAATAACCTTGACTTATTTTCTTCCTAACTTTCCACATGATTTTGAAAGGAAAATTTATTGCCTCATTTTCAGTTATTTTTCCACCATACTTTCCCTACCATTTTTTTCCTTCTATTTTTCCTAAAACCAAACAAAGGAAAGAAACTTACTGTTCTCTATTTTTTTTCCCCCTTTCCCCCGTACTCTTTTATGTCCAAACAAACCCTTAGGCTCCGTTTGGTCATTAGAAAACTTGATAGAAAGAAATGTTCACACACAAAAATGCAAAGAAGAAAAGTACGGAAAAAAAAGCAGGCTTTCGTATGGATTGAGGAAAAAATACAAGAATTTGGATGAAAAATTTGAATGTTGATGAACTATTTGAATCATGTTGATGTCATCTAAGCAATGCGAGGTTAGAGGAGGTTGGGAATTTTTCTCAATCTTTCCTCATAATTTTATGAGAAAAATTTTATCACTTGTTTGTAACAATTTTTCCACCTAGCTTTCCTCCATATTTTTTTCTTTGTGATTTTCTCTAAACCAAACATAAGAAAAAAAAAGCAACTTTTCCAAATTTTTTTCTTTCTACCAAAATTTCCAAGGTCCAAATGGAAGCTTAGAGAACTTTGAAAAAGTTTTAACAACTTTTCATTTTCTTTTCAGCCTTTCAACCTCATCTTTAGCAAGATAAATCTTTTCATTGAAATGTCCACAAATTTCATAAAGAGCATGCTGTTCCTTTGAGGTAATGTCTAAATTTATTTTTTATATCAATTTTCTTTTCAAAATCCTTGAGCTTTACAGAAAGTTCTTCACATAATTAAAGTCCCTGAAACTTATGAATTTCTAAAATTTCTTTTTCTTTTACACGGACTCAATTTGTTCACTAAGGGACTTAACTTGAGTAACACCCCAACTTTTTAGATTATTGAACATGGAATACAAAATTAGGATGTTATGCTCCATGTCGTAAGATGCGTATGATCATTCCTAAGTCGACCAATGATAGGTGGATTCACTCCTGTTAACCCCACAGTTGACATTCAACTTGAAAATAGAAAGCACTTTGAAAGGTGAGTGAGATTCTCAGTACAGTTAGACTGTATGTTATAAAATATAAGTTTAAAATTCATTCTATTTATGAAATAGGGAGGAGGTAAGCTAGTTAAAATAGACAGTAAACTATCAAGTAGTTAAACATAGTTAACGTTGAACGAAATGGTACCAAACATTATTATTATTATGTTTTTTGGTGTCATAGTAGCACTACATAGGTTTAACGCTCTTCCATAAAATTCTCTCCTGAAGGAGACATTGAGATAGCTATGCTGAGTTATGCTTACAATAAGGCATGTGCATCCTAGAGCTAGATACTGACAACCCTAGGTGATCACCATGATTAGACATGATAGTTGCATTGTTGGGATCCATTAGGCAAAACAGTTGGCCAAAGTAGTTAAAATGGTTGTTGACGTAGTTGCCTTAAACAGTTAATTGATGTAATACTAGTTGTTGGTAAAATAGTTAAAATAATTGATAATAAACGTAGTCGCTCAAACTGTTAAAATCGTTAACATTAGACTGTTTGCAATGCATAACACTTAAATGGTTAACAAGATAACATCAAGTAGCTAGCGATGAATAATTTTAAATAGCAATTTAGTCAAAGCACTGGCATCTACGATACCTATAACAATACTGGGTACCAAGTACTCGATCATGAAAGGGCCTGTTCTTTTCGTGAGTCAATTCATATTTATCCACTTCAACCTATTTCAACTTATTTCAACCTACTTAAAAAAAAAATACCAACTTCAACCCACTTTAACCTATCTCAACCTACTTCAACCCATTTCAACCAACTTCAACCCACCCCCTTCATAATTTTAATAATTTGTAAAATATCATGTGAGATTTAAGGCCTGTTGTTTTTGTGGGTAAATTGGGTGGGTAAAATGGTGAAGTAGGTTGAGGTGAGTTGAGCTAGGTTGAAGTTGGTATTTGTTTTTGAGGTGGGCTGAAATAGGTTGAACTAGATTGAAGTGCATTGATGTAGGTTGAATTGCGTTGAAGTTGATATATTTTTTATGTGGTGGGTTGAAGTGGGTTAAAATAATGCGAATGTAATTCATATGTGATAATTTATGAAGTTATTGAAATTTTTTGGAATTTTTGTTTATTCTTTCTTATTTTTTTAGTTTTTATATTTGTTATGATGTTTATGGTTTTTGATGATAACAAATCCAAGTGTTGTTGTTGTCTCAAACAGGTCCACTCTACTGTTCTCAATTGCTTGGTTAACAATGTTCAAGAACAGGTCTTAAGAACAGGTACTAAAGATAAGTTGGCTTGCAAAACTTTCCAGAACTTTAGAACAGCCTTAAGAACAGCTCTGCGAAGTGTTTGGAGCAACAAGTTAAGAAGGCTGGTTGATTCAACAAGAGTCTTAGGTTTGCTATGGTTTTATTTTATTAGATTCTTGTTAATATGCCAATTAGAAAGTCTTGACTTATCACTTACTTGAAACGGTTTTGCTCTTTTGAAGATATTTTGGATCACCTTTCAGAACAGTCCTGGAAACATGACGGTTAGGGTGTTTCTAGACTAAACTGCGAAAAATGGTTTTATACGATTTTTCCTTGATTTTTGGGCTAACATCTCTGAACTTTTTGGATAGATTTTCTGCTAATTGATAAAGCTCAAAAGTGCTATTTTTGGCTTTGAAAACGTAGAGAGGATTTTGAGCCTATTTTTTTGCTTTGCCTTATCCTCTAAATAACTTCTTCTCTATTTTTAGAAAATGGCTGAAGTTGTGGAGAAATTCATGAGTTGAGCTTCTGAAAGTTTGTGGCTAACATTTAGCCATGTAACTCATGCAGTTAGTGGGACAATTAAGCTTACACTTCCCACTTCTTGTGGGCCAAGTATTTTTCGAAATTCTTCCAACTATTTCTATTTAAAGCAAAGTCTCCACATTCACTTCGGCATCGGTTTTCAAGAGCAAACATTCACTGTTCAAGAGCTTTAAAATTTTCAAAAGAAAATCGAGTCAAGGGTGTGATGTTTTGAGATTTCAAGATTGGCATACTAGGACTTCAAATTGTACCCTATATTAGCTTAGTTGAGAAGTATTGTAATAGAGTGTTTCTTTGTAATCTCTCTTTTGTAAAAGTGAGGTGAGTGTGTCCTAAGTCAAGTGGACTTTTGGACGTAGGGTAACCAGTCTTAGGGAAGACGGTTACGTGGGTTGCAATTAGTAACAAGGTGTGTTACTACTGTAACGTTTTCAGCCCGTTTAGTGAAGTGGTTAAATCCTACACGAGGTAGGTCTTGATTTTTTCACCTCAGTTGGGCTAGAGGTGTTTTCCACGTAAAAATCCTGTGTCCATTATTTCCGCATTCAATTTCGTTGGATTTTCACTTCTGCACAACTCAGGAACAGTCTGTGCAAACAGGGTCTAAGACTGTTTGCCAGAAAAGTTGCGAAAATCAGACACCACAATTCACCCCCCGTCTTGTGGCTGTGTACTCTCAAAACTAACAATATTTTTTATAGCTTGTTTTTTTTGTAATGGCTATTACCTTTTTTATTTTTTCTTTTTTAATTTCTTATTTTTTATTTTTATATTTTTATTTTTAATTTTTTTAATTTCTAATTTTTTATTTTTTAATTTTTTATTTTCTATTCATCTATTTTTTATTTATTTTAATTAGAATTTTTAATTTTTTATCCTTTTACTTTTTTTTTAGTTTTTAGTTTTTAGTTTTTAATTTTTAATTTTTAATTTTTTAATTTTGTTAATTTTTAATTTTTAATTTTTATTTTATATTTTTTGCTTTTGAATTTTTTACTTTTTTATTTTTTACTTTATTTTTGATATTTTATTTTTCGACGATTTTATGTTTTTTTATGTTTTTATTTTTTCATTTCTTATTTCTTATTTTTTATTTTTCATTTTTTTTTCAATTTTTAATGTTTAATTTTTATTTTTCTTTTTTTTTATATTTTTTATGTTTTATGTTTTACGTTTTATTTTTTATTTTTTATTTTTTTTGTTTTTTTGTTGTTTATGTTTTAATTTTCTTATCTTTTAATTTCTTATTTTTTATATTTTATTTTTCACATTTTAATTTTAATTGTTTAGTTTTAATTTTGTATTTTTTTTATGTCTTTATGTTTTTATGTTTTATTTTTTGTTTTTTATTTTTTTGGAAATAAAAATAAACAAAAAACTAAAAAAACTGAAAAAATGAAAAATGAGGTATAAAAAATTAAAAATTTTAAAAAATAAAAAATAAGAAATAAAAATAAAAAATAAGAAATAAAAAAAACATGGAATAAGAAATAAAAATTACAAATTACAAAATTAAAATTAAAATGTAAAAAGAAAAATTAGAAATAAAAAATAAAAACATAAACTATAAAAACATAAAATCAGAAAAAATGAAAAAGAAAAAGTAAAATATAAAAACACGAAAATTAAAAATAAAAATAAACATTAAAAAAATAAACAATAAGAAATAAGAAATACAAAAATAAAAACACAAAAAAATAAAAAAAATAAATTTATAGAAAATTAATAAATAAAAAATAAAGAACTAAAAAACTAAAAAAATAAACAGTACAAAGTAAAAAATAAAAAATAAAATTAAAATTAAAAAATTAGATATTAAAAATTACTTAATCAAAACTGAAAAATCAAAAAATCAAAAAAATCAAAAAATCAAAAAATCAAAAATAAAAACTAAAACTCAAAAAATATGAAAGAAAAAACAAAAATAAAAAATAAAAAATAAAAAATAAGAAATTAAAAAAACATATAAAGATAAAAATAAATAAATAAATAAATGAAAATTAAAAAGTAAAAAATGAAAAAAAAACTAAAAGAATAAAAAAATAAAGCATAAAACGTAAAGAATAAAAAATAAACACATAAACACATAAACACATAAAAAAATACAAAGTAAAAAATAACAAAAAAAATAAGAAATAAAAAGTAAAAAATAAAAAATTATCAAATAAGAAATATAAAAAATTAAAAATTAAAAAAGTACAAAATACAAAATAAATAAAAAATAAGAAATAAGAAATAAGAAATTTAAAAAAAGAATATAAAAATAACAAATAACAAATAAAAAAAATAATAATTAAAAAAATAAAAAAATGAAAAATATAAATTTTTTTAATTTTTTAAAAAAATTAAAAAAAATTAAAAATTAGAAATTAAAAAAATTAAAAATTAAAAATTAAAAAAATTAAAAAAAACAAAATAAGAAATGAAAAAAATAAAAAATAAAAAATAAAAAATAAAAAAAATGAAAAGTGAAAAATGAAAAATAAATAATCTAAAAATTAGAAATAAAAAAATAAAAAATAAAAAATAAAAAATAATAGACAAAAATTTCACAAAGTTTCGATAACTTCATAAATTATCACACATTAATTACATTCTCATTATTTTAACCCAGTTCAACCCACCACATTAAAAATATACCAACTTCAACCCTTTTCAACCAACATCAGCCCACTTCAACCTAGTTCAATCTATTTGAACCTACTTAAAAAAAATACCAACTTTAACCTAGCTCAACCCACCTCAACCTACTTCAACCTACTTCACCCTTTTACCCACCTAATTTACCCACGAAATGAACAGGCCCTTAATGGCCCAACTACTTGAATAATAGAAATATGTTGACAAAAGCTGCAACAAGCCCAACAATTTCAGGACAACCTAAAACTCAGGAATAGTCCAAACGCAGTCGAAGAAGGCCTCACATAGTGACTTTATAGGCCACCCTCAGTATAGGTTAGAAGTGCTGGCTATGTGTATGTAAACACGGGTGCAATTAGATCAGATAGAAAAACCTTAGAATGGGATGAGAATAAGGGTGGCCCAAAAGAGATATATATATTTTTTTAATATCCACAAGAGGTATGTTGACTCTAAGAGTCACATATTGATTTGATGATAGCAAATAATATTAATAGTATTATTACCCTATTTCATATATAATATTTATAGTTAGTCAAATATATTTTTCTAACATTAAAATACATATTTTGAGCGTACTTGTGAGTTTAGTATACATCGTGGAGTAACATTTCTATGCTAAGTTACAAGTGTTTATTGAGTCAATATTCGAAATTATATAGAACAATTGCCATTGGACGTAATGCTCTAATTCGTAATCACTAGGTTAACCTTAATTATCTCAATTTTGTTGGCTAATACCTTGGAATAATGAGGTTAGGATGTTACCACCATTCTATAGAGGATAAGGCTTAATTAATTTTTCTAACACAAGCATCACAACATACTTTAGCTTACATGAACAACCAAATGATGCACAATTTATACATTACCAAACTCAAATAAAAGTCCAACGACCCACAAAGCTTACATTTCAACGACCCTTCACTTTATGACATGTCACTATGAGCTTATCTAAACTTAAGTGACTTTCTCCTTCCCTTTCTGGTGTTGTCATGTAAGGACATCACAATTTTTTACCTACAAATGTTAAAACACAAAAATATTCAAATAATGAGCTAAAACTCAATATGTTTAATTCTATAATTTAAAGATAGAAACTCATTTTCCAGTGATTGCATGTATTTCAATTCATTTTACTTCGAAATGACGTGGAGAGAGATTTATGTTGTAACTATCACCGGTTATTATCTGTGTAACAACTCAAACATACATAATTCACTGTTTGTATTCTCATCAATTAAACATCATTAATTAGTAGTGATATCCCAAATGATCAGGGCGTTACAGTCGTCCAAAAAGGACAAGGCCTGACGTCAAAATAATTAAACATAACTAAGTTGAACATCACTACCACCACACGACATTTGTAAAAGCAAACCGTCAAACCAACATCAACAGCAACTAACGATCTCAGAGTTTACATCAAAATATAGTAACTCTTAGTAGAGTATATAGTTTTAACATCAAAGTGTCTCACAATACAGTGCTCACAACATTTTAGCACTAAAACACCATTATTCCTTTTAGAGATTCCTTATCACATATCTTCTCATGCCGACCTGCTAGCCGGAGGGCGATTCACTGAACATTTCCCCAAAACAAAATATGAAAACATTTCGAGTTGTGAGCTGAGGATCAGCACATCCATTTTGGTATTGTTAACTGCACACTGAAAAACTAGTTGGGCCTGTATTGCAATTCATTTTAATTTAAAACAAGGAATGAGATGAATTTAAAACTGCATTGTCAATTATTATCTGATGGTGAACCTTAATAACGGTTACGATATGAAGATAGGTGTATACCTGTCAAGCCAACCGAAGGACATGGCCTAAAGCCACACGGGTAACTAGAGGGCAATGCCTTATAACTGATAACTGGTGTGGTCACTAATTATGTGATAAACTACTGATTAAACTGATTCATTCATGTACTTACCGAAACATTATAATTTTGATAAATACGTGCTGATTTCTAATGATACAGACAATGAACGTACCTGTGACTTTTAATGAAATATGACTGAGTATGATTATGCACAAAAGGTGAGGAAATGATAGATTATGCCCAGATTCTATACAAAAATATTGTTATAGGAATATATAGTTAGCAAATGTATTTGTTTTGATAGTTAATACTTTAGTAAAAGAAAAGAAAGGGCGTAATAGGGGTTAAAGTAAAGGACTCATAACCTAGTCTTCCAATCTCCATTTGATACATAATTCCCCAATATAGAAATCTTAATAAGTCCTGAAAAACTTTCATTTAGAATGCAAAATATGAGTCCTATAATAGGGTTCCCAAAATGAGGCTAGAACACAAGTGTGCCAGTTTTGGTGTAACCTGCACCGTTATAGTAAAATGACCATAACTATTTTCACATACCTCAGATTAAGGTAATTGAAAAGCCATTTGAAAGCCTACTCATTGATCTATCTACTCACCAAATTGTAATTTGTGGTTAGGCCATTCATTACCAGTTTATTAGCAAAGCCTGCCCTGTTTTCTCCTCTCTTTCAGCACAAATCCTCTTCTAAAATCACTCCTTAAAATCATGTAACAAAGCTTTGGTCCTTTCCATCACCATACAAAACCACCACACTCAATTTCATTTCATAATCATATACATCAAAGATTCATTTCTCAATCAAATATACATAAATAACATGCTTGCTACTAAAGGAAGGCTAAACCTTACATAATCATTAAAACCCTAACTTTTAGCCAACTTAGATCCACCCTTAACTCATTCCAAATCTCACCAACATCACCATAATCATTTATGATGCTAAAGATTGCCAAAACAAACACAAAACCACCTATAAACATCATATGAACAATCTCAACTGCCACTTACTCTCAAGTTTCTCCAACAATTTAAACACCCAAAATAACTCTTATTTCTTATCAAAACAACATGATCAACAATCAAAAATAACAAAACAAGAATCAAAACTAAGATACAATAAAAACGAATAAGATCAAGGTTAGGATTTACTTACTTTGCTTGAAGAAAAGGGAGCATATGAGAGGTTTGATGCTTGTGGGGATGTAGGTGGCGGCTAGGGTGGCTAGAGGGGCTGTTCTAGCGGTGGTTTGGTGGCTAGAATAGCAGTAGAGAGTGTAGAAGGGGGGTCGCGGGTTAGAGAGAGAAAGGACGGAGATATGGTGTGAGTTTGGTTATGTTGTTTTGACTTGTCTACCTACTTGGCTGAATTTTTATCCTCTCAAAAGTAGCTTTTGCTAACGATGGTTATGCTTGACTCATGGTAATTAGCTTGGTTAATATGCGAAGTTGTTGGGCTTCAAATTGGGCCGAAATAAGTTTGGTTCGGGAATAAAACGCTTCCTAACGATAACGCTTTTGCGTAACTCAAAATTAAATTTTTGTAATGTTACGGAAAACAAAATAAATTACTTAGATTACGCTTGTTAGAGCCTACTATCAATTCCTCCAAAGTTTTAGTTAATAGTTAAATAAATAAATAAAGCCTAAATTGCCAAGTGTGGGCCCAAATAAAATTTTTGCCACCGGGATGATTAAATGCGATAATTGAATATGAGAAAATCATTAACATGTGGTAATTAAATAAATAAACATAATTTAGGGTTGTACCATTACAGCCTTCCTCCCTTAAAGAGTTTCTCCTTGAAACTTATGAACTTTATCATGTCATGCAAAATTACCTCAAATAAATGTGGTACTTGTTTTTCATTTCCTCTTCAATCTCCCGAGTGGCTTCTTGGGAGGTACGGTTTGTCCAAAGCACCTTGATTAAAGGTATCTACTTGTTGCGCAGCTGCTTAATCCTGTGATCTAGTATTTGGAGTCGACGCTTATATACTAGATCCTCAGTGATTTCAAAAGGTTAAGATGCAATGGTGTAGTCCGGATCTGGAATATAATTCTTGAGCTGAGAGATGTGAAACACATTATGGACATGTTCTAGTTCTACCGGCAGTTCCAGTCCATATGCTACGGGATTTAACTTTTCAATGATTTCAGAAGGAACAATATATCTTGGACTCAATTTGCCTTGTTCTCCAAACCTCTTGATACCCTTAGTTAGGGAAAATTTCAGAGAAACTTTATCACCTACTTGAAACCCTAGAGGTATCCTTCTCTTGCTGGCATAACTCTTTTGCCGACTCTGGGAAATGCTCATATGCTCCCGAGTTTTTCTTATTGTTTGAATGGCTTCTTGGATCATTTCAAGGCCTATGACCAATGCCTCATCCAAATCACTCCAGCACAGTGGTGCTCTACATTTTCTCTCGTATGAAGCCTCAAACGGGGCCATTTTGATGGTGGATTGCTAGCTATTATTATAAGAAAACTCCACCAACGATAAATCGTCTTCCCATTTCCCTTGGAACTCCAATACACAAGCTCTTAACTTGTCCTCTGAAATTTGATTCACTCTTTCAGTTTACCCATCTGTCTCAGGGTGATAAGAGTTACTAAAGTTCAATTTGCCCCGAAAGGCTTTTTGAAGTGCTTGCCAAAAACAGGCTTGGAATCTTTAATCCCTATCAGATACTACGTCTAAGGGAATCCCGTGCAGGCGGACTATCTCTTTAACATATAGTTGGGCTAGTTTTTCAACTCCCCAAGTATCCCTAATCGGTAGAAAGTGGGTCGACTTGGTAAGTTGATCAACAATGAACCAGATAGCATTCTTCTTCGAGGCAGAAATGGGTAAACCCATAGCAAAGTCCATTGAGATTGAATCCCACTTCAAGGTGGGAATTTCTATTGGTCGCAGTTCACCCATGGGGTGTTGATACTCTGGTTTAACCTTATGAAAAGTTAAACACTTATCTATATATTCTGCAAGCTCCTTCTTTATATTATTCCGCCAGAAGTATTGTCTTAAGTCTTTGTACATCTTGGTACCTCCTAGATGCACCGAGTAGCAAGTATTGTGAGCCCCCTCTAGGATCTGTTTCCTCAATTCCTCATTTTTGGGTACACATAGGCTATTTTGGAATCGCAACGTCCCATCCTTATGCACTAGTAACCCAAGAGACTTCCCTTTCTCTAAGTTTTGCTTTATTCTTTGGAGTTCAACATCACTTTCATGGTTCATCCGAATTTCCTCCACTATGGAAGGCTGTAATGTAAGTGTTGATAATTGAACATTTACTTGCCCATGGGACTCTAGTTGAATTCCCAAGTCCTCAAGCTCTCTCCAAAATACTCAATTGAGTAATCACCATAGTGTTTGCGCTACGTTACACTTTCCTACTTAGGGCATCCTCTACAACATTTGCTTTTCCTGGATGATATTGAATATGTAAATCATAATCCTTAAGCAACTCAAGCCAATGCCGTTGTCTGAAATTGAGCTCCTTCTGGGTGAAAATATACTTCGGACTTTGATGGTCAGTATAGATCTTGTATGGTACCCCATATAAGTAATGTCTCCAAATTTCCAATGCAAAGACCACGACTGCTAACTCCAGGTCATGGGTAGGGTAATTTTTCTCATAAGGCTTTAGTTGTCAAGAGGCATAAGCTACAACTTTGTCTTCCTACATTAGAACACACCCTAATCCATTCTTTGAAGCATCGCTATAGATGGTATACTCTTTACCTTCCACTACTAGTGTTAGGATTGGGGCGATAGTTGATCGCTGTCTTAACTTCTGAAAGGCTCTTTCACACTTGTATGTCCACTTAGATCTATTCGCTTTCTTTAACAAATTGGTAAGGGGTGAAGCTATTTTCAAAAAGTCCTTGACAAACCTTCAATAATAGCCCGCTAAACCTAGAATGCTTCTAATCTCAGTGACATTAGTAGGCCTTGACCATTCCGTGATTGCCTTCACCTTCTGGGGGTCAACTTTAATTCCTTCTTTTTACCATATGTCCTCAGAATACCACTTCTTCTAACCAAAATTCACACTTCTTTAGTTTGCCGTAAAGTTGATGCTTGCTCAAGGTTTGTAACACCATCCTCAAATGATCAGCATGTTCCTTTATCTCCTTAGAATAGATAAAGATGTCATCTAGGAACACCACCACAAACTTGTCCAGATAGGGTTTGAAAACCCTATTCATAAGATCCATGAAGACTGCGGGGGCATTGGTGAGGCTAAACGACATTACTGTAAACTCATAATGTCCATACCTTGTCCTAAACACTGTGTTGGGGATGTCTTCAGGTTTAATCCTAAGTTGATGGTTCCCTGATCTCAAATCAATCTTAGAGAAGACTCCTACTCCCTAGAGTTGGTCACGCAAGTCTTCTATTCGCAACAAAGGGTACTTGTTTTTGATGGTGATCCTACTCAACTCCCTATAGTCAATATATAGCCTTAAGGTTTCAACCTTTTCTTTACGAAAAACACTGGAGCACCCCATGGTGATACAGTTGGCCTGATAAAGCCCTTCTGTAATAGCTCATCTAACTGAATCTTCAGTACCTTAAGCTCAGTTGGGGCCATACGATATGGGGCTTTGGAGATAGGTTGGACATCAGGGATTAATTCAATTCCAAAATCAATTTTCCTCTGTGGGGGTAGTCTTGGTAACTCTTTAGGAAAAACATCTTCAAATTCACAAACTACAGGAATATTTCCTGCTTTCTCTTCTTTTGTTTGGGTGTCAATAGTATAACACCAATATCCAATACACCCTTGGCATAACAGCTTACATGCTTTTATAGCAGAATCGAGGAACAAGATTTTTCCTCTGTCTGCCATAGAAACATACTTCTCTCCCTTTTGCATCCTTTAAAATAACCTTAAGATCATCACAATGAATCTTAGCTCCATAAGTGTACAACCAATTCATTCCCAAAATGATATCAAAATAAGATAAATCAAATTAAATCAAATCCACAGGGAAGGTGCTTCCACCAATAGTAATGTGAACAAGTTTATAGGAGATGGGGCACTCAATCACAAAATCATTAGGTAGCTTGATTCTATAATTGGTTTATGTCCTCCTACCCTCCAGATTTACTTGCATGGCAGATCGGGTGGATATAAATGAATGAGTTGCGCCCGAATAAAACAATACATAAAATGGCTTCGAATTTCAAAGGAGAGTTCTAATGACTACCATACCAGAGGTGGCAGCTTCCTTTATGCTCATTACATACGCCCGTCCTACCAGTGCAGGCCTTGGTTGTGGGGCCCCTTTGGCGAGGTGCGGCCAAGGGTTTTACTACACCCTTATCCACCGCCTTCAGTCTTCTTGGGCAGGCAGCAATGAGGTGCTTCGAGTTTCCACACCACATGCATTTGTTGGTTCCTACTCGGCACTCAGAGGTGGTGTGATTTGTTCTTCCGCATTTTCTACAAGGCTCTGCTGAGGCTATAGGAAGACTCTTGGGAGCAGCGGGAGAAGGTTTCTTTTAGTTCACACTGTCACACGGAGTTCCTCGCTCAAACCCTTTTCTCTTTTGGTTGATCAGGTTTAGGGCTCTCAATTCTGTCTTCACTTGCTCCACTTCAGTGGCTCGCTTATATAGCTCTTGGTAAGTTAAGATTGGTTGCCCAGCTCACTGATTTCGAATATAGAAGACCAAACCCTCTCCGAACCTCCTCATTTTAACCTTTTAGTTGACACAAATTCAAGGACAAACCTGGATAATTCTGTAAACTTACTGGCACACTGCATCACAGTCATATTACCACTCATCTTCAACTTCATAAACTCTTTCTCCTTTTGTCTTTAGACCACAACTGGGTAAAATTTTGCCCTCCACTCACCCAGGAATTTACTCTAGGTGAATTCAGGCCCTACGAGCCTACTCTTAATAGTGTTCCACTAAATATCTGCTTCATAAGTCAAATAATACGTCTCAATGTTTACTTTCTTTTCTTCTGGCACCTCTACCACTGTAAAGATTTTCTCCATTTCTCTTACCCATTCCTCCAATACTACAAGATCATAATTTCCATCATACACTTTAGGGTTGCATCGTGCTATCCTATCTGTTAATTTATCATCCTTAGGAGGGGTTTCAGTAGGTACTTAGGGAATCCGCTTCATCAGTTCAGCTACTAAGGCCGGCCAGTAGTTCAGGTCCCTAATGTTGTTAGCGAACTTAGTGGGAATTGGTGGCATTTGGGAAAAAATTGGTAGCACATGATGTGAGGCTTGTTCACCTGATCCTTGGCCTTGACCCGAGTTATCCTCTATATGAATCTCTGCATCGTTTTGCACTAACTTAGATATTTTGAACATACATTAAACGAAACAATTCAGTAACTAGAATACCCAAACATATAAGATAAGCATGCCCAATAAATACTTTTAATATGCCTCAAATATTATTTAAAATGGAACCCAAAGCTTCATTATATCATTTCGTAACTGCTTATTTACATACATAGCTGCCTGTTTATGTACAAGATCAACAAAATATAACACATCTAGCTGACTAAGTAAGATCAGCCCTGGCTCTTACCTAAAACACTAACTAGCCCCCAATCCCTAAGTCCATCACATGCCCCAAAAAGAAACAGACCATGTCATCACGGTTGGAGGGATTTGACTAACTATATACAATGTCATATGCTATACAAAATGCAACTATCCAATCCAACCATACTGTATACATGTCGGGTCAAAATGTAACCTACTCAAGTTAACACCTGAAAAAAAACCTAATGATCCCTAAACGGATTGTAATTTGGGTCGGACTCATCCTCTAGGCTCGTCGCCTAAGTTGAAGCTGTTGTCCGATGCTCCAAACTCTACCTCGTCGATCTCCTGACCGACCTGCTGCTCTCCTACATCCTCTTCAATCTCCTGTTCCATATGCTGATCCTCTACTACCTCATCAATGTCCTGATCCTGCTCTGGATCGTCGTCTTCCTCTAGATGGCCCACCCTCCATGTGCTCGTCATTAGAACTAACTACCACGATCTCCAGTGTATCGGGGAAATCCACAACCACATGAGCCTCTTCGGGACTATCGGCCATCTGTGGAGTACCTGGTACAGGTGTCGTAGCACCCCCTAATTAAGCATGTTTCACTGTTTGCAATCATTACAATTGATAAACCTAATGATCAAAGCGCTACCGCCATCCCAAAATGACAAGGCTTGCTGTAAGTATGCTAGAGTTAACATAGTTGGGCATAACTTCAACCATATACATTCACTCAGTAGCCAACACAAGGTTTATACACTACAGTAAAGCATTTCACAACAGAGCTTACACCTCCATACACAGAAGATTACAAAATACCGCTCCAAAATATGCATGGCCTATATTACTGTTGATTCATCTAAGTTTCCCTTGCTTACTTATTCTCTTTAGCTGATTCGCTAGCATGCTCTTTGGCTGACTTGCTAGCATGAGGGCGATTCACTGAGTGTTTGCCTAAAACAAAACATGAAAGCATTTTGAACTGTGAGCCGAAACTCAGTGTATGCATTCCTATATTGCTAAATGATCACTGCATAAATTGATTGGGCACTCGCTTTGCAATTCATTTTAAGTTAAAACAGTGAATGAGGTGAATGTAAACTACATTGCTAGTTATTATCTAATAGTGAACCCCTTAATACCGTTACAATTTATGAATAGGTGTATACCTGCCAAGCTAATTAGGGACATGGCCTGAAGCAGCGTGGGTAACTGGATAAATGATAACTAGCGAGGTCACTAGTTAAGTGATAAATCACTGTGCAACTGATTCATTAACATGTTTACCAAAACATTATAATTTTGATAAATATGTGTTGGTTTCTAAAGATACAGGCAATGACCGTACCTAAAGTCTTTAAAATGCAATCTCACTTGATAATGCTTATGCACAATGGGAAATGATAGACTAGGCCCGGTTCTGCTTGAAAAATGTAATTGTAAACATATGGAGTTAGTAAACTGCATTCGTTCCCATAGTTTGTAACTTTAGTAGAAATTTGATAATCAAAAGGCATTTGCAACACAAGTAATTCAAAATAAGATGAGTTACACTAGCATGATTCGAAAACTAAACAAATTAAGGCAATTTAACTCAAGGTAAAATAGTGTGGAGCAAAATTGATCAAAATAGAATAATTGAGATTATAAATGGAAGGCTTTGGTGGTTGCAAATGGAATATGGGTTTTTGATATTTTTGAGATAGATAATAAAGGTTTAAGGCTAAGAGGAATATAATGAATCACACCAACTAGGCTCGATAACCACTATTCTTGAGTCTTAATTCTCCCCATTTCTCAAATTTCATTCTCATGCCCATTTAACTCATTGAACTCTCTAAAATTTGCATTTTCTTTGCAATAACCATAATAATTTATAAACTTTTGATTAAGCTCCCACATTACTAGTTCCCCGTCTCGCGATATTTTAATACCCTTTCAAGGTTCACCTTAGAAAATTCATATCTTTGACTCTCGACCTCAAATTGAGATCTAAAATCCCAATATGAAAGGCTTAAGAAATCTCGCAACACTTTCATTTATAGTGCAAAACCAGACAACCACAACACGGTTCTTAAAATTGGGCTTAATCACAATAGTGCACAGCTCGGGTCTATCCTGCGCAATCTTAGCAAAGTAGCCATAACGTTTTACACGGAACTCGGAATGTGATGATTCAAAAGGAATTTGGAAGATAACACATTAATCTATCTGCCCACCAAAAATCACAATTTTTTGACTACCCAAACAGTACCAGTTTGCTCGTAAACAGAGTTCTGTTTTCGGTCTGTTCACATTGTACTGTCCATGTTTTTACCCCTTGTTTTCCATATGATTTGCCTCTAAAATCCATCGTTAAGATCATAAACAATATTTGATTCTTCTCATCATCTTACATAAGCATTTTACCTCAAAATACTCCATAATTATCTTTACCTATGTCCTTCAACTCCTGTCTTTACAAAATCACTCCAAACACACCCATAATCACCTTTGCTTGCATAAATGAGCAAATGAACCACTATTAAATCAATTGGGGAATTTCCATAATTCACCCCTTTATGGAAAAATCCCACCAAGCCATTTTGTTTTCAAGTTAAAACACATCCAAGGTTTATTTTACACAAAGGTTTATACAAATAACATGCTTGATGCGAATAATAATCGAAACCATGCATATTCACTAAACCCTAGCTTATGTCCAACATGAAACATCTGTATCTCATCCCAAGATCACCAAACACACCATCATCATCATCAATAGGTTTAAAGATTACCAAATCAAAGATAAAACAATCAAAATCCAACACCTTAACTTAAGCTTGCATGATCATGGACACCCCTCAACCCTAGCATGCTTCAAGCTTATCTAATCAATTAAAAACATCAAAATAACCCTTGATTCTACCAATCCAACATGATCAACAACCAAAACCAACACAAACAAGAATCAAAATCAAAAATCAATAAGATAGAGTTAGGGTTTACTCACTTTGAGCTTGAAAGAAGGGGTGTAAGTGAGGTTGATGCTTGTCGGGATGTGCTGGTGGCCGACTGGTGGCTAACTGGTGGCTGGCTGGTTTGGTTGGTGGTGACACCAGCAGGGGAGAGTAACCCGGGGGGCCATGGCTAGAGAGAGAAAAGTGGAGGTAGAGAAGCTTGATATTTTGTGGCTTTTTACTTGGTGGTAAATGATTCTAAAACACTTGGTTGAGTTTTTAAGCTTCAAAAAGTATCTTTTCGCTAATTAAAATTAGGTACAAATGATGGTAATCAACTTAGTTTAGTTGCAGCAAAATTTTCGGGCCACAATTTGAGCCCAAAATGAATTGGGCTGCAATTCGAGCCCAAATGAATTAGGCCGAACTTAATGAATTCGGGCACAAATTTTTGCATGGTTAAAAATTAAATTTTTTTTTGTGACATTATGAAGAATAACCTATCACCTAATCATATTTACTAGGTCCTAATATCGATTCACCTGAAATTGTTATGTAAATGAACTTGAATTGCAAAGTGGGGCTTGAAATGAACTCGCCCAATCGGGATGATTAAATGCGATATTTAAATGGGAGGATAATAATAATCATGAATTAATTAAATAAATAAACATGATTTAGGGTCGGGCCGTTACAAGCGGCGAAGGTGGTCCCTGTGCTGGTGCAGGTGTTGCAGGCAGGGAATGTGCTTGGTGTAAAGGAAAGACGTGCTGAAGAGTCTCTATAGTAATCCCCCGATGCTCGAACTCCTCCCGTACCATTAACTCCGAAGTGACGGTAGCCTAAGCCCTCTAGACCTAGAACCTAGGTCCATCCAATTCTAGGTTCCCTATCATCATGAAATGATGATAACAGAGCCTGAACTCTTCCCACGGATCAACTGTGGGTAAGGACCATAGCAATCTGAATGTACAGACCGTGATGCTATGAAACTCGAAGAAAGGGTACTGCATATGAGCCATCATGCCAGCATGCAATAGTGAAATGTGGGCCACCACAGACGTACCAAGCATCATATTAATAGCATAAGGATCCATCTAGTAGGGAAAATAAAAATTAAGCGTATGTAGAGGATAAACAATATGCATTTCTAATATCACAAGTCTATTACTAATATCATAAATCTCTAATAATATACGATATTCCTTATTGATAACCCTTCTCACTGTCTTATATCTAAACTCCATACTCCGTATCCCATTAGGAAAATTAAAACCTGACTCTAACATCAAATCTGTAACACCCCAAATATACATAATTCACTATTTGTATTCTAATCAATTAAGATCATCAATTAGTAGTGATATCCCAGATGATCGGAGTGTGACCACCATCCAGATAGGATAAGGCTTGACATAAAAACAATTAAACATAACTAAGCTGCACATCTTTACCACCACATGGCATTTGTAAAAGCAAACCATCAAACCAACAACAACATTAACTAATAATCTCATAGTTTACATCAAAATATAGTAACTCTTAGCAGAGTATATCGTTCTAATATTAAAATATCTTACAATATAGTGCTCAAAACATTTCAGCACTAAAACACCACTATTCCTTTTAGACATTCCTGCTCACTTATCTTCTCCAATTGGTCAGCCAGCCGGAGGGCGATTCACTGAGCATTTCCCTAAAACAAAACATGAAAACATTTCAACTTGTGAGTTAAAGCTCAGTACATGCATTTCTGTATTGCTAACTGCAATTGTAAAATTGGTTGGGCCCACATTGCAATTCATTTTAATTTAAAATAGGGAATGAGATGAATATAAAACTGAATTGTCAATTATTATCTGATAGTGACCCTTAGTAACTGTTACGATATGAAGATAGGTATACGCTTGCCAAGCCGATAGGGGGACCTGACCTGAAGCCACGTGGATAACTAAAGGGTAATACCTTGTAACTGATAATTGGTGGGGTCTCTAATTATATGATAAACACTGATTAAACTGATTCATTGATGTACTCACCAGACATTATAATTTTGATAAATCCATGCTGATTTCTAAAGATATAGACAATGAATATACCTGAGACTTTTAATGAAGTCTCTTTGAGTATGATTTTGTACAGGAGGAAATGATAGATTAGGCCCTGATTCTATACAAAAATATCGTTATAGGAACATATAGTTAGCAAGTGTATTTATTTTCATAGTTAATACTTCGGTAAAAGAAAAGTAAGGGAGTAATAGGGGTTAAAGTAAATGACTTGTAACTTAATCTCCCGATCTTCACTTGAGACATAATTCCCTAATATATAAAGATTAGGAAGTTCCAAAAAACGTTCATTTAGAATGTAAAATATGATCCCCATAATAGGGTACCCAAAATGGCGCGAGAACACAAGTGTGGCAGGTTTGGTCAAACTTGCACAGTTCTAGTAAAATGGTCATAACTATTTCCATAGACATTGGATTAAGATGATTCAAAATCCATTTGAAAGCTAACTCATTGATCTATCTATTCACCCAAAATCATAATTTGCATTTCGGCTGTTCATTACCAGTATGTTAGCAAATCCAACCCTGTTTTCAGCCATTTTCCAGCCCCCACTGTCATTGCTTTCTCCTCTTTTTTCACACAAAATCTGATCTAAATCGCTCCCTAAAATCATGTAAAAAATCCTTGGTCCTTCCTATCACCATACAAAACCACCACACTCAATTTGACTTCATAATCTTATACATTAAAGATTCATTTCTTAATCAAATATACATAAATAACATGCTTGCTATTAAAGGAAGACTAAACCTTGCATAATCATTAAAACCCCAACTTTGACAAACTTAGATCCACCCTTAGCTCATTCAAAATCTCACCAACATCACCAAAATCATTTATGATACTAAAGATTGCCAAAACAAATACAAAACCACTTACAAACATCACTTAAGGTTAAGCTTGCATGGTCATGAACAATCTCAACTCCCACTTACTCTCAAGCTTCTCTAACAATTTAAACACCCAAAATAACTCTTATTTCTTATCAAAACAACATGATCAATGATCAAAAATTACAAAACAAGAATCAAAACTAAGATACAATCAAAACCAACAAGATCAAGGTTAGGGTTTACTTACTTTGCTTGAAGAAAAGGGAGTATATGAAAGGTTTGATGCTTGTGGGGATGTAGGTGGCGGATAGGATGGCTAGAGGAGCTATTCCCATCGTGGTTTGGTGGCCAAAATAGTAGCAGCCAGCACAGTAGGGGGGGCATGGCATTAGAAAGAGAAAGGAGGCAGATATAGTGTGAGTTTGGTTGTGTTGTTCTGACTTGTCTACATACTTGGCTGAATTTTTATCCTCCCAAAAGTAGCTTTAGCTAATCATGGTTAAGTTTAACTCTTGGTAATTAGCGAGGTTAATATGCAAACTTGTTGGGCTTCAAATTGGGCCGAAATAAGTTGGGTTTGGAAATAAAATGCTTCGTAACGATAACTTTTTGCGTAACTCAAAATTAAATTTTTGCAATGTTATGGAAAACAAAATAAAATACTTAGATTAAACTTGTTAGGGCCTACTATTAATTCTACCAAAGTTTTAGTTAATAATGAAATAAATGAATAGAACCTAAATTGCCAAGTGAGGGCCGAAATAAAATTTTTCCCACTGGGATGATTAAATACGGTAAATAAATATGAGAAAATCATTAACATGAGGTAATTAATTAAATACACATAATTTAGGATTGGGCTACTACAATCTGAATAGGTGCACACCTCCCAAGTCGATCACGAAGCCTGAATTGAAGCTGCGTAGGTGAATTGAAGGGCCTAGGCCATGATAATTAACTAATAGTGGGTCCTCTTCATTATGCGGCAAAAAAATGCTTGAAAATGATTCATTAAATACTTGTATATAATAAAATTTGGTATTTATAATGACATGATTTTTTGAAGGGTCCAAGCAGTAAACATACTTAGTCTTGAAATCTTTTTCACACCTAAAGGATGTTGATTGTTGGTTAGATAGATAACGAAAGTGGTCTCGCTTCTATTTCAAATGCGTCTTTTATTATTAGTAATGTTATGTAATTTTCATGATTATGATCTTGATAACTGAACGCGGGATGCGGCCCTTCAATTTACCCCATGGGGTGCGGCCCTTCCCCGGACCCTGAGTGAACGCGGGATGCTTGTGCACCGGCCTGCCCTTTATGATCTTGATAACTGAGTATATATTTGATATTGTTCTTAGGCATTTAAAATTGAATAATTATTTAATTAATTATATTAATCAATCTTTAAATTTCCATCCTTTGAAACTTAGTAATTTATCACTGAAGAGGGGTAAGGTTAAGTGCTACAATTTATGGGTTATTCTTATTTCAACATGGCTTTGTCATTACCAAATTTTGGATTTGCAAGATCTTTAGTTTATAACTCGAGTATAATATCAATTTTCAATTTCTTATGTTCACACCATAACCAATGTCTCACTTTTAGCCCACCAAATTTTTTGATCGAACCTATAGTTGTTGTCTTCAATAAGTTATCCATAATCAATACTTGTTATTAGCACTAATTTAAAGCTCCTATTTCATTTCCTCTAATTGAGCATTAAAGTTAAGCAGGAAAACCCCTTCTTAATCCTCACCAATATATAATCTATTTACTAGAAAAGAAAACCCAACCCAATCTATCACTTGATTATAAGTTTCTAAATACACATATTTAAACTAAAATTCCAAACTTTTCTAATTTCCTCCTTTATCACCATCAAGTTACCATTCATATGCCCACCTTGTTCATGCTCATCTATGGCTAATTCCAACGTACAACATAAGCCACCAAATTTTTTCAAGAGAATGACAAGGTACCTTAAAGATCGCCCCATTAAAACAAAATCAAAGGAAAAGCATCTATAAGTATTCATGCCCATAGCTCGCCCACCTATAATATGAAAACTCAACTTCACCCATTGACCTAACCCTTCCCCAAAAATAACAATTTTATTCAAAAATCCACAATTCATAAAATACACATCCAACATTCATGAAATTATAGAGGACATTGTCAAATATTATGTGTAATCTAAAGTAGAATTTTTAGGACTTTCCTCGAAGCCCATCATTCATAGGATAGTGGCCGAAATTATACACTGAAACATTATAGTTTCAACTGAACATTCAGAACACATAAAATACATCCAAAATTTAGAAAAATTTCTAGAAAATTGGTCAATATCGTAAAGAATAGGCAATAAAACATTTAAAATTTTTTTGTTAATCCAATAACTCCCAAAAATTAAAACAGTGGACAAATTTGTACAAAATTTTAAAATTCAATTTTTTCCCATTTTCATTCTTCTGATCCATTTATTCTATGAGGAAACCCACAATTTGCTGAATATAAGTTTAATTCATTACATAATTACCGAATCTACATAATCCACAACCTCAACTTCATCTGATAGCCAAGCCTAAATTCTATTTAATTTCAATAATCCAAAATCAATGTCGAATTCATGTTTAAACATTGTCCAAACCCACATAAATAAAATTCATCATGAGTTTAGGAAATTAAATCAAATACTTGCAAAAGAGGCTAAAAAGAATATTTGGATTATACCTTAAAAATCAAGCAAAATAGGAAAGAAGAGGAAGGAGGGAGCTCGAGTAGAGTTGCCCAACCACTGATCGACGAGCTGCAGGTGCTAGGTGGAGGGGGACCTCGAGTTGGTGTAAGGGCTGGGCAAGTGAAGGAAGGGAGGAGAGAGAATGTGATGGTTGGGTATATTTAGTTTGAGCTTTTGTCTCATTTCACATGAGAGCTGATTTTGTTTCTACTATTTAATTTTCACTATAATTAAGGATGAAATTACGAAAAGGATTCAAGATGAGCTACCATAGTGTATTTTATTGATAACATTGTTCTTATTTATGAGATCCAAGAGGGAGTTAATGATAAGTTAGAGCGATGGAGAAATACGCTAGAGTCTAGAGGTTTTAGAGTAAGTAAATCGAAAACTGAATACCTACATTGTTGTTTCTGTGGAAAGGATGATGAGTGGGGAGAAGTCACCATTGATGGGATGACAATACTAAAGGTTGAGAAGTTTAAATATCTGGGCTCTATCATTCAACGAAAAGGGGATATTGATGAAAATATTAACCAGCGTATAAAAATGGGTTGATAAAAATGTACGTATGCTTCAGGTGTGCTGTGTGATAAGAGGATGCATATATGATTAAAAGGTAAAGTTTATCGTATGGTAGTTAGACTTGCTGTGTTGTATGGATCAGAGTGTTAGCCTACAAATTGATATAGGTTCAAAGGTTGATGGTAGCAGAGATGAGAATGATTAGATGGATGTATAATTATACGAGGATGGATAGAATTAGGAAAGAACTAATCAAAGACATAGTTAAAGTAGCTCCCGTCAAATATAAGATGAGAGAAACATGACTTAGATGGTTTGGTCATGTGAAGAGAAGGAGTTTGGATGCTCCAGTAAGAAAATGTGATAGGATTAATATCCCTGAATTTAAAAGAGATAGGGGATGACCAAATAAGAGTTTGGACAAGGTGATTAGAGATGATTTGAAAGTGGTAGGGCTGACAGAGGACATGGCTAAGGATATGAGACTATGGCGAGATAGGATTAAGGCCTTAGATCACAGAGAGATGGTCTTGTAGTTGTCATTTAGTTGCAGTAGGGTACGTTTGGTTGTGGTTTTCTCCATATATCATGTTTTTATGCTGGTCGTACATATGTCTGGGCAGATATATTTGTTTGCCTACCTTTGTTTGTTAAGGTATAGTACCTTCCTCTGCTATGTTGTACTTATGTTTACATAATTAATATCACCTACTTTATTAGTATTTTTTAGTTCATCGCCTGCTCATTATCCTTAGTTTTTTAATATAACATGTTTCATAAAATCCTTTTTCTATAAAATGTTTTCACAAAATCCTTCTTCTATAATATGTTTTCACAAAATCTTGTATTATAGGTATCTTAGAATCAGTCTCTCTACAGGTCGAGATGCCGGGAAAGGCAAGATTGTCTACATCTGGATCTCCCCAGGTCCTATGAAAGTGGGACCCACACTGGGAGGTGGTGTTGTGTTTATTTTTTCCCCTTTTTTTAAAGATTTAAGCTACTGATTCTTTTCCTGTCTTTTTTTATTAAACTCAAATTCTTTTCCTGTAATTAACGAATTAATTAATTAGTTGAGTGATATATTGCCTAATTATTTACTCATTTTTTTTTAATCATTGCAACCTAAATAATAAGACATAAATATGTATTTCATAAACTAAATCTAGTGATTTATTTGCACTCCCCCTTGGATTCTCACTATTACATTATTATTTACGTTAACAATTAGTAGCAAACTCAACACTTCCTAAAATTTGAATATGAGGCCATTAATGTCACTCAAGCCCTATAAAACATTTGAGTTTTAAATATTAAATTGAGATGCACGCGTTCAGTTTTTATTAAACTTGATTAAGTGAAAGTAATTAATACAAATTATACTCCACCTACTGTAGATTGTTTGAGAAAAATATCATGACATTTTGATGAAAAAGTATTTTGGGTCCGTTGAAGATAATATTTCTCAAGATGTGATTATATGATCGCATGATTATCTTGATTTATCTTTTGATAGAATGCATGAGATTAAGAATTTTATTGCATGATTTTGACATCATATTTTGCGATATATAATTAGAGATATAATCATGGATATGATTTAGATTAGTTGATTTGATTGGATTTAATTAAATTCGCTATTTTGGACAAGGATATTGTTGTTTGGTATTGTTATATGAGAAAATGTTGTCGGCAATAGTGATGAAAAGTTCCCATCGATGTCGAACTTGTAGCCATAGGTAGGCAAAAAGGAAAGGTGGCTATGAAGAACGATTGCAACCAAGGTAGTGGTAGGTGTGTCATTGAGTGAATCAGAATTTTGAAGAGTAGATAACAAAATGCTAATGTCTAAGAAGTGAAAGGTTTAGTTGGACATCTATTGAGGAACAATGAGCGCAACAAGGGACATCAAAGATAAATGAAATGAAAATCAAGCATACCTGAACGTTAATACCAAGGAGTGATGAAACACAAATTTTGAAGGCAAAAGGTGGCCAACTAGTGTACATGATCGTTCATGCTACCTACACACATGAATAAAGTTCAAGGAGATGATATTATAGGGTAACAACATTGTTTATAAGAAACAAAATGATTATACTATTGATTTTAGGAATGGATGGTATGATCAAGGTAATTGAATATTTTCTCCCATCAATAGAGGTCAGATTGTATCTTTTATTCAGAATAAGTTGTACAAATATACAAGTGTGAAGAAGGGCCAAGCAAAGCTACATGCTAAAGAACACATTTGATGAATAGGAAGAAAGATTACGATAATAAAAAGTATAAGGGCTCTAATAATTCTTTTAGATTGGAAGGAGCATATTTAGTTGAAAAAAGAATGCATTTAATTGAAAACTGATAAATCACTTGAATGTAACTAGACCCATTGCAAAATTTTGTCATGCTAGAAAGGAAGTATCGGTGTTTTTAAGGATTTATAAGGTTTTAAAACTATGAACTAGAAAATAACGTAGGGCAGAGGCAAATTTTAAGGACGAGGGTTTTATATTCCGTAGAGAACGACATTTGTAATTCATGATGTTAATGAATACCAGGTATGTTAAATGAGAGAGCATCACTTTATATAAACGATGAGCTTTATTTTGTAACCATAGATGTAAATCAAAACCCTTCAAGTACACCATTTAGATTAATAAATTACGTACCAGTAGATAAATAATATTAATGACTAAACTAGAGATTACTAAGTGGAGGTATGTAGAAGATTGATAATAAAGGGAATATCTCTAATAGGAATCATTATTTGAAGAAATAGATTGTATAATATGAAATGACAAGTAAAGGAAGGCAAGATGGAGCCAAAATTACTCTAAGCATGAACTATATAGTAATGCATGGCGATAAAGATCAAATATTTTGAAATATTAGTTAAACAAAAGAAGAGAACATAGTTAACATTGATTTAAGACCCAGAAAAGTGGCAAGAATAGGTGGTGTTAATTGCTTATGAAATGGCTAAAAGATAGATTAGACACCCCCATCTCTACGAATTAGTATTGTGAAAGGTGATGATAAGAATAAAGCCATAAAGTTATCCCTTTATGTAAGGGTTCTTTTCCTCCTATTAGGATTACCATTTGAGAGACAGGATGTTCAAATGGTTGTTGGCTAATACGAATAGAAGTGGACATAAATAAACACTTGGTTTAATGTGTTGTGTAGATTGAAGGCAAAACTAGGTAAAAATTGACGGAACGAAGACTTTTCTCAAGGTATCTTCAACTAACTAAGAAGGGTTCTGTGTATAAGCCTATGTGACGGTAAGGACAAAAGTCATGATGGCTCCTAATTTATTCACAAGGATCAAAGACCAAAATAAAAGTGTCAAGGTTATAGAGATGAAGAGCTTGTAGGAGCACCAACAGGGATCCCACAAATGACACAAAGAACAAAGTTGTCTTATACTCAAAGCTTTGCCTTAAAATTCCCGTCACACTCACAAAAGGATATAATTAGTAACCTTGGATAGGGCTAAGAAAGAGAGTTAATAAGGGTATACTTTACTCATCAGCTTATTAAATTTGAATTCACTTACATGAGAAGGCAAAATCCTTTTAAATGTAATATGTTGAAGAATAGTCATAAAAAAGATATAACAAGAATCAAGGTCACTCACAAGCAAGAGAGGATTGGATGCCACATGAAAGAGGATTGCGAGAAGTAAGCTAAGAAAAGATATTTACCAAAGGCAAAGGGGACACATCTCAACTTGATGGTTATAATTCCACTTAAAGATTAGCGCCATGAGGTAACCCAATGGAGGAAAGATATCCAATGAGGAATTGCTAAGGTCATGAAATAATTTTTGCAAAGCAATAGTAGAACTTAATATGAATCAAACAAGAGTTATAGGTTAGGTTTTGCTATATCAAAATGTAAGTGTGGCTAACTCTTCGTTGAGGTCAAAGAAATCAAGGGTTAGAACAAAGGATACACGATTATGTAATGGTATCTTACAAGGAAGGTTTGAGTTACTTCGTTGAAGGCTACCATAGGCTCTTTTAAATCAATACAAAAACACATGTAGCTAAAGTTACAGGGGTTCGACATGCTCAAACGAAAGTCGTATAGGTTTCTAACCTTGATGTGGACACTTTGCTTAACATTTCTTAATTATGCGATGAAGGGAACAAGATTACCTTCAATTCAACTCAATGCGATGTATCAAGCCTTGAAACTGTAAATGTTACCTGGTCTACATCTGGAGGGGAAATGTTTATATAGTTCACCTTGATCATGATAACTCCAAGAATCTTCCATGTTTTAAACTTGTTAGTAGTGATCCATGCTTATTGCATAGAAGGTTAGGTCATACTAGTACGTAGATTATTGATAAATTATCCAAGCATGATCTAACAAAGGGTATTTGCAGTCATAAGTTTAATAAAAATAAAGTTTATAGTGCATTTGTAAAAGGTGATAAGTTAGAACTTCATTTAAATCAAGAAAAACATTTTAACTACAACTGTCTTGAATTATTATATATGGATTTATGTTGCCTTATAAGATTGAGAGGTCTTGGTGGCAATGAACATGTGTATTCCATTATTGAGGGTTATTTTGAATTTAGCTAGTGTTCTTCCTGAAAGGCACAATATATAATCTTAAAGTTTTGGCCAAGTATTGTAGAATGGCATGGAACACTCAAGGACTACCAATTCAAGCCATGAGAAGATCATAGAACTGAGTTCAAAGTGGAATTTGTTGAATTCTGTGATCAAATGGGAATATCTCATAACTTCTTAGCATTAAGGACTCCCCAACAAAATGTGGCTGTTGAAAGCAAAAACATAACCATGGAAGATATATCCAAAACTGTGATATATGAAAATGATATTCCAAAATGCTTTTGGGACGAATCTGTGAACACTGCCAACTATGTTCTCAAAAATTGCTTTATCGTACCAATTCTGAAGAAAAACCCACTTGATCTCCTCAAAGTAAATGAGCCAAAGACCTTCTACTTCAAAGCAATTGACAACAAGTGCTTCATTGACATCAATGGAAAAGAAAATCTTAGCAAGTTCGAGGCTAGAAGTAATGGGGGCATCCTTGTTGGGTATTCTAAACAAAGCAAAGTATATAGAGTATATAGTTAGGGAACTAAAGTGACTAAAGAAAGTATCCATGTAGTGTTGGATGAAAATAATGATCGAATCATTAGGTTAACTTTGTTTTGAGTTCTCAAACTGAGTAGACATCAAGATCATCAAGAAGAAATAGCTGAATCCAACAAAGCTAATACTAAGAGTTCATCTCAAGGTACGATGAATCAATTAGACGATACTGTCACGACCCCTGAAGTTGAAAACAATGAGAACACTAAACCAAGGCCAGCTATACAAGAGGCAAGGTAGGAAGCATGCATTGATCAAAAATTTCAAAGAACCTAGGAGAAGCTATAAATTTCCTGTACATCATCTTTTGGACAACATCATATCATATTGTCATATTTCAAGGAAAGTTACGTGTTTTTTGTGCATTTGTGTCTCTTATAGAATGCCAGAGCTCTGAAGAAGCTCTTGAGGGCCCTAATTGGACCTTAGCTATGCAAGAAGAAATCAACTTGCTTGAAAGAAACCACGTTTGTTCCTTGACAACCCAACTTAGGAGCTATCTAGTAATTGTAACATAGTAGGTACTCAGGAGCAAGCTAGATAAGTTTGGTAGCTGGTCGCTATGGGTTATAACTAAGAAGGAATTGACTATGATAAGACCCTTGCCCCTGTAGCTAAATTAGAGACCATTAGAATGCTACTTGCATTTTTATTTTCATAGATCAAGTATATCAAATGGACATGAAATGCACATTCCTAAATGGATTTTTGTAGGAAGTTTATGTTGAACAACCCTTTGGTTTTGAAAACCCTGACTGCCTAAATCATGTTTTTAAATCATGCAAAGCCATATGTGCATTTAAGAAACTCCTAGAGCATGGTATGGGAGGTTTAGCAAGTTCTTACTTGAAATTCATTTTTTACAAGCACAAATTGATATGACCTTGTTTATCAAAACAAATTGGAAATATTTCTTACTTGTGCAAATGTATGCTAATGATACATTATTTAATGTTATTAATGAATCCCTCTATAAAGACTTCTCTATGTTTATAAGCAAGGGAGTTGAGATGAGTATGATGGGAGAGTGAACTTCTTTCTTGGACTACATATAAACCATTGTCAAGATGAAATCTTCATCAACCAAGTAAAGTACGTTAATAAACTCCTAAAGAAATATGGACTTCATAGTTTAACGCATGGAAAAACTTGAATTACTCCCAACTGTAATCTTCACTCAAATTCAAGTAGTAAGCTAGTTCGTGAAAAGATATACAGAGGTATGATTAGGTCGTTACTATGTCTAACTATAAGTAGCCCTGACATTGTGTTGATGTGTGCTTATGTGGAAGACTCCAACACGCTCCTAAGGAATCACACCTTAAAAGTATGAAAAGAATATTCAAGTAAGTTGCTGGAACCAAGGAACTTGGTCAGTGTATCGAAAAGGTGGTTACCATGAACTCGTAGGAGATTATGATGTTGACTGTGTAGGTTACATAGTTGATAGAAAATGTATATCTAGTTTATGTCAATTTTTTGGACAATCTCTTATGTCATGACATTCCAAGAACCAAACTTCTATGGCCTTGGCTATGTATGAGGCTAAGTGCTAGTGCTTTTATCTATAGATTTGGCAACAACTTAGAGACCTTTGATTGAATTGCACGAAGATTCCTATCAATTACGACAACCAAAGTATTATCAACATCACTGATAATCCTTTTCATCACTCAAGGACCTAGCAAGTTAAAGTAAGGCCTTTTTTCCTCAGAGATCATGGGAGAAAATGTGATATCTTTCTAGATTTTATGTGTACTAATATGTAATGAGCAAATATCTTTACCAACTTTGTTTTGTTAGAAAGGAATTGGGAATTATTGACCGTTGCTTGAATTATAGGGGAGTAATTGCTCTCAATACTTTATGCTCCACCGTAACATCTATCTTGGTTAAGAAAGTTAGAGTCAAGGAAGCGACAGTGCATTATCATAGGGATGATGAGAAGAAATGTGTTGATGTAAGCAAGGATTGTGAAAAGTATTTCAATGCCACTATTTTTAAGAAGGTTAATATTGAATGTTGTCGAGAAAAAAGATATTCTATTGAAGATGAATTTTATCAAGCCTTATATAGGATTTTTATAGGAAAAGGGAATTGGGGATTAACCTTTGAATTTCGAGGTTACTCAACTTTTATGATAGGGTGATGGAACAAACTAAAAGGTCCTTGTTCATTTGGAAGAACCTTTGAAACAGGCTGGCATATTTGGTGCCATTGGTGTATCTCAATTTCCATACCATTTTGACACAAATGTATGGTGCGCATTTTGTGATCTTTGGAGCCCATCAACTAATAGTCTTCATCATGGTGTAGGTGACATTGGCATTTCAATTTCTAACTGACAGCGGATATGAGGAATTCTTACCCCTAAATATGGACATGGCTGATCGTAACAAATATCCCACTAATTAGACCATTTTTGTAGAGAATACTTAGTCTACTTCTCATATGGGCAACAAATAAATGCTAGGAAAGGGATAACTGAGGCAAAGAAAAGGAGCCCCACTCACATTTCTTGTGAAGAGCGAATGACAACCTTGAATGTCACAGTTGAGGTTGAACTCCTTGCTTTCTTGGCTTTTAGGTTGGCTCTCTTGGTCATACCTCATGGTAAGGAAGTTATAAGACTAGAAAAATTTGTAAGGGTTACATTAATGACTTCTCATAAACAAATTTCATTGGTTCCAATAGTTCTTGGTTATATCTATCATGGCTTAAGGGAGTAGCAAGTCATGTGGATCATCCTCGTAAAGCTCACAAAATTTTTCCCAGCCATTATGTAATAGCTTGGTAAGCAGAGTTATTTCTTTATCTATGTCATTGCCGCCTAGATACTGACTGTCCTGGTAACTTTCTTAGTATTGTTTATTATGTTGGGCTGCTTGGTAGCAAACTTTCCTTACCCGAGGCTTGACATATCATCAGGGATGGGAGATATCTTTCTCTCAGAGTTAGCTCATATCATGAGTACTCTCGTAATGGCCAAGATGTGACTGACATAGGGCTACCGAATGAGCATTTTAAATTTCTCTTGTGTATTTGATCCTCTGTACTTCCTGTATGTGTTGGAGTCGAATCGATTTTGGAACCCTATTAGCCCAATTGATTTGCTTGCCAATTTTTATTTGATCAATGGATTCCATCTATTCCCTTGAGCCTTATTAGAGCTCTCTGACAACCAAGAAGTTTGATGGATCCTTCACAGGCCTATGCTAATGTTCTTAGATGGGGTACACGGGTAAAGATCGACGTTCCTCATTGCTAGTATGAAGGGGTTTGTTCATTATTGATCATCTATGCCCTCTCTATAAGTATGTTCTTAGAGCTATTGAGATTTCAGGGGTTATTGTCGACAATTGTGCCAAGGAGAAATCTTCGGTATCTTCCTCCGAAAAAGGAAAAGCCAACATTTCTAAAGGAAACAGAATACCACTGAAGAGGAAAATAGAAGAACTCCTAGCAATCAATCACCTACTATAGCAAATTCTCTTGATCGTTCACCGATAAAGGTGAATTAAAGAGGGCTCATTATGACCTCCTAATCATTCGTATGATTATGAGGTGGGAGATGGCACGTGATTTGAAGTTTTGCTCATTGTAGGCTTAGACATTTTTATTGAACATGAATCTTTGAATCAGCAAGATGCTCCCACAAAAAAAGTGGTAGTATCCTTACATAAGAAACCCCTTATTGCAGTAGAGCATCCTAATCCAGTAATCGCTGCTACCATTTTTATGCATCACATTCTGATGACTTGGTTGAAGACACACCTATTCAAAGTAGCCCTACCTCCTTAACAAGTCTTTTCGACAACTTAAAACAAGACTGCGTCCAAGAGAACATTCTCAAAGGTGTACAGGTGATTATTGGCATTACTTTTTGTTATGACTCTGCTAAGGATGTGTTGGCCAGCAGAGCACGCGTTTCTCAATCCTTGAATGCACTTTGCTCTGTGATTGACATCTATAAGCTTAGTACAATAAAGATTTGATTGCTTTCTTCGAAGATAGAGGAGGCTTTCTTCAAAGATAGATGATATATTTGGCATAGTCAAGACCGTCGCACAGATCAAAGAGTTAGTAGATGTTGACTGAATCAAAGCTTTGTTTGACCAAGATCTTATTTTTCTTCTTAAATTTCTAACATTAAGGTCAGCTCCATAATCTATTGTCTGAGGCTTCAAAGCTCATATTTATGGAGTAGGAGATCTTGAAAGAAGAGGAGCATATCTGCAAAATGCGAGAGGACTTGACCATCCAGCGGTAAAATTTGATTAAAGTAGAGAGCAAGACGAAATCTTCTCTCGATTTGAAGGAAATGGAAGTGAAATAGGGAAAATTGAACTTAGCTAAACTGGATTTTCCACACCTCAGGATTGGAGAAGGAGAAGGGTCATCTTAAGAATTTGGTTAACTTTGTAATCTCCTTTAATAATGTATAGATTTGTTTTATTGTATTTCATTATTTTGCGTTTATATCTCTAGCCTTTCATATTTTTTACTATATTACTAATGCCAATGCAATAAAGCTAACTTATATAGCCTCTTCCCTTCAGAAGCATCTAAGTAACACACCATCGAGAAATATTCGATACAAAGTGTCATTTTTAAATGTAAACCTTAGTGCTCATCATTTTACATCTGCTCTTTTCTTTGGGTCAGTAGGTAAGATGCCATACTAGATGTACTTAGTTATAGGTTGTCTCCAGTCTACTTCTTCTTTTGACATAAAAAACTGAGATTGTATTTGTTTATTCTATTTCATTAAAGCGGTCTGAGCCTGAAGCCAACAAATGATGTTCCTAGAATGTTACTTGAACTTCTTTCGTTAGGGAATCTTAGTGAAGTAGCCCACTTTGCCAAAGCGTCTAGTTTATCATTTTCAAATCTTTGGAACATGGATGACCTTTACTTGATGGAGTTGGCTCATAAGGCTTCTTCCTCTTTGGTAAAGAGGTACTAATTTGGCAGTCCTTGCTTTGTAGAAACCATTTATTCATCCGACAATTAACTGGGAATCACCAAATTGTTCAAGTTGGTCAATATGCATTTCAAGGGCCAATTCGAGACCGATGAAGAGTACCTCACATTCAGCCTATTATTGGAACAAATCCTGAGAAGACAGAATGAATAAGGGATAAGTCCTCTTGATAGTGTGATAAATACAATTCCTACTCTAGGTCTATGACTTCTTGCGAACTAATCAAAATATAACTGCCATGATTTTGTTTCAACAAGTATAACTTCATCATTTGGTAGATCATTTGTCAGCAACTCATTATCTGGATATGGATGTGCCACTAGCAAATCACATATAGCTTATCCTTTTACTGCCTTTTGAGGCGTGAACTTGGAGTTAAAATGGGCCAAAAGCACAGCCTATTTAGCCAATCTCCTTGATGGTATAACCTTAGATAATATATATTTTAATAGATCTGCAAATGAGATTACAGTGGTGTGATGGGACAGGAGGTAATGCCTTAACATGTAAATGCAAAGACTAAAGCAATGCAAATTTTTTCCATAGAGAAGCAATTTATTTATGCACGCACCATTGTTCGACTGATATAGTACAAAGTATTTTCTTTCCCTTCATCATTACATTGAGCCAGCATGGCTCCTAAAGACCGTTTGAGGTTTGCTGCATCCAAGATTGGGTTCTTCTCTGTGCTTGATCCGTTAGTACAGGTGACCTTAAGTACTATTTGGTGGTTTCAAAAGCATTTTGACGAGCTTGATCCCAAATGAAGTTTATGTCTTTTCTCAAGAATCTTGTGAAAGGTTAACACCTCCCTAATAAATTTGAGGTGAACTGCCTTATATAAGCCAACCTTCCCTATAAACTACATAATTCCTTTAGGTTTCTCATTCTCATAACAAGCATTTGGATCATAGCGTTGACTTTACCGAGTTCAATTTCAATTCCCTCTTTCTAAACAACAAAGCCGAGGAAATTCCCTAAAGTAACCCTAAATGCACATTTTAAGGGGTTCCTCTTTAGTTGATGTATGCGCCATGTTTTGAAAACCTTTATTAGGTCATGCGGATGATTTTTAAACCAAACAGCATGACCATATAGCAGTATTTGCCTTGTGTTGCCTGGAAGGCAGTTAAATCCTCATCTTTGGTGTGGATCTTAATTTGATTGTAAACTAAGAAACCATCCGTGAAATATGGAGGTCCAAACCCTGTAGTGGCATCTACAATGAGATCGGTGATTGGTAGGGGGAAATCATCCTTAGGGCATGCATTATTGAAGTCCCTCAAGTCCACACATATGTGGAGTTGACCATTCTTTTTTCGAACAAGAACGATGTTTGCCAACCAGGTGAGGTGTTAAACCTCACCAATGAAGCTAGGCCTTATAGGCTAGTCCGCCTCAATGTTTATTTGAATTGTCATCTCGAGATGAAAGTGTCGCTACCGCTGCTTAATTGGCTTTGCAGCAGCATAAATAGCGAACCTATGAACAATAACATTTCGACCAACCAGGGCATATCTTGATATCCGTCAACGAATACATCTTTGTATTCTTGAAGGACTTGCTCATATTAGCCATTTCTACAACATTTAGCATGGCACTCACAAAAATTAGCTTGGGATCATCAGTTCTCCTTAGATTTATCTCTCGAAGCTCATTAATTTAGACATACTTTCAAGCCCTTAAACATGACAAAATGAGTGGCAAAGTTGGAGGCAAAATAACCCCCTTAAAATTGCTACTAATCTGCTACTGCTGCTGACTTTTTCTAGTGAAAGTCAAGCAACCTTTATCATTTAGTAGCTGATCATGTGCTAACAAATGAGGTAGTTTACTATCCAAAATAGGACTGATACTCCTTAGCTTAAAATGAATCACCAATAGCTATTGGAATGACAAAAAATGCACTGAACTTTAGGTGATCTTTATTGAACTATTCTGAACTAAGGCTATTGGCTAGCCTCAAAATGACCTGAATACGCTTATAGGAGTGCTAGGGTGTCCAGTATAGTATGGACCTCCTTAAACAAGCATCAAAATGGCATTGCTTTCCCTCACAGAACTAATTAGTGGGGTGATAAGTAAGCAAGATGTTTCCTTGCTGAAATTGGGGGCCTTGATCTGGGCTTTGATCTACATCATCCTCCCCTCCTTTGAATGGATTTGCCCTAAAATCCCCAAGTTAATATCATCCTTCACATAAGGGCTAAGATCTTCCATATTAAAGGTGGTAGAGACAGCCAGGTCCCTAGGTAGTTCGAACTTGTATGCATTAGTTCCCACCTCGGCCAAGACCTTAAAAGGGCCACGTCCTCTGGCCTTCAGTTTGCTTTTCCTCCTTATGGGGAACCTTTCCTTCCTGAGGTGGAGCCAAATAAGGTCTCTAGGCTAGTAATCTTGTTGGCCTTAACTTTGTAAGCTTCATTGACCTTCTCAATATCAACTCTAATCTGCTCATGCAGTTTCTTTATTTCCTTGGCTCTTTGCGCAACCTTAAAAATGATATTGCAATCAACATGCAATGGAATGAGATCAATGGGAGTGAGGGGGTTGATCCCATACAATGCCTCAAATGGAGAAAACCTAGTAGCTCTAGCTGGTGTTATGTTGTATGTAATTTAGCATATGGGGGCTTTAGATCCCTCTTTCAAGTTCCTCTGGACCAAGGTTCTAAATAGGGAGGGGTAGACAAGGTCCTGTTGGTGACTTTAGTTTGGTCATCAGTTTGGGGATGGCAGGTGGTGCCATCAAGAGGCTTGGTTCCCAGCAAATGCTAAAGACTCCTCGAGAAATAAGATAAAAACTTGGTGTCTATCACTCACAATGGTCCTTGGTACCCCATGTAGCCTGATTATCTCCTTAAAGTACAAGTTCGCAACATGGGATGCATCATCTGCTTTGTGATAGGCTACAAAGTTGGCCATTTTGGAGAACCTATCAAACACCACCATCACAGAATCTTTACCCCTCTTGGTCCTTAGGAAGGCCACTATGAAATCCATATCGATACCCTTCCATGGCCTTAAAGGGACCGGAAGTGGGGAGTAAAGGCCTTAATGGAACTGGCTTTTAGCTTTGTGGTAGATAGAGCATCTGGACACAATCTTATGAACATCTTCCCCCATTTTCGGCCAAAAGAAGTGCTCCTTGAGGAGATCCAGGGTCTTGTTCAAACCAAAGTGCCCAATAAGGGATCCTTCATGGGCTTCCCTCACCATTAACTCTCTCAAAGGGCAAGTAGGAAAACATAAGCTGTTTCCCTTGAACAGAAAATCTTCTTACAGTGTGTAAGGGCCTTGAGCTACGGTGTCCTTTATCAAGTCTTTAAATGATGGATCTTCAGGGGAGTACGATTGCATGGCTTGTAAACCCAGGAGCCTTGCTCCTAGAATAGAGATAAAAGCATATCTCCTTAAGAGGGCATCAGCTACCACATTTTTAGTGCCCTTCTTATGCTTAGTAGAGAAGGTGAAAGCATGTAGAAACCTAAGCCATTTGGCATGTCTAGCATTGAGCTTGGGCTAGCCATTGAGAAATTTTAAGGCCTAATGATCAAAATGGTGTAGCAAGGCCTTAGGCTTGAGATAATGACTCCAGTGACTCAATGGCCTCACTATTGCACAAAAATTCGTGTCATATATGGAATAGTTGAGCTTGGGACCACTGAATTTCTCATTAAAATAGGCCAAAGGCTTTCTGAGCTGACATAGGACAACCCCAATGCCCACTCCAGCGGCATCACCCTCCACTTCAAACATTTCCTCAAAGTTAGGCAAAGCAAGAAGAAGTGCCTCACAAAGCCTCTGTTTGATGGTGTTAAAGGCCTTTTGAGCTAGAGGAGACATGAGAAACTACCCTTCTTCACTATGATTGGAGCCATGATTGAGTTGAAATCCTTGATAAATCTTCTACAAAAAGAAGTCAGGCCATGAAAACTCCTCACTGCTATCATTGAGTTTGGAAATGGCCATGATCTGATTGCCTCTATACTGGTCCCATCCACTTGTATGCCATCACATGAGACCACATATCCGAGGAAAACAACCCTTGGAACAAACAACTCACACTTATATGATGATAGCCAGTTCTTAGATCAATCTTAGACAAGATTTTTGAACCATGTAGCTCATCCAACATATCATCAAGTCTAGGAATAGGGTACCTATGCTTAACTATAATGTTGTTGATGACCCTGCTGTCTACACAAATTCTCCAAATGCCATCTTTCTGGGGCACCAAAAAAGGTGGAATTGAGCATGGACTCATGCTCTCCCTTACATATCCTCTGTCAATCAATTCCTGAACCTGCCTTTGCAATTCTTTGATCTCCATGGGATTGCATCCGTAAGCAAGCTTGTTAGGTAAAAGGGGGCTCCAGAAACCAGGTCTATTTGGTGTTTAATTCCCCTATTGGGAGGAAGGTTAGGGGAAAGTCTTGAGGAAAGACATCCTCAAACTCTTGTAACGAGGGTGGGAGTGAAGGGTGAAAGGTTGTGGGATCTGAGCTAGGGACATATTCCTGCATAAGAATTACAAATACAGGTTTCTCCTCAGAAATAGCCCTCTCTCGTCTTCCCCTATTGACAAGCAAGGCACTCTCCTTCTGTTTTTCACTCCCAGTTTCAGTGTTGTGTGTTTGGCTAAGAGCTAAAGGGGTCAAGGTCATTTTCTTACTGTTTAGTTTGAAAGAGTAGGTGTTGGACTGACCATGGTGGGCTATATCTCTATCATACTGCCAAGGCCTGCCATTAAGGAGGTGACTAGCATCCATAGGTAGTACATCACACACAACCTCATCTCTGCATTCCCCAATTGAAAAAGCAACTAAGGCTTATTTAAAAACTGTTACCACATCCCCTTTCTTGAGCCATTGCAATGTATATGGCTTGGGGTGCTCAATGGTGGGCAGTTTAAGCCTATTAACTAACTCAGTAGAAGCCATATTGGTACAACTACCCTTATTAATAATAAGGCTGCAGGTCTTGTTAGCGACCTTACATATGGAGTGAAAAATTTACTCCCTTTGATTAGATTCAGGTGTGGCTTTAGTGGTATGAAGCACTCTTTTGATCATGAGCATTTCACCTTCCTCTGGTGGTAGGCAAGAGATCTCTCCTTCATCACCAGATTCTTCCTCATCTTCTTCTACCTCAATTTGATCAAGATCTTATATTTCCCTGATGGTCAGGACCCTCCTATTGGGACAGTCCGTTTGAAAATGCTCCTAGCCATGACATTTAAAGCTTTTCTTATGGCTTTTAGGAGCTTCCTTAGCAACCTTCTTTCCTTTTCCTTTGTCTTTTTCCTCTCCAGATGGAGGATTTGGTTTGAATGAGCTGAAAGGCTTGTCTGCAGTAGGTGGTTTTACTGGGGTAGATGAGTAAAATCTTCTGGACTTAAGCTGTTTTTCAACCTTAACAGCTAGCTTGCAGACATCTTCAAGGGTCCAGAAAGGCTGAAGTTCAACCGTTTCTAGATTTGTAAGGTTCGAAACCGTGAGACATCTGCAATGGTTTACTTAGGCTCCTTTCTCAAGGCATATTTGATCTAGAGCTGCTTGAACTCCTTGATGTATTCCTGAACCTTTATGCCTCCTTGCTGAAAGGAAGTGGCTATGAGATGAAGTTCCTGCTTATAGGTGGGTGGTAGAAACCTCTTATCCATGTGTTTCTTAAGCTTAACCCAAGTTTTTATCTTGAATTTTCCTTCCAAGGTTCTGGTTCTTTTCAGGTTCTCACACTAAAGTGATGCATACTATTTTAGTTTTAAAAAAGTAAGCTTGATAGCCTTCTCCCTAGAGTATCCCTTGATCTCTATAATTCGCTCTATAGCTTGCACCTATTCAAGGTAATCCTTAGGTTTTAGGCTACCATCAAACTCAAGTGCCTCTATTATGAGGTCCTTGAGATCATCTCAATGCATTCTTCTTCTTCTAGGCCTAACATCCCCATTAGAAGAGCTAATATGATACTTGGTATCCAAGGAAGGTTCAAAACCATCAGGAGAGTCCTGAGGGGGCTCTATGTCCCTTTCCCTAGGCTGATTCATGAGCTATTGTATCTGAGTAGTAAGTTCTCTAATATTCTCTTGTATTTATAAGATAACTCTATCCCTTCTGAGTTCAGAAGCCTGTTCTAGAGAAAGGCCTCTAAGAATGCTAATAGGCTGTTGAGAAGGGGGAAAAGTAGTGTGCCTCTCTGCCATGATGTTCGAGGTTGGAGAAAAGGGTTTGTTATTGGTGTTTGTGGAGCTAGGTGCTTTCTAATTGGACTGTGTTTGGTTTCAAGGCTCTTTGTGGTTAAACAACAAGTTCCACTTTGGAGGTAAGAGAAATGAACTAAGAATGAAGTAATCAAGAGTAGTAAACAAAAGAAAACTCACCAAGAATCAAAGTTGGGCTCTAATACTAGATGATTTATGCTGAATTTGTAAGCTTGACATGAACCAAACCTAGCAACTCAACATGGAATAATATGTCCAGGAATAAAGGAAGAATCCACTAGTCAGGACTGAAAGAGTTCAACAAAGATCTTCATAAACCTAATGCACCAGAAGATCAGATAAAGAACCCACTCACTAAACACCACCAACGGGATAAAGTTTAGACAGATTTGAGAGATATTTTACTTAAACTAGAAAAGGAGGCTTTCATATAGCATAATCTACTATTTACAATGAAGAACAAGGCTTATATACTCAGCCTTTCATGCAAGATAAATGGCTAAAACAAAAAATACCAAGAACTAAAAACTGCTAAAACAGTTTTGAAACAAACAGCCTAAAATAGCAGGTGTTCCTTGATCTTTGACAACTAATCCTCTTGCTCATCTCCATTACTATGGTGTTAAGCCTTTGTAGCATCCAAGTAATTCTAATAATGACCTTAGGGAGCAAAAATGCAGCCACTAATAAGGTGATTAGCGTGGTAATATGTAAAGTGCATCACAATGAAATCCATTGGATCAAAGGGAATTTCCATTGTACTTGAGTTGGTTAAAAGTTTATGCTGGGTGATCAGATTCTGTAACCTTAGGGCCTCACTTGATAAATATTTAGACATATTTTCTAGCCCTTAAACATGCCAAAATGAGCTACTAAGTTGGAGGTAAAATAACCCCTTTAAAAACTGTTGTTGCTGCTGTTGCTGATCTGCTAGTACTATTAATTGTTTCCAATGAAAGTCAAGTAAACTTTATCATTTAGTACTTCATCATGTGCTAAAAAATGAGCTAGGTTACTATCCAAAATGGGTCTAATACTCCTTCGCCAAAAAAGAATCACCAATAGCTGTTGGAACAATAAAAAATGTACTGAACTTCAGGTGATCTTTATTGAACTGTTCTGGACTAAGGCTAGTGGCTAGCATCAAAATGACCAAAAGGAGTGCTAGGGTTTCTAGCATAGCGAGGACCTCCCTAAACAATCATTAAAATTGCATTGCTTTCCCTCACAGAACTGATTAGTGGGGTGATCAGTGAGCAAGGTCTTTCCATACTCAACTTGAGGGCCTTGATCTGGACTTTCATCTGCCTCATATTTGAACTATTGATTTCTTACTTGGCTTTTCTGGGCATCCCAAGCTTATACTCCTCCACCTCAAAATGAAGTCATTCACGCTCTCATTTGGCTTTTGGCGAGTATTAGCAAGGTTTATTGTGGAAACCGCTCATTTTGATTTAACGAATTGAGCCAGGAATTCCCTTTGGAGGTCAACTCAAGTGTGTAGTGACCCATGCTAAAGTTGGGTATAACATGCAACCCATTTAATGGACCATACAAACTACTTAATTAGTCATGCATCATTCAAAGCAGTTTCACCACATGCTGAGCAGAAATGGGCCAAGTGTTCATGAGGTGACCCATTTATTTTGTCGAGCTTCTTACTGTTCCACATCTGGTAACCTTTAGGGAATGGAACTAGGTTTTGGTAACTTGTTTTCCTAACACTAGGGGACTCATGGCTATTTAGTGTTCCTTGATTTCTTGGGCTATATACTTTGTGATATCTTACAGAGTGATAACAATGTTGCTACTATCAACCTTGTTATTTTTTCACGCCCTTTGTTTTTAAGGAAAGTAGCAAATTTAGCAATTTTGACCTTTTTTTCTTCACATGTCTTTTACAACTTGGGCATTTGTTGCTCAAGGCTTCCACTACTAGTCACTAAGACCAATATGTTTTTAGCCTAATGATCCTCAGTAATTTAGCCTTGTGGGATAAAAAGTAACGATTCTTCTTCTTGAAGAGAGTTCTGAGGTCATAAAAAATAGGACTTGTAACCTTATCTTGTTCTTCAAGTTGGTTCTTACCTTGATCGAAGGTCATGACCGATGATTGTAAGGTCACCTAGGCATATGTTGACGCTTTGGCCATTGATCTTACGATCGGGGTATTGTATGCTTATGATTCAACCTTGTTTGAGGACAAATCACTTTGGCTCTGATCTATAAGGGCATATTATTTTGCCTTTTATAGGAAGTCAAGGAGGAGTCACCTCTCGTTACCGTAGAGGTCTTGGCACAAAATATGGGTACTTGGTTGAAGGTTTGACAAATTTAACCTTTGGAGTTCTAGGAGTTGTTTCCTCCTCTAAATAAGAGGTCATCATTACCTCAGTCACATGAATATCATTGGGGATAGTCCCACTAAAAATCTTCCTTATCAAACGGACTTGAGGAGCTTTTTAACTTCTGGGATACCTTCCCCAAATGTCTTATTAGTGTTCTTCAAGGTTGGGGGTTTTCTGGTTGGCTTTGCCCTATTCCTAGTGGATATAGGGACCCACGTTTATGTTGGGTATGAGGTAGGGACCTGAGCTTGCCTTGTCGCTCAATTAGGGACCTAAGATTGGCTTGGTCGTGTTACAACTCAGGCTATGGTGCCTCCCTTGTTAGGGTTCCCCTCCAAGTTAAAACTTGTCTGGCGTATGGAGCTGGCATTGAGTTTAATGGAATAACCATTGAGGGACATGCTGTAGAGGACGAATTGTGTTAAGAAGTCCTCCACAATGTTGTTTTGGCTAGCCCTAAGGCTGGGGAAGGAGCTTATTTGGGTGCGCTAGACCAGCACTGCCCTTATCACTTTTATGCTTGTTGCACTTCAAGTTCTTGAGTGCCTTCTTTGTAAGCCTGCTTGCCCGTTCGTGGTCGCTAAGTGGTTCCATTAAATTTGTCAATAGAAACTCTGTGAGGATGGATCATGGTTCTACTGTGAAGCCATTTGGATGTTTCTCTTCACCTTAAACATCACGTGCTTGACAACAATGGTGATGGGAAGCTCGTTGAAGTTGATGGTAACTTGAGGTGCATTGTTCTGCCAAAATCACACTTGACACAGAACAAAGGACGAACAATAGAAAATATTAGTTAATATTAACAAATTTGTGATGAAAAGGAAAATAGTGTTCCACCGAGTGTGCCAAAATTTACGTTGAGCAAAATTTAATAAATAAATATAAATGCACAACACAACTTTCCAAAATACAAAAGCGTATATTAGTGTATTTTGAGTACGATCCTGTTCAAAAAGATAAACTTCATTATTTACATCCCCCTCTCTCGAGACCATCTTTTGATTCCCACTAATTTTGTTTTATCTTTCTTCCTTCCTTTTAATTTGCATTAAACAAGGCTTTATATAATTCGGATCAATAGTTGTCATGTTTTTGATGTCAAATCGCCCATACCTAAAAGGTAATTGCATCAGATAGTGCTCGTATAGGCGCTTTCTAGGAAGGGTATTACACATACACATTCTTTATGTGCGCGTTAGGGAATGTGTAATTCTATTTGATTTGAAATTTGGGTTGCACTTACTATTGTATTGAGTCGCATGCGTACCTCTTTTATAGAGTATCAAACCAGTTGTACTTCTTTCAATTAATTTGGATTGATTTGTATTTTGTTTTTGTTAACAACCATAGCTTAATTTGATTTTGGCTATGAATTTCATTTATTTGAACGAGATTAATAGTCATAATTTTGATTTAATTTTGTCATTTGATTTTTAACTTTAAGGGCTAAGTTTAATAATTTTTTTTAGCCATTTCACAACGAAATATTTTATTTACTGACTTAGTCCTTCTTGGGGTCGGTCTTTCAATTTTATTTTTTTGACTTCCAATTACACCCAAATATATTCATGGGCTTCCTACGTACTCTTAGCAAGATCAAATCGATATAGTTCTTAACCCAAAATTTGTTTTTTTTAGGCCTACTTTTGGGGGGGGGGGGGGGTTGGGAGCTTGGTTGTATATTTTGCCTGTGCTAGGTTCATTTTGGATTTAGGATTTGAGAACGATTTGATTTTCATTATTTTGATGAGTTCAGTTTTTCTTTTGTTTTGGTTACGTAATGTATAACCAAGTGTCACAAAATTGCAATATTGGTCTTTTGTGAAAGAATGAGAAGATAAATAAGGTTTTTTGGTTGCATTTCATGGATTTGGCAATTTGAGTGGGTCGGTTTCCGTATTTCTAAGGATTGACTTTGTGTTGTTTGAGAAGATAAGAGGCAATCAACTTGGAAAATTCACTTTTTGTGAAGATGGGGGTGTCAGTTTGGGCCCATTGGAGAACTTCAATTTAGACTGAACATGAAAATCATATATTGAGTTTTTTATGTACCTTTATGTAGCGTTTGGTTAAAAGTAATGCAATCACTATGCAATGGAATCAATCATGTAATGCAATTGTTAGTGTAATGGAATGGGATAATAATTGCATTACAATGTTTGGTTACAAAGTTTTTACAAGGGTAATGGAATGAATTCATCTACAAACAGTACTTAAATTTACATGTAACGTAAAGTACTTGCAATTCAATTCGCATTTTGATTTTGCCTATTTTAATTATTTGTAGCTTTGTTGATAACTATCATCTAATATCTTATCATCATGATTACGATGTTTCACATGAGACTTACTTCACTCTATTTCTTCTAGATTACAATAATGTAATATTGTTTAAGTTTATCAAGTAGAGATAAGATGATGATGATGATGATGACAACGTGAGAGAGAGACATGATGTCTAGAACGTATAAAAATGTAGTTACAATAATAGGAACATAGTCTAGGTTAAACTTTATCTAATATGGAGAGGAGAGAGAGGGGTGAGTGGGGCTTTAAAATTTTTTAAAAATGGTGTCAAAGTAATAAGAAAGGGGAAGTAGAGGAGAGACAATGGGGAGAAGAGAGAGAAAGTTTTCAAATATAATAGTTTATAGTTGGATAGACTTTGATTCAAAGAGATGCGATCACAATTGTTTAGGAAAAGTCAAGTAATTGAAATTGCATTGATTGAAGTAAATGTGATTACAATACAAACTTGATTACATTCCTTAATGGTGACCAAACATGGTAATGGAATCACTATTACCATTTTAATTGCATTACCACTTCGATTACATAGAACCAAACAAGCCATTAGTGGGATCAAATTAATGTTTTAATCGATATTGAAATATTTTATTTTTTTCTCTAGAAATTTGGTTTAAGTGGACCCATGAAATTTATTTATAGTCTCTCACATGTGGACTCTTGTCTTGAACCAATTGATATAATTCAATGAGAATCTCAAAATTGATGACTCATTGAACACCCAAGTACTCATCATTTTTTCCTTAGCATTTGCTAATATTAATAGTAGCTTCACCTCAATTTAGCATATAAGAACCTGTAAAGCCTATCGAGGGCTACAAATTTAACCACTACTTCGGTTATTATATAATTTTTATAGCGTAAGGAAGTAGGGATCGATCCACGAGGAAAGATTGTTGTAAATCGCTGGCTTCATCCTAAGTGATTTTACTAATCAACTAGTTAAGTCTAATTTTAATAATTCTAAAACAATTAAAATCTAATGTATAAAAATCTAGAAAAAGACCTAATAACGCTCCTAAATATTATGAACCATTATTCTGGAAATAAAACAGTAAAAATATTTTCTGAATAATCCAGAAAAATAAAATCAGAATAATAACTGAATTTTTAATAAAAACTCAAAACAGCAACTAATAATCAGAAAAATAAATATTAAAATTATCAAACAGTAACCTAAACTAATATTCTGCAACCTTATAAGCATATATCTTCAGAATAATTTCAGATTTAATTCAGGAAAATTAAACCAGCCAATTACTGCAGAATAATCAAACAGAATATTAAATCTTAAATTGGAAATAAAATATTCTGCATAAATAAAAATACGAAAATAATAAGGAAAATTACC
>JACYFF010003369.1:56330946-56373520 GCA_017589665.1 Selenicereus undatus
TATACTAAAAATAATTACAAAAATGGTGTATGATTTTTGACTTAACAGAACCAATAAATTAAGAACTCTTTGCAATATTTGTACATATAGTTTTAACAATTATCTCAAAGGCTACCATGGTCCAAATTTTAGGCTTTAATAAATCATCAAAACATCGTACCCAAGATTTGATAACACATTGAAGTCCTTCTCCCTCTCCATTTTTAATTCATGGATTTGTCTTGCTGGAAAATAAAATATTCTTTGGATTTTATTTGTTTAAGTCATTTTTTAAAAAAGCAGTCCTGAGATGAATCAAATTTATCCACCTGATCAAAGACTTAAAATTTATTAAAGGCCCTGATTCTTTGATTTGTTTCATTCAAGCTCTGAGATTTTTTTTTTTAATTCATTCATAGAGAGGCAAATTTTTCTTTAAAGGCAGAAGCATCATTTTTTTCATCTTGCTTTCATGACGAAGTTTCTGTATATGCTCGAATCATCAAGGCTCCCATGTTGATTGAATATCAAAGGACCATCATAATGTGATTAATTTAGATGAAGAATGAGTGCCTTAATTTGGGCTTGATCTTGCCTCCTTTTTCCATTTATGTTCCAATCTCATTTCCCCTTTTTCATTTTTAGATTTCGTTTGTAACCAAGTGTTCATGGTGAAAGTTGGCTTAACATGTAAATTATGATCATCCATAGCTGTTTACACCTATCCTCTACTTTTCCTTCTCCAAGTACTTGAATTTCTTCAAGTTTACTAGTTGTATCAAGGATTTTTTTTTTTTTGGGTCTGACAGAACCCAGGATTTGGAAGATCAATGGGTTCTGTGGTTCCAGTAGGAATTGGGATCCGGCAAGATCCATAGTCTTCATGGTTTTGATAGGAACTGTGATTCGGTAGGATCCCCTTTATGGTTATAATCTTAGCCAGGCTTGAAACTTGGGTAGTATTTGTTATTTCTACAGTTTGTTGCCGAAACTTTTGGAGGCTCCTGATTCGTGAAGCTACTTCTTCATGATTAACCATGGTAACCATAAAACTGATAGTGCTGATTTTGGAAAGACAACACCCATTTTCACCTTTATTAATGCATTACCTTGAAATGTAGTTGAGTTCAACTTGTGGAGAGACTAGACTTGATTCTAGCTTTAATCGCTTCTACTCCTTCTAATGTGCTTCTCATTTTTTTTTCTTCACACTCCTTTGCTTTAGTTCTTCTTTACCTCTTATATATATTTTGTTTTGATTAAGTCCTCTTTGCTTTTTTTAAAAAAAATTTCAGCCCAGTTCACTTCTTCCCCTTTTTTTTGTTTGCTAAATTCCTTTTTATATACAAAATATGATATAATAGTTTAGCAAGTTGGGAATAACTCCGCACTATTGGCATGTACCCAATGAATATGCGGAGGTGGAGGCATGAACGGAGTGCAACTGTCCAATCATCAAAATTGCGTTAACTCCTAGCGAAACAAATAGATTTTTGTTGTTTATAGACCAAATTAGGTCCCATTATTTTAAATGGGCATAAAATCATTCATGACTTTGTTTATTGCTTCAGTGGGAGTATGTAACGCTTTTTTCTTAAAAGAAATTATTTTGGACATAGAATTGAACTTATGAAGTTCACCATTGGAAGCTAGATATATCTAGTTTTGTAAATGAAGTTAGGGGGGCTCCCATATAAAGATACATGAAGTAGTATTTTTCATTTATTTTTACAACGTTGTTAGGCCAATCTCCTACATATTTTTAAACTATTAATTTAAGCTCGTGTCTTTTTCCTTTTGAAATAGTAATGACGACTAAAATGTTATATTTTAAAATTTTCAAAATTTTCAAAATTTTACATTCAACATCCTCCGAGAAGTGAAAGGTGCTCCTTCTAAGTTTGCTCGTCGGAACTTCACTTGAGGCTCTCAGTCTCCAGGTTCTGTGCCTACGAAGAAGCAAAAGAGGCTGCTAGATGCGGAAATTAAGGAAATCTAGAAGGCTCAAGAGGCAAAGGTTCTCCTACTATTTCTGCAAATGCCTTTGACATGCTCTATAAGAATTGTTTGGTGTTAGAACTAAGGTATATCCTAATTTGGCTAAGCCATTTTATTAACATAGGGAAATAAGGACACATGTATATGATCTACTACACGACCTTTATTGAGGGTATAGAATCTAGTATGTGAAAGACAAACCTGGATCATATCTTTAATCTCAAGGTTGACCTTGCGAGGACTTCCTATGAACCCTTGATTGGCTGTGCAAATGCATGTCTTGGCAACTACTATCGGTTTACGGTCTCTACTCGAAACAAGAAGCAAGCATCCCATACTTGGTTGTTCTCCAAAACGAGACTCCTCCATTATATCTAAGTGAGGACTGTGCACCAAAGGAAGAATGCTGTTACACTAAAAAAACAGAGCTAAACTCTTAATCACATGTGTACAATTCTCAACCACAGTATTTAAGGCCACAGAAAAGATGTCCAATCTAGGCCACTACAACTAAGAAGTAAGCCATATTAACTAAATTGAAAGCGATAAATAAGCCAAAAAAACCAATTAAAGTAATAGTAGTTGAACATAATCTAAACATGATTATATCTATGAATTGAACAACGATTAACAAATAAATCAGCAGAACAACCTAAAAAGTATAAACTTTAATCACTAATGAAAGGGGAGATAAAAGGAAAATGTTACCAAGAACAGATCAAAGTGAAAGCAGGAACTGAAAGAAAATTGAAGTGAATAATCAAACTTTAACTTGAATTACATATAAAACACTTGAATCAAAGTTTTTGACAGAGGGAATTAGACTAAAGTAATCTAATTCTAACATTGAAACTAAAAAAATACATGAAATGCTTATTAATACAATGCCCAAAGCTCCTTTTATAATGGCGATAGCTAGCATTCACTTTCTAAATTGTAGTAGGAGTGGATCTCTTGTTCTCCACTTTTGATCAAGATTTGGAAAGTACCATAAAAAGGAAATTGCTTGGAGCCTACATGATTTCCAATTTTCATCAACTAGCCAAAACTTTCCAAATTTCTTTCCACTTTCTCTTGCATGAGATGGTAATGACCATAATATTTCATCAAATCATTATTCCTACATTAATAGACAAAAACCAAATAAAATAAGCAAATAGAATTAAGAAGTAACTAATTAGAAGCGTCTATTTAGTTACTGTTGGTGTTCGAACAAACGCCCTCGTGCTTGGATTTTGCTCCTCATTGAGGAAAGTAAAAGAAAAGAAAATCTACCTAAGATACTAACTCACTTTCATAGGAATTACCATTATACTTAGTATATGCAACGAGCCCTTCAAACCGCAGTTTTTTTCCCCAGTGGATGAGGGTAGTCTTTTGAGGGTTCGTCAAAGATATACCCACAAAATCTTGAAAGAGAAAAAGAAAAAACAACCAAAAATAGAAAATGTTTTGTTTTGAATTCTTAAAATAAACTCAAATATACAACAAGGGAAAATTGTACACACTTAACCAAGACATCACTGTGCAACCTAAGTATCAGATTATGCCCAAGCTCATTGCCACTAATGACACTTATACATGAAGTTTTCACCCCATAATCTATCAAAAATAGTGAATCTATCATAGTGCTCAGAGTGCAAGTGTGCCATCACCTGGAGAGCTATGCTTACTGGAGTTTGAGTCAATACCACCTGACTAATTTATGGACTCACTAATTTAGGTAGCAAGCTTTAACAGTGGCAAAATTGGCCCAAAGGGTAGCATCCAGTAGCGCACACCTCAAGGACATACTTGTCATTCCCAACTCTAATAATCCTTTTTCCCTTAATTTTTTATTTTTTGGTTCTTTCGATTTTTTTTTTCTTTTCTCACTCTCCTTTTTTAGCTAAATAAAGGTGAAAACAAAAGGATTAAATAGAAACAGACATGTGGGAGAATTAACGATGGAAGCTTCAGACCCTAAAACAATGGCAATGCACAAGGTAAGGATTGGACAGAAGATTATAATGGAATGACAGTAGTAGAACTACTGTATGAAAACTTATACCTTGGGCTATGTTCTATCATACACACTATCTGGTAAACCTAAAAAGTAAGTAATAAGGGGTCAAAGTCAATCAAAATAGCACTACTTCTCAAAACAAGACGAAAATAGAAAATCTTTTTTTTTTTCTTTGTGTTTTTCAAAATTTTGAAGCTAGCTTCTCATTCCCTACGCCAACATTACACAATATCCAAAATGTGAGAAAAAGAGCCAAAAGAATATAGTAAGAAAAAGGAAAAGAAAATAAAAAAAAAATTGTACAGAAGGGATAGAATAATAATGCCAAGTCGAGTGTTGATTGTACCTAAACTGTTCCTCTCTTAATGGATGCGAAGCAAGGTCTTAGGAGCATCCACAACTCCTTCTTATTGAAGATACCACCCTCTCACTTAGATGCGGCCATAGCTCCAAGGAGGTTATCATAAGCCTGCACATGCATCTTGAACAAGTGGAGATAAGAGGACATCATTGACAATGCAAAAATAATGGTAAGTGACCTATTCAACTTGTAAAAAGTATTAGCAAAGTAAGAAAATAATGAAATAAGGGGTCCACATAACTTTCTTAGGCATATCCTCTAAGTATAAACAGTAAGAATTAATTAAGTGATTATACCAACTATAGTTACCTAGTGACCTATCAAACCTATTGACCCTCCTATTAGGTCATTCTACCTTTATATCCAATAAGGTCGAAAATAACATTGAGGTCGATTATCATATCATCATCCATGTGCTTTACAAAGAAGTACTTAAAGGAATTGGAGGATGGTCAACAAGTAAAGAGAGTAGGGACTAACTTATGTGAGGCACAAGACATAGTACTAATAAGTTAGGATTAGTTGGTGACACCTCCACTATAACCTCAAAGGAGTCTTATCGAACATATGCTGTTCTTCATCAAATTTGTACTCATTCTGTTTTTGAATCAATTTTGAAACCAACTAAACATATCACCCATCATATTCTCCATTGAATTAAAAGCAATTTTTAAGCTATCTCAATTGTAACTTTCAATCAAGCCTATTAGGGCATGAGTTAGAGTCATGATCAAAAGCATAACACAAATGACAAGTAGGAGGCACACATTGAGGAATACAAGTAGAAGGAGACAAGGAGTCAAAAATTGTTTCCTGTAAAATGATATATCATGAAAGGCACATGGATTCTAAAAGGACATCCTAGAAACTCAAGTAATCTTTTTGAACTAATAAGTATCGCTATAAAACCTCTCTAGCAAATCCATAGCCTATCAATAGTTTTGGGAAGAAACACAAAATACTCTAAAAGAGTCTCATCATTCACCCTTTCATTAATCACACTAAAATTTGCCATTTCCCTGCACAATAAGTAGCACAATTGAAGGAGTTGCTCATATTACGCCATTTATTCACCATTTAGCATGACACTAACAAATATTGGCTTGGGATCATCAACTCTTCTTAGATTTATCTCACAAAGCTCAACAATTGTTGATTGAGCGGCATCCTTTGTTTTTGGTGGTGCAGGTTGAACAACATAGACAAAATCCTAAGAGGGCTCTCGTTTAGGAGTTAAGTCATAATTTAAGCTTTTTGGTGAATCAGTTTGAACTTGGACTTCAGCACACATTTCATGGTCTGTCGTGACAATCTCTAAATGTTTGAAAGATTCTGGACAAGACAATTCAAAATTTTCAATATCTTCCTCATCCACAATGGGCATGACATTAACTTGTTTTGCTTGCTTAGCCTTGTTTTGTTCACGAACCCAAACAAGGCTTTTAAGCTTCTTCTTTAACTTCCACTTCTTTTATTTTCTAACTCAGATATTCTTTTGCTTAAGTTCATTAACTTTCCTAAGTCTTTAAAACACTAACATTCGAGGTTGGTTGGAAATGATATATTTGCATGGATTCTATAACTCCTTAGTGGTCATTTTAGGGCATTAATATGCTTAATTGTATGCTTTTTTTCCCCCTATTTCCATTATTATGTTTGGTTTTGCTTGTTTGAGATGTGCTTGCAGATTTTGATATTAAGAACCCAAAGCATGATGATAGAATGAGGATTCTTGAGGCCTCGTGGATTAAAGAAGATAGCAAAAAAGGACTAAAGACACCCAACACGGTCCAACTGTGTACCATGGCCGAGTAGGTTCCTAGAGCAGAAGTTGAACAAAAGAGGAGAACTAGCGTGAAAAGTGCACCACAGTCTGTCTGCGGTGGTACCGATGGCCCATGGTGGCCCCCTTTCATCGGGTCGTCATGTTTTCTCGTGGTTGTTTGACTTGCAGGCAGTTTTTACATTTTAGCTGCAACATACTCGCAATAAAAGACCTATTTTAGTGTTATTTCATCGTTTATTCCATTCGATTCTACCATAACCCACTATTTAGATTAGGTTAGAGGAAGAGAAAGTGAATTGAGATGAAAATTTGCAAGGATAATCCTGAATTTGCAATCGACAGATTCAAGTGCGTTCTTTGGTTGAGCATCGCTGTTCTATTGTCTTCTCCCCTCTTTTCTTATTTTTGGATTTATGTTTTGTATTTTGAATTTGGTTTTCTTGTTTGATCTTGAATTTATGCAAGTACAAGTTAATTGATCTTGTGTTGATATCTTTTGTCAATTTGCAATTTGTTGGATTGCTTGATCGAATCTAAGATGTTTGTTCCCTTATAAAAAATATGATCACTTTCTTGCACATTTTGGGTATTGGATGATGAATTGAAAAGGGAAATTCGATATTAGAACCCTAGAATTTGACTTGATTGCGTGATGTCTGGAGAGAGAATTACTGATCAGGAGATCTAAAATGACAATCGCATGCTTAGTGAACCTAAACAAATTGAGAGCCCTTGAGAAATGGTAATTGGTTAGATCTAGGTTTTTCAGTTGACCTTAAAAGAGGGATGTGATACTTTGATTGTTGATATTAAAATAATCAATTAAGGAAAAAGTGCTTGATTGATGCGTAGATTGGGAAGTTGCGTGATTTGCTTAATTCCATGATCACTCATTCGTTAGATTAGATAATAAATTAGTTTAGTTTCAAACCTCAAATTTTGATTTGCTTAGCCTATCTTAGCCTATCTTAAAGTAATAAAGCCTAGGAGATCAACCTGGTCCTTGTGGAAGACGACCTTGATTTGCTATAATGCCATCGTGTGCTTGCGGCCCTATCAAGTTTTTGATGTTGTTTTTGGGGACCAATTTATGGATATTGAGTTCGCCCTTATAGATTTACTAAGCATTTTTTTGTGTTTTTCTTTTTTTTTTTGAAATTTTGATTTGCATTACTAGAGTCTTTTTTTCATGATCTTTGTAGGATTTCTCCGCTTATATGCGAAGTCCTTTTCCTTTGGAATTCATCCGAAAATGGAAAGGACTTTTTGCTCTAGGAGGAAGAAGGTAAAGTTAGAGGAGAAAAGAGCCAAAGCTCAAGAAGCCTCTTTGACAATTTTATGGATATTGAGTTCACCCTTATAGATTGACTAAGCATTTTTTTTGTTTTTGTTTTTCTTTGTTATTTTTGATTTGCGTTGGTGTAGTGTTTTTTTCGTGATCTCTACAAGATTTCTCCACTTATATGCAAAGTCCCTTTCCTTTTGAATTCAATCCAAAAATAGAAACGAATTTCCGCTCTTGGAGGAAGAAGTTAAAGTCAGCAGAGAGAAAGACACGAAGCTCAACCTCTTCGACAATGGTGGGAGAAGGAGAAGACCTACGAAGGACGCTTCAGTCTTGTAACCCCACGAGCCCAAGGTGTTTCCTCTAACAATGCTTGACCAAACGAGGAAGCCCACAACTTTTAGTGTAAGCCAACTCTTATTTCCATGGTGTAACAATCCCAATTTGGAGTCGCCTTGTTAAAAGATCCCAACTTACACCTCTCGGTATTTTTAGAGGTATGTGACACATTGAAGCTCAATGTAGTTTCTACTAACGTCATTCGATTGTGGCTATTTCCCTTTTCACCTAGGGACAAGGTGAGAGCGTGGCTTTATTCTTTGCCTCTAGGATGCGTCATAACATAGCACGAGCTCACCAAGGTGTTTCTTACAAAATTCTTTCCTCCAAGCAAGATGGTGAGTATCCAAATCATTACCTTTACTTAAAGCGAAGACAAGTTGCTCTATGAAGCTTGGGTGCAGTTCAAGGACCTATTGAGGATATGTCCACATCATGGGCCCCATCGATGGATGATAGTGGAAACGTTCTATAATGGAGTCACTCAACTAGTGACGTCTACTATAGATACGGTGGCGGGAGGCACTATAATGAACAGGACAGAAGACGAGGCTTACAACCTTATTGTGGAGATGATGCTTAATAATACCAGTGCTCTAATAAGAAAAGCCAACCCAAGAGGGTTAGAGGTAAGTTAGCACTTGATGCTATTTCTATGCTTTCTACTGAAGTAGATGCCATGTCTCAAAGGTTAGAACAATTGAATGTTAATTGTATTAGCTCAAGTACCCCTTCCCCATCATATGAAATATGTGGGTCTGCTGATCATTTGACTGTAAATTGTGAAGTTGGGAGTAAATTTGCCCAAGATGCTAGTGTCTAAGTCAACTATGTCAACACATATAACCCTAGACCGACCAATGACATTCTCCAACACATACAATCCACGTTGAAGGAATCACCCCAATTTCTCATATAGGTCTAACTCCTCTTTTATGCCTCAATGTAATGCCAAACCACCGCCTAGATTTCAAGGACCACCTTTCCCCTAACAAGCACCTCAAAAATCCTAGTTAGAGGCCATGATAGAGAGTATGCGTTGGTGTAACGAAAGCAAGATAAGTACATTAAGTAATTAGCCTCTAAGTTTGATGTGCTTCCTACTCATAATAAGATGCTGGAAGCTTAAATTACCTAACAAACTATCTCTTCATCTAGACCCCTAGGTAAACTTTCTAGTAAGCCCAAGGCTAATCCCCATAAGCGGTGTAATTGTGTCACCTTGAAAGGAGGATTAGAGGATTCTAAAGGTGTGGAGCTTGCAGAGGGTGGAGAGGTGAGAAAAACAGTGAGTGAGAAGAAATGTCATGAGCTTTAGGCTATAACGTTTGGAGAAGAGAACAATCTAGAGGTGCCCGAAGAATTTTCCCCTAAGCTTAAAGATTTAGGTAGCTTCTCTATTCCTTGTATGGTTGGTAATGTGAGGATTGATAGGGATTTATGTGATCTTGGTCCAAGTGTTAGTATGATGCCATATTTCAATGTCCAACAGCTTGACTTAGGATAGTTGCAACCAACACCTTTTTTACTCTAATTAGCAGATGGTTCTGAAAAGCACCCCCTGGGTATTTTGGAGCATGTTCCCGTAAAAGTGGGTGATTTATGTGTGCTTAATGACTTTATTGTCGTAGAAATACCCGGAGAGGAGTATACCTAGGTTATTCTAGGATGACCCTTCTTGGCCACTTCTGGTTGCAAGATAGATATAAAAGGGGGACGATTAACATTTGATCTGGTAAAGTGTTATGTTGAGTTTAAATTCTTTGAAGATTAAATTGTTTCCCCCACTTTTAATGAAGCCCTCTTACAGGTTTACTCAACTTTTAATGAAGGTCCTTTGAGTGCCTATTGCAAGTTTTCTCAATTACATACGTCTTTGCCTCCTATAAAAGGAATTGATTTTGACTTTGATCTTGGCATTGAGTTTAGCAGTGGCCCGTCTAATGGAGCTCACTTTTGGATTGTTTTGTACACGAATCGTGCTATTTGGTGCTACCTAATGATGGAGAAGGACTTCCATCCTAGGTATTTGAGGTGGTACCTTGAAGTGTAAAAGTTCGACTTCAAGGTCTGTGATAAAGGAGCTTCGGGAGTTTTGGGAGAACCCATTGACAAGTGTGTTGTCCACAATCTAGCGTGCTGTCTACACTCTTCCTAATCCCGAACCCTCATTAAAGGGAAGATCAAGCTCTCAACAATAAAATAGCACTTCTTGGGAGGCAACCTAAGTTTTTCCTTTGCTAGTTTTTCTTTCATTGTATATAGCACATTTTCTATTTATAAAAAAAGAAAAAAACAAAAGGAAAAAAGGGGGAAAAAAAACAAACACACAAACAAAAAAAAACTCATCAATTAAAATAGCAAAAACAGAGAGGGAAAAGAGGGAAAAAAGGAAAGCGAATGAAAAAAAAGAAATAAGAGAGTTTTAAAGCTCTAGGCAGAAGTTCCCATGGACCCCTAGTGGTGCCTAACTGCACCACTTGTGCCTCTACTAGAAATCACAAAAATTTGCTGAAACAGAGCTGACCACAGAGGGTCTGTGGTAGATCCGAATGTCCGTGGCTAGTCTCTCTATCTACAATCAAGGGTTTTTCATTGCCTTTGACCTGACAAATCCCTCATTCATCTTCAACCTTTTAACTCTCTCTCTCTCTCTCTCTAAACTCTCTCCTCTCTCTACAACCTCCATAACCATCCACGTTCACACCTTTAATTTTTACTCAAAATCCATCAAATTTCTTTCCTTTCTTCTTATGTTCTTCACTTTCCCTACAAATCTCCAATTTTCTATTTTCTTGTCTTTTGTCTCTCACATTCCACTTATTTTCATACCCAAACCTTCAACAACCCAACTTTACCTTCCAATCTTCCAAATTTTCGGATTTTCTTGCATATTTCTCCCCTATTAGCCTTCATTTTCACAATTTTTTCATTTTCCACCACTTGTCTTCCCATTTCTACTTAGTTATTGTTTAGAGCATTCGCACCCATCCACTATCCATAGCCATAGCACCCAAGAAGAAAGTAAGGACAACTCAAGAAGCAGCAACGTCAAGTCAAGCACCCCAATGCGCAACTTGAACCTCCTCAATCTCAAACAATGCGAGAAACCGAGGTAATATTCCTAACGCCCTTGGTTTAACCAATCTGGAGCATGTTGCAAGATATAATGTTTTGAGTAGTAACCTAGTTGTTGCTACTCATTATTATAATGAGGATTTGTTTACGCGATTGGATTCATTGAATGACATTCGTATGTTTTTTGCTTAAGAAAGCATGGGTCAAGTATTAGAGATTAGGGACCACAGGTATCGAGACCTCACTCTTGTGCTTTTAAGCACATTGCATGTGGAGGTCACGAGTTGCCCTCGTTGTCAAGAAGGATACATTTCCTTCTATCTTAATTGAGAGTTTTATAAGCTTAATTTGTGTACCCACAATAGAATATTTGATTTTGTACCGAGTACCGACTTGTCTTATCCTCATGTCCCCAAAAGACTTTAACCCAAATGCTTTTTGGAATGAAATTTCTGGGGATTATCGGTATGATACAAGTAACTTCAAAGACATCGTTATTAGAAATCCTTATATTTGAGTGGCCTGGAGATTACTTGCTTGTGGTTTGTTTGTTAGGGAGGATAGTTTGAATGTGCCTCACTTATCTGAGTTATATTTCTTATATAACGTGCTCTAGAGTAACCGTCTTGACCTAGGCTCTTTCTTGGTCGGTCAGTAACATTGTGTTGCCACTAGTTCGCACAGTGGATTGTGATTGAAGGCCTCATTACCGCCATTGTTAGGTTTGTTGGTGTTGACCGGAAACCCGATGATAGAGTTCTCAGTTCTGAGTGGTTGAACTTAGTCGCTTTTGAACAAATGAAGTTTTGTAAGGTGGAGGCTGGGTGTGTTTATTGGATTTATTCTAGGAATCGGCTCATGCCCCTCCCTAGCATTGATCGCACCACTCTCTTAAATCGGGCGAATCTTTACTTTTTACCAGGTGATGAAGAGTTGGCGTGGCACGGGCCACCTCCTCCCCCTACTCACCTAAGGGTTTCTAGTTCATCCCAACCATCCTCCTCCGTCGATTTTACTGGTTTGCATGCTACCCTTCAGTCAATCCAAGAGAAGCAAGCATTTGAATGAGCTTATATTTAAACTAAGTATGTCGCACTCCATGACTTTGTTCAGGAGTGGCATGATGAGTTCTGTGGTATGATTACAGAGACTTGGCATGGTTACCATATTTCTCAACCCCACTCATGTTCTTCTCCCCCTCATCCTCTTTTTGAGTTGCTTTTTTTTCTTCCCCATTGATTCTTATGTCCTTGCATTGAGGACAATGCTTTGTTCGAGGATAGGGAGTAGCTTGTGACTGTGTGTCTGATATGGATGTGTGAATAATTTGCATTTTAGGTCATGCATTTAGAATTAGTTTGCATTTTTAGTTGATCGTTTAGTTTTTCTTTCTATTTTAGGTTTCATTCCTTAGTTTTCGTTTTATGTTGGCATTTTCAATTTTACTTGCATTTTAGGTTTAGCATGCACAAAATAAATTTTAAAAAAAGTGGGAAAAAACAAAAAAAGAAATAAAAATCCTTTGATGATGAGTCTTTAGACTAAGTAGTTTTCTTTGGCTTATTTTGACTCTTTCTATTGTGCCCATTTGTAAATAAAATGCTTGACTATAAGCTTTTGAAATGCCTTCATGTTTTGTCCATCATGTTGATTGTGATTTGATTACTCAATGATTCTTTGCATAAATATTTAGCACCTGATATATAATTAGCTAGTTGAGCATATGTAGTTGTCTTGTGAGGCTTTGAGCTTGAGTAGAATAATTGAGGCATTCTTTGAATTTATAAACTACATTGACCAAATAGCCACCCTTATTATGTATGATTCATCCCTTGCTACCACTACAAGAAAATTCCTTTTGGGCAACGCAAGATGTTGTTGCTAAAAATATTTTAGCCAACAACAAATACTCTTCCGCAACGACATTGTCCTGTTATGACATGGTCCATTACTAAAGCTTTCAGCAACGACTTTGCGTTTTGGCGAAAGAAATGTTTTTTGCCACAAGATGTTTGTTGTGGAAAACCACCCGTTGGTATATATCCCTAATCGAATATGGTTCATAGATTGGATTATGACAACGACCAATCTTGTTGCCAAATCATCTCTCTTTGGTAACACTCTTTAATGTTGTAAAAACCTTCTCGTATATATAAGGCAACAAGTTTTATAGTTGCAATAGATTGTAATTGGCACCGGTGGGTGCTGTTGCTATAACTCTCCCATTCACAGCAACAACTGACTTTGTAGCCAAAGATCCTGTGGTTGTCAATTACAAAAGGTTTTTAGTCACAAGAGCTTTGTTACTATTAAAGGCAAGTTTGGGAGAAGTACTTATTTTAGATAGATTTTTTTTAATTGAATAGAAAGCTACATTAAATAAAAAATTTCCATATTCATTTCATTTCCGAAATATAAAATTATTGAGAGAACCTGTATAGAAACTAAAAGAACATAGGCAGAAGGAGAAGTCACTGCAATGGGTTACACAGCATTGTCCAAAATAATTGTTATCTATAATCACAAAATCACTTGTCACCATCCACGAGGCTTACATGACAAATTGTTAATCCAATAAACACAACACTTGTAGGCTAGATTATACCACATCATCCAAAAAATAGCCCTCACAAACCATTTTCGGCTAGTCCATAATACAACCAAGAAGAATGTCAATATGTTTCACAAAATGTACATTCCCGTTGTTGCTTCTCACTTGCCTATCACTCTTGACTAGAATTGTCGTCACCGCCGTCATGAGACACGCCCCTATAGATGCAAAGGAATTATGTTAAATGGCAAACCAAAGTGATCCAACATAGCTTTAAAAAAAGTGTCATTTCCAGTTTGTTTCATCAAATAAGAAATCAAGTGCAATGCAATTCCTCATTCAATGGTGAACTGCAAACATCTATTTTATCGCTGTACCTTTTGTATAGAGGTCCGGAGCAAGCTTTGTGGCTGGATTGAGATTCCTTTTTTAGTAAACCACCTCACTCCGAACTGCACGAGATCTTGGTGGTTCCCCCTTCTTCCTCACAGGAATGTACCACTCCATCCATTTTACCAAAAAACAAATAAAATAAAACAAAATAATCATACAATGCTAGTAGATTCAAAAATCTCAAAAAATGTTGCCTTAAATGCCAAATCTGAACAACAAGAGTTTAGAACTAACAGATACTGTCATACTGATGTGGAAAGATAGCCACCAACATATAACCTCTACACCTAGAAAGGCATCATGCAGTTGGTTGTCAGTGGACCAATAGCACAATATCAAAATACTGCACAATCATGTCATAAATTATTACAAAAGCATGTGCATTCATACAACATCCAAGCACATGAATCCTCCATGTGAAGTACAAGCCCAGACTGAACCATCTTCCCATATAAGGAAACGTTCATCTGACACGCGGTTAAAAGTATAAAAAAGGAAATTTATGCACCTCTGCTTACTTGGTTAGATTCCTTTGACACAAGAATTTGGATTGTAATACTATGCTACTATTCTCAATCAAACAAAAACAAGCACATAGCCATTATATAGTTAGACAGTCAGACAATGAGCTCGACCTGGATGGGTCCATTCAGTCTATTGCTATCCCTACGGCACAATCTCTGGGAATATGAAGGTAGCAAGATCCATTAAATATTCATATGTGAAACCTGAAACACCAAGCTTTGATAAACCAAACAAGGTCAATGCATCAGCGTTATGCGAGAGATATTTGACAAAATTTGGCATGCTGATTTTCATGAGAAAAGCAGTTGGATAACCCAAACAAAACTGTTTAAGGTAGAACTTATTCATGCCAAGGTCAATATGCTCATTGTATGGAGCAAGGCAATGTACCATTACTTGAACCTTGATGATATGTAATAAGAAAGCAACTTCATAAACAAAACAATTCTAAAGGTGATATGTGGGACACACAAACCTTTTATCTTCAGGTTTTCTTTAATGCCTCCAAACCACAACAAATGTTACTTGTTGGATCCTGCTAATTTCTTGGTTTTTTACTTCATATGTGTTTTTAAGGAATCAAAAATCAAGGGCCATAAGAACCTCAAGGAGTCCTCATAGGCTCTGAAGATAACTCCTACAAAGAATTAGGGAAGAATCAAACATAAAACTAATAATTCTTCTAAAACTTCCCTTAAAGGTTGCCCCTACTGGTTATGTGTTATATTTATGGATAACTGATACCTTGGAGATGAAATAAAAGGTATCTATTTCCTTTTACAATACAATTCTCTATTCAGCTTTGCTATTTGCTAAAATTGAGTACATGAATGAGCAGGGTAGTGGTAAACTTAAATGATAACATGGAATACCGTTGTGCACGACCCTCAATATCCAAATTTCATTTGGTTTTCTACTTCTTCATTTTCATGAATTTCATCTGTAGAGTATCTGTGCTACAGTCCAACTAAAATACTAACTGACGGCGTACGTGATGTATTTGATATTGAATATGGTTCACCATGGCATATCACAAGGCTATACAAAAACATATGCAAGGCACCTCTAAATAAATAAAGAAAAGGAGTATCTTTACTTAGCCTTCGTACTTAAAATACTAACAGAGACTTAAATGTCACTCTCAAGAGAAGCAAAACAAAGAAAAAGAGAAGCAAGAGAAGCAACCTCTAAATACAAAAACATATTACTTGACCATACTTCAGTATTCACTCTCAAAGCATTATTGCACTGAAATTGACATATATAAACATATGCAAAGCACCATGACCATACTTCAGTATTCACTCTAAATACAAAAACATATGCAAAGCACCATGACCATACTTCAGTATTTACTCTAAATACAAAAAGGTCACTCTTTAAGAGAAGCAAAACAGAGAAAACAATGGGTATTTGCGTCTGCGTAGCGCAGCATTGAAATTGACATATATAAACATCAAGCCTAATAGATTTATACAAATTTCACTGAAAATTTCCATGATTCTCCCATTGTTGGCCACAAAACAACAAATTCGACAGGAAATTGAAGGAGGTCGTGAATATTAACAGAGACTAAGCAGACGAAGAAGGAATTCAGCTAAAAAAAAATCAACCCTAATCTAAAACAAATTAAATCCACTGCAAATTAACTAGTTTGGCTGAAATTTATTAAGGGCTTTTGGGAGTAGAAAAGAAAGGTACCATACTGTGCCAGCCTTGCCGATTAAACCATCTCAATGACCCTTCTACCTTGAATTCCTGTAGCCGCAAACCGTACAATAGCCCAATGGCAACCTTGAGCAACAGTGCCCACCGCAAATCGTACACCAGCCCACTGGAAACCTTTTCGGAGCCTTAATTTTAGCTTGGGTTCATCTTCTTTATAGGAGAGAAGTGTAGAGCTTGCTATTAGGGTAGAAAGCAAAAGTGGATGGAATTGACGAAGATGCGTGGGAACGGCAGAGGAAAAGGTGAGTTTTCATATGTTTTTTTAAGAAGTTTAAAATATAAGATATATTTTTCATAACAATCTTGCCAAAATTGTTGCCAAAATTGTTTTTATCAATCTTAACAACTGGTATTGTTGGCAAAGTTAAAATATTTATCATAACAACATGTGTTGTTCCAAGAGCTATATATTTTTTTTTTACATCCGCGCTTCAATTTTCAATTTGGTGGGAAAATGGTTAATAGCTAAGGCCATGGACTACTGCAACAAAGGTGATGTCATCATTGCAGAAGTTCATTAATAGCTACAACAGTATATGGTTGTTGCTAAAACTCGTTGCCAAAAATCCATTTTCTTGTAGTGTACCCCCTTTGAGCCTTGACAATGTTTGTTGATGCAAACCTACAATATGATCCTTGGCCAAATTAATGTCTTACCCCTTTAGCCAAGATTATAGTGTTTCATTAGTTGATTGGGAGTAGTTTATGGATAATGACATTTTTGCTTAGTCTGTTTTGTATGGATGCAATAATGGATTTATGTGGTATTTACCTTGGTGTCAATTGGGTTGAATTTTGTGAGTTGTTAGAAAAGTGTCGAAAAGTTCACAATTTTCCTTGCCATAGTCCTTTTCTTTGAAAAAGAACAACAAAAGAGGAAAAAAAGAAATAAAATAAAATAAATGTTGAATACGAAAAAAGAAGCAAAGCAATACAAGGATTTGGCATTGATTTCATATTAGATATACTTCAACACTTTCTCTCATTGTTGACCAACTAGTTGTGATCATGTTTATCTGAAGTGTATCAGAATGAGCAGTATTTTTGTGGAAAGTTGATTTATACTCATAGTCTTTGGCTTTGAGCTCTACAAATCCCAACATATTTGTTCCCCTCTTACCTTTACTCATAGCCCTGTTACAACCCTATGAAAGTCCTTATGATTTCCTAGTGTGTTTTGCATTTAAGTGGTGGTGAATTAGAGAGTTTTAGCAAGCTTATGGTTGATTTGATTCTTTGGAATAAGATTTGAGAGAACTGCATTATACTTTGAACACACGAATGATGAGTGCTTCATAACTAAAGTAAGCGTCTATCGGTTCTTTTAGCTCTACCTATTGTATGCGCCAATATGATTGTTCAAGTTGATTTGGGTGATCAATTCAATATTTCTTGTGATGGTAGTTGCTCTTAGTTCGAAAACTTCATTCTCCTATCTATTTTGAAATGTTTTTAATCTCTTTTGGGCTAACTTCTTGGGTCAATAAGGCTATTGATGTTGCTACTATTGTTTACCTGATGAGGTTCTCAATTATTGGTCTGGTTTCATAGTTGCTTGGGGACAAGCAGCGGTTTAAGCATGGGGGAGTTTGATAAGTGCTTATAGTTTACTTCATTTTAGGGTTGTTTTGTTGCATTTTTAGAGAGGTTTATGAACTTAATGTTATAATTTTCACTCCTATTCTCGCTTTATGCTTGGGTATGGTTCTTTTCTGTGTTTTGCAAGTTTTGGGACCTTTTTGCCCCTACTTTAACCCTCGATTGAATATGATTTAACTCCGTACGGATGCCCCCAAGTACTATGCCCCCAGAGGAAAAGAAGAGCCAAAGAATTTCAAGACAGAGGCCACCACGGATAGTTCGTTGTGAAGGCTACGGTCCTTGGTGAGCCTTACACTGCTTGCCTTTTTGTCTTCAATCGTCTTGAGTCTGAGGATGCTCGAATTTATGCTTAAAAGGGGTTGTTCGGCTACAGACAATAGGAAGAACAAATCTCACTTCTCACTCATCTTTCTTATATTTTTCATTAGAATTAGGATTCTTAGTTTTTTTTTTCTTAGAGTTGAAGAAGAAACTGAAGAGAAGCTTTTCCTTTTGGAGGTTTGAAGATTGGAAACCATTGGAGAATCACCACTACTACTAAGCTTTCTCTCCCTACTGTACTTTTCTTGAACTCTTGTTTTAGATATTGTTAAGTTTTAACATGAGTGAGTGGTTTATTTAATCTAGGGATTTGTTAGCCAAGGTATTGATCTTGGATCCTTAATTTTCATTGCTTGTGCTCATTCTATGTTGGAATGATTGAATTCTACCTTGTGATTGAAGTGTTGTGAGTGAATTGTGGCCAAATTTGCTTACTTATGCAAGATAGTCGAGTGAAGTACCGAAAGGGAAAACTTGCTATTTGACCGACAGGACAGGACCTGATTTAGCAATACTTGAAAGAGATTTGTTTGTTGAAAGGAAATTTTAGCTAATAAAAAATCTACAAATTAAACTAAAACAAGGGCATTCAAAAGAATGTTAATTGGATTAATTTAGGTAATTTAGTTTACCTCGAAAGGAAAGACTAAATTTTAGTTCAATTGTACTCCTTTCAGTCATCCAATCTATATAAGGTGCATTATATAATTTGTTGATCCAACTCTTTACTAGGTGAAACAATTCCTTAGATATTTAATTCGATTGAATTTGCCGATTAGTTGATTAGCTTAATTCAAAAAACACATTGAAACTTGTTTGGCTAACCTTTTATAATACGTCAAAACTCAACAGATTACATTTAGTCTCTGTAGGAATGATATTAAAACTAAACTACAGCACTCGTGAACCTGCGGTAGTGTCAGTTTGACTTGCTCATTTTGGGAGAACATCTCTTCTTCTTGGGGTGTAAAAACTACATCATTCATGGCATGAGCCTTTAGAATTCCCCCGTCATATGATACTTGGAGTGTTTTAGAGGCATCCCCTTGAAATGATGCTTTCCGGACTCTAACTTCATAAGAGATGTTTATTAGTTTGTTGGTTTTGGCAATGCCCCTCTTATTGCTATTCTTCCTTCTTGTTTGAGGTTCTAATGACTCTCTTGGAGGTGGACCGCTTGAAGAATATGCTTCCGTTGGAGATTTTGGTGAGTTTCTTCTTAAGACGTCTTTCCTGTTGCTAAGTGATATTCTTATCAGCAAGTTTTCTTTGGGCGTTGACTGGTCAATCCTTTAGAGGGGAAAAGTGTAATTTGTGACAAGAAAGTTCACAATTTCCCTTACCGTTGTTAAGGCCTTTTGGTTAGCCTTTTTTTATCCTTACGCATGTATTTGAACAACACCCTTGATTGTGGACCTAAACGACCTTTCGAGGTAAAATAAAAGCCTTTGGATTTTCTTTTTGGTTTCCTCATTTTTGTCTTAAAGGAACTTTAGAGGTTCGCCTATCTGCCGATTTATAAAACTTAGCATTGGCATAATTAACGTTATCCCATGAAAAAGATTTTCATCCCCTCATATTGTCCTCTCATTGCCATGCTCATAAGTGTATTTCAAGCACTAGTGAAGAGTTGAGGCAATAGCCTTGCTTGCATGGAGCCAGGCCGCCTGAGTAGGGCTTTGTAATAAGTGTACAGATCCATTACATGAAAGAGAGCATATGTGGAGAGGTTATCTAGCTCAACTTTTATGGCAATAGTGCTAAAGGCCTTTTGTCCCACCTGATTAAATCCTTGTAATGTGAGCAAGGTTGGAGACAACTAATTTGGTGTTTTCCCTATTAATCTCAATACCCTTAACGAAAGAAGGTTGACTACAGAAGCAAAATCAAGTAGGATCCAATTTATCCTTTTATCCCTGATTATACAAGTAACATATAAAGGCCTATTAGGATTTGCAGACCCCAACTAGTGGGCTTCATTAGAGAATGGTATGCAAGCCATGCAAGCAGCACTTTGGTTTAAAGTGTAGGACAACACCTCATCCACCTCGATAGGGTCAACTTTGTCCTTATAGTCATTAGGGTCTATTAATGGTTGAATAAGTGGCTTTCTTAGCTCATTTGAAATTTGTAAAGTATCGTAGCCCCTTAGGCATGCTGGGATTCGCTTGAGATGAAAGATGACATCATATAATACCCTTTCTTTACAAGACCATTGACGAACTTAAAAAGGGACTGGGATTTGAAAATCTTGTTTAGGCTCCTTAGTTGACTTTCTGCTCTTAGCGGTGCCTTTGTTATTTGAGCTTGAGGGGTTGCCCCCTCTTCACATTTTTGTTTAGAATTCCTAGATGTTGGTGGTCTTTCAAGTTTGTTTTCTTTCTCCGTCTCCTTTCTCACAAGTTCTAGCGGTTTGAGCTGACAACTAGATGAAAGAGTCACCCGATTCACTTCCTGAGTAGCCTTTGCAGGATTGACATTTACTTCTTCCCATTCATCGACCCATGAAACCATGCTGCATTAAACTGCTACACCTTTCATGGTGCTATTATCATCAGAGGAATCATTGCCGAAGAAAGCTTTAGGGATGTAACCGCATAAGGTGAAAGGGGTCTTGCTTAGTGGTATGTACTACTGTTCGGAGGTTATCTTGAACTTCTTTGGCCTTTAACTTCGTCCTTTTACTTTTCGTATTTTCTTTTGTGGCAGCTTCTGGCCTTGCATTTTGACTCTTGATAACTAAGAAGCTCGGGTCATTCCTTGTTGAAATGACCACCTACGGAAATAAGTTTTGCCACCCAAAACCATCAACATCATCTTCTACTGATGTAGCCCATGCCTCTAAACTTTGATCGAGGTAGAAATCGTACATGGAACTCCTGAAGGAGAAGGCATATCTGGATAGGTTCATACAATTACGTCATCATCATCAATGATGAATTTGACAGGGACTACATGAGATAGTATTACACTATTGGAATCCCTTCATTAATTTATGAGGATGATGTGTGAGAGTCATGCTTTTGTTCAACTATTGAAGTTACATTTGATGATATAGTAGGTCGTTTCTATTGATCTCCTTCTATCTTAAACTCTCCCTTCCTGATCATGTTTTCCATTGTGTCATTGAAGATATAATAATCCTTTATGAGATGGCTAATGATCCTATGATACGGGCAATACTTAGGATCATTTGTCTTGTTGACTTTACAGGATGCTTTGTCTCTGAAAGTTTAGTAGCTTTTGCAGCCATAAGCTTGTCGAATATTCCTTGAACATCTTCATCATCGGCCTTTTTCCTTTCGCTGAACTTTGTTGTTTTTGTTGAATTTTTCACTATTGATCGACTTTGAGTTTGTTTTGACAAAGGTGGCCACCGCCTCTCCCTTCATGGTTGGCCTTTTGCCTTCTTCCTAACTAGTTTGTGTACTTTTCTAATGTATAAGTTGTCTTTTCACATTACTTGCCTTGGACACGAGCGCGTCAAAGTTTTGAAGCTTAGTAGTGCCAATGCATGTAGCAATTTCAAGTTCTAGGTTACTGGCACACGTTTGAGCTGCTAATTGCTTGGCCTTTCTGGGCATTCCAAGCTTACACTCCTTCACCTCGAAATGAAGTCATTCACACTCTCATTTGGTCTCTAACGCTTGTCAACAAAGTCTATTATGGAATCTCACATTTTGAATTAACAAATTGAGTTAGGAACTCCCTTTAGAGTTCATCCCAAGTGTGCACTGACCCAAGCTATAGTTGAGTATACCATGTAAAGGCGACGCCTTTAATGGACTACACAAGCCACCTAATTAGTAATGCATCATTCAAAGCAGTTTCACCACCTGCTGAGTAGAAATGGCCAAGTGTTCTTGTGGTAACCCATTTATTCCATCGAACTTCTCAATGTTTGGCATCTGGTAACCTTTATTGAATGGAACCGAGTCATAGTGACCTATTTTCCCAACAGTGGTGGACTTATGGCTATTTGCTGCTCCTTGACTCCTTAGGCTATAAGCTGCTTGATATCTTATGAAGTGATAATGGTGTTGTTACTATCAACCTCATTATTTTTTCATGCACTTTGTTTTCAATGTCAATACTGATGTGGATTTTATATGTAGTTTTAAAATCCTTTTTCCTTGCAAGTGCACAAGGTTAATTGTAGACTAGCGAGTATAGGGTGTCGATCCCATGCGGAACAATAGTGATTTTTAAATTTTACCTTTTCGATTATAAAGAATAATTTAATTTCAGAGTTGGTTTATGAATATAAATTGACCAACAAAATAAAGAGCAAATAAGTAGTAAAGTAGAGAGAAATCAAATAGGAGAAAGTTCTAGGACTTTAGATTTCACCTTTGATGCCAATATTGATTTACTAATTCGAATGGGGATTCAATTTATCTCTTGTTCAACCTAAGCTACAAGCATTAGGCTATGAATTAAAAAGATGATTATAATTATAAAGTGACATAATTTATCTAGTGGTTTAGCATGAATTATTCTTTTTAGACATAACTCATCTAATTTCTAGCATAAATTATTCAATTTAAACAATTATAATTTTAAGCCCAAGTTGCATAATCATCATATTAGCCTACAAGGTCTAATATTCATTTGAGATAGAAAATTAAACTAATGTCATCAACATGATTAAACATTAGTGTTAAGATGCATAGGTAGATGATGATCAAATATAAACTCAAGATTATGCAAAAGAGACAAAAATAACCCCATAAGAAATTAGCAAAAGAATATTATTACCAGAGATCCATCATAGTCCTAGAAATGAGTAGTTTAGCCGGCCATAGTTAGGGAAAACACCATTGAAATTGGTATATTTCACAACCTATGTCCAAACTTTATACTCAATTACACAAAATTATGAAAACTTAGTGTAAACTCTCAAATTTGACTCACAAATGAGATTAGAAGAGAAGAGAAAAATAGCTAACAAAGCTTATTTTCTTCTTAACCCCTCAACCCAAATGATCTTGTCTTACAAAGACTCTCTCTAAAAAAATGAAAGATGAAAGGTCAAGAAGATGCTTGAGTGAGTGGATGGAAGAATGAGAGTGGATATGAGTCACTTTTTTCCTCAACCTTGGCCCCTTTTTATAGTGGAAATCCAACCCTTAGGATACCCCCAAAATTAATGGAAATGAATTGCAATTAATTTGGGATGTTACATGCATGGTCATGGCTAGTCATAAGTATAATATTAATTTTGATTAATGGCATTTGACTAGGTTAAGAATTAGCCATGTGGGGAAAATGGAGCACTTCAGAGAAGAAGGGAGGATGAGATGGAGTGAGAGGCATGGTCAAGACTGGGCCGCTTGCTCAGGCCCAAACAAACCATTTTATGTTTTTTTTTTCTTTTCTTTTCTTTGGACTTGAACTTTAGACTTTGCACTTGTAGGCGATTCGAGTAAAATTGCACAACCTTCATCCAAATTCTTCTATTTTAATTTTCCTGCAAGTTTCATAAAATCTGCATTATTTACTCAAAAATATATTTCAAAGACATAAAAGTAGCTAAAATGAAGGAGAAAATTGTATATAAAATATGAATTATCATCTCCCCCATACCAGAACTTTGCTAGTCCTCAAGCAAAGATCAACGACAATGCATGAATTCGTTCAAACCATCAAGCAGGAAAAGAATAGGATTAGGTATTAATATCAAGTGACCTAACTGTGAATGCCAACTCCAAATCACATATATCAATTCACTACCAACCCACTACTCATTATCAAAGATTTCCAATTCCAACCAAGTCAGTAGGCCAAGATTCAAGCAAATTAAGTATAGAACGAAACCAAGTAGCAAACCATAAGCACGAAGTTTCACCTCACATAAAAAAAATCACAAGAGCATATTTTAAAATCGAGTCCCCAATGCCAAATCAACTTTTTTATTTTGCTTTTTTTTCTCTTTTTTTGAGACTTTGAGCTTTTTATTTTCATAAGTTACTTGATTTCATGTGCTTTCTTGAGTGGATAAAGATATGAATGAAGATAACACTCAGAGAAACACTTAGTACATATTCAGACAATTAAAGATATGGATATAGATATGACTTGAACATTGGTACCGAAATCAGAACTCAATTAATTTCATTTATTTGATTTTTTTTTGGGAATTGAAAAGCCAAAGGGGAACTTAATGCTTATCGAATACTCATCACGACATTGTAAATGGGGTTACATCTTATACTCAAAATCGACTACATAGTAGCATTAGCACAGCATAAATTTTGGCCTTCAACTAGTCAAAGCTAGAAATAATCTCTAGTGAATATGGGTCACATGAATCAAATACACATAATAGGAATAAGACATGCACAATTAGGACACTCAATCTCTTCCCAAAATCAAACTCCCCCACAAATTTTCATCTTTCAATTTTCGTTCCTCAATATTTTTATTTTGCCTTCCCCCCCCGCACACCTAGATCTCACATTGTCCTCAATGTAGAAAACAATAAGATAAAGGAAAATGGAGAAAAGAGCAACACAACCTGATAGCATGAGGAAGTTATTTCTATGTAAGCTCAACAATCAAACGCCCAAAGTACCTTCACAACAATCACCAACCTCAAAAGCCAAAAACCAAGTGAAGAATCACACCCAAAAACACAAGCACACCTTGATCAAAAAGACAAATAGAAAAAATACAAGACTCAAAATCAACTAAAAAGATTGGGTTGCCTCCTAACAAGCGCTATGTCTAATGTGTTCAGCCAGACAATATCAAGCAGAGGCTTTGAAAATGTTAAGCCTAACCCTCGTGTTCATGACCGAGACATCCATAACTCCAGATCTACAGTTAACGGTGGCATTAGCTGTGGCTAGGAAGGGACGACCTAAAATAAGAGGGATCTACTTAAAAGACTGAGTGGGGTCCATGTCCAACACAACAAAGTCAACAGGAAAGAATCCTTTATCAATTTGCACCAAGACATCATCTATTCGCCCCGTAGGAATCCTAACCGACCTATCAGCAAGCTAAAGGGTACAGTTGGAAGGTTGCAGTTCACCTAATCCCAAATCTAAGTAAATAGAATATGGTATCAAATTGACACTAGAACCCAAATCCAAAAGTGCCCTGTCAATTTTGCGACTGCCAATAAAACATGAAATGGTAGGGACACCAGGATCTTTGAACTTAGGATGAGTATCACATTTCAGAATTGAAGTCACTTGTTCACTTAGAAGAACCTTTTTAGACTTGTCATCTTTGGATTTTCTTTTAAAAGTACACATGTCTTTAAGGAACTTAGCATAAGCAGGGATCTGTCTAATCGCTTCCAAGAGGGGAAGATTGACCTTAACTTGCTTGAAGGTCTCAAGGATGTCATCTCTTTGCTTGTTTTTCTTGGAAGGGAACGGTGCATCTAAAGCTTGAGGGTAAGGAACCCTTGGCTCATATGTCACAATGGGGTCAGACATAGCAGGAGAAGGGGATGGGTCATTCTCTTTTTCAATCTTAATATCACTCTCCATGGTATCAAGTCTTTCATCTTTATCATATTTCTTCTGACTCACCTTGTTGTCTACTTCTTTACCATTACTAAGAACCATTACAGCTTTCAATTGTTCAAATTGTTGGCCTTTAGGGTTCTGGATGGGGTGACTATGAAATTTTCCTTCTTCTCTTCTACCTATAGCTATGGCTAGTTTCCCAAGTTGGGTTTCTAACTTAGCTATAGAGTGTGAGTGAGAGTCAACAATATCCATTTTAGACTCAATTCCTTGGACCCTAGCATCCATATTTTGCACAACAGAAGTCAAGGTATCAAGAGCAGAAAGTACCTTGTCGATATCAGAGCTCCCAGCTGGAGCTTGATGAGAAGAGGGATGAGCATATCTATGGTTTTGAAAACCAGGAGGGGTAGGTCTGTAAGACTGCACGTGAGGATTCTTAACATTTTGAGACCTCCACGAAAAATTAGGATGATTCCTCCAACCATGATTATAGGAATTCGAATAAGGGTTGTTGGATGAAGGAAATCCTTGGGCAGCATTTACTTGTTTAGTCATACAGTCAGACTTACCAATACAAGGACATTCAGCAGAATCATGCATAGGACTAGCACAAATCGAACACACATCTTGCATATTAGGGGCATTAGACACTTTATTCATGCACAACAATTGATCAAATTTCTTAGCTAAAGCATCAACTTTACTAGAAAGGTCAATTGAATGTGAAACCTCATAAATCCCCCCTTTACTTCCTAATTGCCTAGGCAAATCAGAATGTGAGGAAGTAGCATGCAAGTGTGAATTTTCACTCAAGTGTTCAAATAATTCCCAAGTTTCTTCAGGAGTTTTGTACACAAAACTACCACCACAAGACGCATCAACCATCTGCCTATTGTGCTCATCTAAACCGGAGTAAAAACTTTGCACAAGTTGCCACATAGGTACCTCATGATGAGGACAACATCGCAACAACTCTTTAAACCTTTTTCAACTTTCATGCAATTGTTCATTTTTATTCTGTGAGAAGGTAGTTATAGCGCGTCTCAAGGCAGTCAGTTTACCAATGGAGAAAACCTTTTTCAAGAATTCCTTTTGCAGTTGATCCTAAGTGGTGATATTTGTCTTAGTGTCCAACCAAGCTTTAGCTTTATCAATTAAAGAAAAAGGAAAAAGCCGCAAACGAAGAGCATCAGCAGAGATATTATGTAAAAACACAGTAGAGCAAATCTCTAAGAATGCATCAACATGCTTGAAAGGATTTTCAGACTCTAGCCCATAAAACGACGGGAGCATTTGGATAAGAGAATGTTTAATCTCAAATGGCACCGTAACAGTGGGCATACGGGTTCTAGTTGGTGAGTCATAGGTGGCAGGGGTAAAATACTCTTTAAGTTGCTTAGGTGGTGGGGTTGGTTGTTCTTCAGCCATCTTATTCTTAGATTTCTTTTTCTTAGCTCTAATCTTGCAAAGAGAGCGTTCAATTTCAGGATTGTATGGTTCAGGATCGAATCACAAAGAACGTCTACCAAGCATATACCAACAAGGAACAAAGAGAAAAGAATGAAATCACCACAACAGTCACCAAACAAAAATAAAAAGCAAAGAGAAGAGAGAGATAAAAAAAAAATTAAAAATAAATGAAAGGGAAGGGGGATAAAAAAATAAAAATAAAAATAAATAAACGAAATGAAATAAAATAAAAAGAACAAAAGAAATAAACGGGAAGGGGATTGTTAGATTAGGTACAATAAATAAAATTTAAAAAAAAGTTAGATTAGATTAGAGTAGACTAGAAGGGAGAGGGAAAATAGTTAGATTAGATGGGAGAGGGAAGAACAAAAAAAAAATGGTTAGATTAGGAGGGATTGGGGAATGAGACAATAAAGATAAAAGGGAAAGGGGTGGAGAAATAAATAAAATTGTTAGATTAGCGGGGAAGGGGAAAACAAAAATAAAATAAAAAAAAAGGAAAAGAAAATTCAGAAATCACTATTCGTTCCCAGGCAACGGCACCAAAAATTTGATGTGGATTTTATATGTAGTTTTAAAATCCTTTTTCCTTGCAAGTGCACAAGGTTAATTGTAGACTAGCGAGTATAGGGTGTCGATCCCACGCGGAACAATATTGATTTTTAAAATTTACCTTTTCGATTATAAAGAATAATTTAATTTCAGAGTTGGATTATGAATATAAATTAACCAACAAAATAAAGAGCAAATAAGTAGTAAAGTAGAGAGAAATCAAATAGGAGAAAGTTCTAGGACTTTAGATTTCACCTTTGATGCCAATATTGATTTACTAATTTGAACGGGGATTCAATTTATCTCTTGTTCAACCTAAGCTACAAGCATTAGGCTATGAATTAAAAAGATGATTATAATTATAAAGTGACATAATTTATCTAGTGGTTTAGCATGAATTATTCTTTTTAGACATAACTCATCTAATTTCTAGCATAAATTATTCAATTTAAACAATTATAATTTTAAGCCCAAATTGCATAATCATCATATTAGCCTACAAGGTCTAATATTCATTTGAGATAGAAAATTAAACTAATGTCATCAACATGATTAAACATTAGTGTTAAGATGCATAGGTAGATGATGATCAAATATAAACTCAAGATTATGCAAAAGAGACAAAAATAACCCCATAAGAAATTAGCAAAAGAATATTATTACCAGGGATCCATCATAGTCCTAGAAATGAGTAGTTTAACCGTCCATTGTTAGGAAAAACACCATTGAAATTGGTATATTTCACAGCCTATGTCCAAACTTTGTACTCAATTACACAAAATTATGAAAACTTAGTGTAAACTCTCAAATTTGACTCACAAATGAGATTAGAAGAGAAGAGAAAAATAACTAACAAAGCTTATTTTCTTCTTAACCCCTCAACCCAAATGATCTTGTCTTACAAAGACTCTCTCTAAAAAAATGAAAGATGAAAGGTCAAGAAGATGCTTGAGTGAGTGGATTGAAGAATGAGAGTGGATATGAGTCACTTTTTCCCTCAACCTTGGCCCCTTTTTATAGTGGAAATCCAACCCTTAGGATACCCCCAAAATTAATGGAAATGAATTGCAATTAATTTGGGATGTTACATGCATGGTCATGGCTAGTCATAAGTATAATATTAATTTTGATTAATGGCATTTGACTAGGTTAAGAATTAGCCATGTGGGAAAAATGGAGCACTTCAGAGAAGAGGGGAGGATGAGATGGAGTGAGAGACATGGTCAAGACTGGGCCGCTTGCTCAGGCCCAAACAAACCATTTTATGTTTTTTTTTTCTTTTCTTTTCTTTGGACTTGAACTTTAGACTTTGCACTTGTAGGCGATCCGAGTAAAATTGCACAACCTTCATCCAAATTCTTCTATTTTAATTTCCTGCAAGTTTCATAAAATCTGCATTATTTACTCAAAAATATATTTCAAAGACATAAAAGTAGCTAAAATGAAGGAGAAAATTGTATATAAAATATGAATTATCAAGTACCAAGTTTAGCAATTTCGACCCTTTTTTTCGTAAGCTTCCTTTAGAACTCTGGCATTTTTTTGCTGAAGGCTTGGAGTGCTAGTTGCTAAGACCAACATGTTTTCAACCTAATCATCCTCAGTAATTTGGCCTCGTGGGATAATAGCTAACCTTGATCGATGGTCATCATAATCATCCTCAGTAATTTGGCCTCATAAAGGGTAGGGCGTATAACCTCATCTGGTTCTTCAAGATGGTCCTTAACCTTGATCGATGGTCATCACCGAAGATTGTAAGGTCACCTAGGCATATGTTGACGATTTGGCTCTTGATCATGTTGTCGGGGCACTGTATGCTTATGATTCAACACTATTTGAGGTCAAATCACTTTGGCTCTTATCTATAAGGAAATATTATTTTGCCTTTTGTAGGAAGTTGAGGAGGAGTCGCCTCCCTAAACTATAGAGGTCTTGGCACATAATACGGGTACTTGAGGTTGAAGGTTTGACAAATTTAATCTTGGGAGGTTTAGTTGTTGTTTCCTCCCATGAATAAGGGGTCATTATTGCCTCAGCCACATGAATATCGATGGGGATAGTTCCCATAAAAATCTACCTCATTTAAGAACTTGATGAGGCTTTTCAACTTTTGAGGTACCTTCCCCAAATGGCTTATTGGTGTTCTTTAAGGTTCGGGGTTTTCTACTTGGCTTTGCCCTATTCCTAGTGGATGTAGGGACTCAAGTTTGCATTAAGCCTGAGGTAAGGACTCGAGCTTTCCTTGGCGCTAGATTGGGGACCTGAGATTGCCTTGGTGAGGTTGTCACTCGGGTAATGGTGCCTCCCTTATTAGGGTTCCCCTCCAAGTTAGAACTTGCCTGGGGCAGGAAGCTGGCCCCAAGTTAAATGGAATAACCATTGAGGAACATGCCATAGAGGACGCGTTTTGTTGGGAAGAGCTCCTAAATGTTGTTTTGGCTAGCCCCAAGGTTGCGGTAGGAGCTTATTTGGGTGTAGTAGACCTGCACGGCGCTTATCACTTCTATGCTTGTTGCACTTCAAGTTCTTAAGCTCCTTCTTTGTAAGTGACTTGTAGGTCTGAGGGCTAAGCCTACTTGCTTATTTGAGGCCCCTAAGTGGTTCCATTGAATTTGTCAACAGAAACTCAGCCAAGATGGATCGTGGTCCTACTGTGAAGACCATTTGGACATTTCTCTTCACCTTAAACATCCTATGCTTTACAGCAATAGTGATGGTAAGCTCATTCAAATTGATGGTAACTTGAGGTGCATTGTTATGCAAAAATCATACGAGACACAGAACAAAAGGACGAACAATAGCAAATATTAGTTAATATTAACAAATTGGTGATGAAAAGGAAAAAAGTGCCTCACCGAGCGTGCCAAAAATTATGTTCAACAAAAATTAAATAAATAAATATAAATACAAAACATAGCTTTTTGAAATACAAAAGAGTATATTGGTGTATTTTGAATATGACCTTATTTAAGAAGATAAGCCTTATTAATTACATCCCCCTCTCAGGAGACCCCCTTTTGATTCCAACTAATTTTGTTTTAAATTCTTTTCTTTGTTTTATTGCATATTAAATAAGACACTATATAATTTGGATCAATAGTTGTCATGTTCTTGAGGCAAATTATCGCATACTCCCGAAAGCATGCACTCCTATTACCAAATGTATACATTTTTTTCAATATGTATTTATCATACAGGCATTTATTGATATATATTGTGCTTACGTGGCTTTTGGGAGTTTATATTCTGGAGTGTATGATATTGGCTTTTTGTTTTTGATGTCAAATCCCCCATACCCAAAAGGTAATTGCGTCAGATAGTGGTCGTACATGCACTTTCTAGGAAGGGTACTACATGTACACATTCTTTATTTGCACGTTAGGGAAAGTGTAATATTATTTGATTTGGAATTTGGGTTGCACTCACTTTTGTCATGAGTTGCCTACGCACCTCTTCTATAGAGCATCGAACGAGTCATAGTTCTCTTAATTAATTTGAATTGATTTGTATTTCGTTTTTGTTAAATTAATAACCATAATTTAATTTGATTTTGGCTAAGAATTTCATTTATTTGAACTAGATTAATAGCCGCCATTTTGACTCCATTTTTTCAGTTGATTTTTAACTTCAAAGGCTAAGTTTAATAATTTTTTTAGCCATTTCACAACGAAATATTTTATTTGCTGACTTTGTCCTTTTGGGGGGTTGGTCTTTCAATTTTATTTTTTTGACATCTGGTTGCACCCAAGCTTCATATGTCCTCTTATTGAGACCAAATCGATATAGTTCTTAACCTAAAATTTGTTTTTATAGGCCTACCTCTTAGGGTGGGGGGTGGGATGGTGAACGTGGTTGTATATTTGGCCAGGGTTAGGTCTATTTTGGTAGATTTAGGATTTGAGAACAATTTGATTTTTTTAAATTTTGAGGAGTTTGGCTTTTCATTTATTTTGGTTACATAATATATTACCAAGAGTCATAAAATTGTAATTTGCTCTTTTATGAAAGAATGAGATGAAAAATAAAGTGTTTTTTTGTACATTTCATGGACTTGGCAATTTGACTGGGTTGATTTCTGTATTTGTCAGGATTGACCTTGTGTTGTTTGAGCACATAAGTGTGATCGACTTAGAAAATTCACTTTTGTAAAGGGTGGTCAGTTTGGGCCCATTTGAGAACTTTAAGTTAGATTGAACATGAAAATCTTATATCGAGTTTCCTATGTATCTTTAGTGACATCAAATGAATGTTTTAATTGATATTGAAATATTTTTTTCTCAAAAAATTTGGTTTAAGTGGGCCCATGAAATTTATTTGCAGTCTCTTACATGTGGGCTCTCGTATTGAATCCATTGACATAATTCAATAAGAATCTCGAACTTCATGACTCATTAAACACCCAAGTACCCATCATTTTTTTTCCTTGGCATTTGCTAATATTAATAGTAGCTTGCCCTCAATTTAGCATATTAGTCCCAATAAAATTTGAATGCTTCCTAATATTCACATGTATGCTTTTAACAATTATCTAAAAGCCTACCTTGGTCCAAATTTTAGGCTTTACAAATCATCTAACATCTTACTTATGATTTGATAAGTCATCGAAATCCTTTTGTCTCTCTATTTTTAATTCATGGATTTGTCCTGCTGGTAGATCAAATCTCTTTTTGATTTATTGTTTAACTCTTTTTTTTTTTAAAAAATGAGTCCTAAGATGAACCAAATTTATCCACCTAATCAAAGGACTTAAAATTTATAAGAGGCCCAGATTCTATGACATGTTTCATTCAAGCTCTAAGAATTTTATTTTGTTCATTCATTCATAGAGAGGCAAAATTTTCTTTCAAGCTAGAAACACCATTTTTTTCATCTTGCTTTCATGATTAAGTTTCTGTATATGCTCAAATCATCAAGGCTACCATTTTGATTGAATATCAAAGGGCCACGATAATGTGATTAATTTAAGTGAAGAATTGGTACTTTAATCTGGGCATGATGTTGCCCCTTTTTTTCCTTTGATGTTGCAATCTCATTTCCTCTTTTTCTTTTCTTTTTTGAAATTTCGCTTTTAACCAAGTGTTCGTGATGAAAGTTGGCTTTATATGCAAATTATGATCATCCATAGCTACTTGCACCAGTCCTCCGTTTTTCCTTCTCCAAATGCTTGAATTTCTTCTAGTGTACCAGTTGTATCAAGGATATTTTTTTTATGGGTCCGACAGAACCTAGGATCTGGTAGGTTCGATGGGTTCTATGGCTCCAGTTGGAATTGGGGTCTAGCAGGATCCATAATCTTCAAGGTTCTGCTAGGAACCGTGATTCAGCGGGATCTCTCTTTTTTGGGTTATAATCTTAACCGGACTTGAAACTTAGATAGTGTTTGTTATTTCTACTGTATGTTGGGGGAGGTTTTGGAGCCTCGTGAAGCTGCTTCTTCATGATTAATTATGGCAACCATGATACTGATAGTGCTGATTTTGGGGGGACAACAACTATTTTGACTTCATTGATGCATTACCTTCAAATGTTGTAGGTTGCAACTTTTGTAGAAGACTATACTTGATTCTAGCTTTAACCGCTTATACTCCTTATAATATTATTCTTATTTTTTTCTTCTTCACAGTTCTATGGTTTAGTTCTTCTTTAGTTCTTGTATATATTTTATTTTCATCGAGTCCTCTCTTTGCTTTTTTTTAAAAATTTTCATGCCCAGTTTCCATTTCTTCCCTTTTTTTGTTTGCCAAATTCCTTTTTATATACAATATCTGAGGTAGCAGTTCAGCAAGCTGGGATGTTGGGTTGTTGGGCTTCGTGGCCCAAAATCAAACGCAACTAGGGTTTGTCTTGAAGCATAGTTTCTCTTGGCGGCCAGGGTTTGTCTCTAAGGGTAAAACCCTGGTTTTCTAGACCCTATAAAAAGGGGCCATACCTAGGATCTAAAATCACTCCTGAACTCCTGAATCCCTAAACACATTGAGAGGTCAAGAGACTTTGAGAGAGATTACAAGAGAGATTGTAATTCTGCTATTAGATCAAATCACCTGTTGTGATTGTAATTGTTTTGTACTCTTCATGCTCATAGAGTGGATTGATTGTGCTCGTCGTCGTCCGTGGTTTTTCCCCGCATTGGGTTTCCACATAAATCTTGTGTGTCATTAATTTGTTCTTGTTATCGTTTCTTTAATTTCTGAATATCTATCTTTCTTCCTATTGCTTCTGCTATTAGTTTACTCTATTTCCTAACAAGTGGCATCAGAGCTTTGGTTCAGGATATCTTCAATTATGAAGGTTGATATTCAAAAATTTGATGGGGAGATTAGTTTTAATCTCTGGAAAGTGCAGATGAGAGTGGTTCTCATCCAGCATGGGTTGTGGAAGGTTCTTTCAGGACCTTATACGAAACCCGAGAAGATGACTAATGAACGATGGGAAACAGACCAAAAGAAGAGGCGTGGATCGTTGATGGATGAGGAATGGGAAGAACTAGAGTTGAAGGCGGTTTCAGCCATTCAGTTGTGCCTGGCACCACATATCCTGCGATAGGTGCTCGATAAGGTAACTGCAGTGGATTTGTGAACTCGGCTGGAGGCACTCTACATGACGAAGAGTCTAGCCAACAAGATCCGTTTGAAGGAAAGGTTGTACACCTTTCGTATGGATGAAGGCACCCCTGTTCAAAAACATTTGAATGAATTTAATTCTATTCTGGTTGATTTGGAGAGTCTGGATGTAAAGATTGAGGATGAGGATAAAGCTATTCTGCTTGTTGTGTCTCTACCCCCTTCTTATAAACCCTTTAAGGAGATTATGCTATATAGTAATTCTGATACTATATCGTTTGAGGATGTTAAGTCTAATCTGTTGTCTAAAGAAAAATTTGACCATGATTTCCATGCTGATCCGGCTAAGGGATTGGTTGTTAAGGGTAGAACAACTGAGCAAAAGGGCAACGGTAATAAGAAAAAGAACCGATCAAAGTCTAGCAATCCTCATTCCAATAAGACTTGCATTTACTGTGGTAAACTGGGTCATATTTAGGCTAACTACTGGAAACTAAAGAAAAAGAAAGGGAAATAGGAAAAGAATAAAACTACTACAGCTGATTGTGTAGTAGAGTCAGAGTCTGATGGTGATGTATTGCTTCCTACCATGTCTTTGGCCACCACCTTTGAAAAGGGGTTAGGTGATGATTGAGTTTTAGATTCTGGTTGTACATATCACATGTGTTCTCGTAGGGACTGGTTTGTCACTTATGGGCAACGATGCCGAGTGCAAAGTTGCAGGAATAGGTACTGTACAGGTTAAAACCCATGATGGTATAGTTAGAACTTTGTCTAAGGTTCGTCACATACCTGATATGAATCGTTGTTTGATCTCCTTGGGTACTCTTGAGACTAATGGTTGCAGGATTGTTATGGAGAATTGTGTCCTAAAAGTGAAAAAGGGAGCAATGGTGGTAATGAAGGGACTACGACAGGGCAGTCTCTACATCTTACAAGGAACTATAGTTACAGGAGTAGCTGCAGTTGGTACAGCATCAGCAGATGCTAATGATACAAGTTATGGCACATGAGATTGGGCCATATGAGTGTGAAAGAGATGACATTCTAAGTAAGAAAGGGTGTCTGGGCAGCGCTGGTACAGGTAAGCTTGATTTTTGTGATCACTGTGTTTTTGGGAAATAGACGAGGGTGAGTTTCTCTAAAGTGAAGCATCGTGCTCAGGGGATCCTTGACTACATTCATTATGATCTGTGGGGTCCTTCAAAGGTTCCTTCTCTTGGAGGTAAGCGCTACATGTTAACTTTTGTTGATAATTTCTCACGCAAAGTTTGGGTTTACTTCTTGAGACAGAAAAATGAGACATTCTCCATGTTAAAGAAGTTCAAGGCTCTGGTTGAGAACCAGACTGGGAGAAAGATTAAGAAACCTAGGGCTGATAATGGTCTTGAGTTCGTCGAGTCAGAGTTTGAAGTGTTCTATGCGATGAATGACATAGTTAGGCACAAGACTCTGGTTGGTAAACCACAGCAAAATGGAGTTGCAGAACGAATCAACAAGACTCTACTGGAGAAAGCTCGATGTATGCTTTCAAATACCGGGCTTTGGGATCACAAAGCCTTTTGAACAGATGCTATTTCTACAGCTAGCTACTTGGTGAATCGTTCATCACACACCTCCATTGATTTTCAAACTCCAGAAGAAGTATGGTAAGGTAATCCTGTTGATTATTCTAGTTTGAGAATATTTGGATGTCCTGTGTATGCCCATGTGAATAATGGGAAGTTAACCCCTAGGGATGTCAAATGCATGTTTGTTGGATATGCATTTGAGTCTAAAGGATACCGCATGTGGTGTCCTGAGTCTAAGAAAGTCATTCAGAGTAGGGATGTCACTTTCAATGAAACTACTATGTTGTCTTCTGGAAAGGATTCTGTTGTTTCTTCTATTGGCACAGGTGATCAGGAGGATACCAACATGGAGATAGAAGTGGAGATCATTACAGCTCAAGGTGGAGCTTCTAATCAGGCTAGCAGGGAGGCCAAGGTAACTGAACTTGGCACTATCAGTTATGATCAGCCAAGGTGGAGGTTGCTCACTCTATAGCTCGTGATCGTCCTCGAAGGGAGATCAGGAGGCTTGCTCGGTACAATGATGATGAGGGACTGATAGCATATGCACTTTCAATTGTACAAGAGGTGCCTGAAGGTATGGAACCTTCAACCTATACTGAAGCAATCTCCTGCCCAAGTTCACCAAATTGGATCCTAGCTATGCAAGAGGAAATGGAGAGTTTGCAAAAGAATTAGACTTGGGAACTGTGTGAGCTACCTAAAGGCCGAAGAGCCTTAACTGCTAAATGGATCTACAAGAAAAAGGAAGGAATTCCTGGAGTTGAAGATGCAAGATGGAAAGCGTGCCTGGTTGTTCGTGGTTGCAATCAGCAAGAAGGTATTAACTACAATGAGGTATTTTCACCTGTTGTTAGACATACGTCCATTAGAGTACTTCTTGCATTTGTTGCATTGCTTGATCTGGAGTTGGAGCAGCTTGATGTGAAAACTGCATTCCTTCATGGGGAGTTAGAGGAGGAAATCTACATGAGGCAACCCGAAGGTTTTGTTGTTCCTTGGAAAGAACAACTGGTATGTAGATTGAAAAGTCATTTTACGGACTTAAGCAGGCTCGTAGGCAGTGGTACAAAAGGTTTGACACCTTCATGATTACACAGGGATACACACGCAGTCAATATGATAATTGTGCGTATTTTAGACAATATTCTGATGGTTCTTTTATTTACTTGCTCTTGTATGTTGACGATATGTTGATTGCCTCTAAGGATAAATCCTTGATTAGCAAGTTGAAATCTCAACTCAGTGAGGAGTTTGAGATGAGGGACCTGGGTGCGGTAAAGAAGATTCTTGGCATGGAGATTCAAAGGGATCGAAAGGCTGGTAAGCTGTACTTATGTTAAGGACACTACCTTAAGAAAGTATTAGGCAGATTTAGTATGGATAACTGTAAGGCAATTTCCACACCTCTTGCTGCACATTTTAGATTGTTTACTAAGTGTTGTCCACAATCTGAGGAGGACATAGATAGAATGCCTAATGTTCCTTATTTTAGTGCTGTTGGTAGTTTGATGTATGCTATGGTATGCACTAGGCTAGACTTGTCACATGTTGTGAGTGTGGTAAGTAGGTATATGCATAATAATGGAAAGGATCATTGGAAAGCTGTGAAGTGGATCCTTCGCTATGTGAAGGGTACTGTTATAAGGGGGTTGGTATTTGATAGGAACAAAGCTGTTACATATGATGTTACAGGTTTTGTTGATTTTGACTATGCTGGTGACCTTGATAGGAGAAGGTCCATATCTGGGTATATCTTCACTATGTGTGCAGGTGCTATCTCTTGGAAAGCATCGCTTCAGTCAATTGTAGCTCTATCTACTACAGAGGCTGAGTATGTTGTTGCTACTGAAGGAGTGAAGGAAGCTACTTGGTTTAGGGGCCTCGTTACTGAGCTTGGAGTTCCACAGGCTGCCACTGTGGTGTTTTCTAATAGTCAGAGTGCTATCCACCTGACTAAGAATAATGCCTACCATTCAAAGACCAAGCACATCAGTGTCAAGTACCACTATGTCAGAGATACAGTTGTTGCAGGGGAAATAGTGGTAAGGAAGGTTCATACTTCGAAAAATCCTACAGATATGTTAATCAAGCCTCTACCTGTAGCTAAGTTCGAGCATTGCTTGGACTTAGTTGGCATTCACAGTATCTAAGCGCCCTTCGACGCATTGCCCCTTTTGGGGGTGCATCACTCTTTGGGGTGCTATGACAGTGTTACAGAGTTGGTGATTAGAGATTTCAGTCCAAGGTGGAGATTGTTGGGTTGTTGGGCTTCGTGGCCCAAAATCAAAGGCGGGTAGGGTTTGTCTCGAAGCGCAGTTTCTCTTGGCGGTTAGGGTTTGTCTATAAGGGTAAAACACTAGTTTTCTAGACCCTATAAAAGGGGCTCATACCTAGGATCTAAAATTACTCCTGAACTCCTGAGCTCTTGAATCCCTAAACACATTGAGAGGCCAAGAGACTTTGAGAGAGATTACAAGAGAGATTTTAATTCTGCTATTAGATTAAATCACCTGTTGTGATTGTGATCGTTTTGTACTCTTCCTGCTCATATATTGAATTGATTGTTCTCGTCGCCGTCCGTAGTTTTTTCCTACATTAGGTTTCCACATAAATGTTGTGTGTCATTATTTTGTTCGTGTTATCGTTCCTTTAATTTCTGAATATCTGTCTTTCATCCAATTGCTTCCGCTATTAGTTTACTCTAATTCCTAACATAGGAATAACTCTCACTATTCACATGTAGCCCATGAATATGAGGAGGTGGAGGCATGAATTGAGTGCAACTGCCCAATAATCAAAATTGCATTAACTCCCAACAAAACAAATAGCTTTTTGTTGGTTATAGGGCAAATTAGGTCCCATTACTTTAAATGGGCATAAAATCAATCATAACCTTGTTTATAGCTTCAGTATGTATGCGAAGTTTTTGTTGAAAGAACAATTATTTTGGATATGGAATTCAACTTTTGTTGATCACCATAGGAAGCTATACATATCTACTTTGGCAAAATAAGTTAACGGGTTTGCTCCCATATAACAACACATGTTGTAATATTTTTGATTTTTTTTTATAACACTGTTAGGCCCACCTCCTACATATTTATTTTGATAAAATTGTTGTAGATCAAGAAGGCATTTTCCTTATGCAATTTTGAAGTAATGAGTACTTAAATGTTACATTTGAAAATTTTACATTCAACATCCTCCAAGAAGTGAAAAGGAGCTCCTTATGAGTTTGCTCCTGGGCACTTCTATTGAGATCTCAATCTCCAGCTCCCTTGTCTCCAAGGAAGCAAAAGATTCTGCTAGACGAGGAAGTTGAGGAAATCGAGTTTGAAATCGACAAGGCCCAAGAGGTAGAGGTTCCTCCCACTATTTCTGCAAATGCCTTTGATATGCTTGATGAGAGATTTAAGGAACTTAGTAAGGTGTACTTTGAGAAATTGATGGATACAAAATTGATTTCTTGTTTTCGTGTTGATGGAGATTTCTCCTTGTAGGCAAAACTTGGTCTTTCTTTTGTCTTGCAGAGAATGAGTTGTAGAGAATTGTTTGGTGTTAGAACTCAGGTATATCCTAATTTGGTTAAGCCATTTTATGCTAACATAGGAAAATAAGGACCCATATATATGATCCACTACACGACATTTGTCACGGGTATAGAATTTAGTATGTCAAAAAAAAAACTTTAATTTCAAGGTTGACACTACGAAGGCCTTCTATACAATCCTAATTGACTGTACAAATGCATCTGTTGACAACTACTATCGATTTAAGATCTCTACTCGAAACAAAAGCTTGCATCCTATACTTGGTTGTTCTCTAAAGCCCAACTCCTCCATTATGTCTTAGTGAGGACTACCCACCGAAGGAAGAATACTATCATGATAAAAAAAAAAAAAACAGAGGTTAACTCTCAATCGCAAGCGTACAATGATTAACCGCGGTATTTAAGGCCATAGGAACGAGGTCCAATCTAGGCTACTACAAGTAAAAAGTAAGCCAGATTCACTAAATTCAAAGTAACAAATAAGTAAACAAAATAAAAATCATTCAACCAATAGCAGTAGAACATAATCTAAACATGATTGCATCTATGAATTGATTAAATATTAACAAATAGATTAGCATAACAACCTAAAAAGTACTAAACTTTAATCACTAATGAAAAGGGAGATAAAAAGAAAACAGTTACCAAGAATAGATTGAAGTGAAAGCAGGAACTGAAACAAAATTGAAGTGGATAATTAAGCTTTGACTTGAGTTACATCCAAAATATTTGAATCAAAGGATTTGACATAGAGAATAAGACTAAAGTAATCTACTCCTAACATTAAAATAGAAAAATACATGAAATGATGCCTAATATAATGCCCAAAGCACCTTTTATACTAGTGATAGCCAGCATTCACTTCCCAAATTTTGGTAGGAGTGGATCTCTTGTTCCCTACTTTTGATCAAGATTTGGAAAGTCCCATAATAAGGAAATTGCTTGGACCCCACGTGATTTTCAATTTACATCACTTAGCCAAATCTTTCAATAAATTTTTCCACTTCATCTTGCATGGCAAGGTGATGACCATAATATTTCATCAAATTATTATTCTTAAACTAACAGATAAAAAAAAAAACAAAAATAATCGCAATTACAATAAAAAAACTAACTAATTAGAAGAATCTATTTAGTTACTTTTCATGGTGGAACAAATACCGCATGATTGGATTTTGCTCTTCTTTGAGTAAAATAAAACAAAAGGAAATCTACATATGATACTAACCCACTTTCGTAGGGATCACGATTGTACGTAGCATATGCGACAAGCCCTTTAAACCCCTAGTTTTCCCCAGTTTATAAGGGTGGTCTTTTGAGAGTTTGTCAAATATATACCCACAAAATCTTACAAGAGAAAAAGAAAAAACACCAAAAATAGAAAATCATTTTTTTTGGAATTCTTGAAACACACTCAATATACAACATGTCAAAATTGTACACAGTCAACCAACACATCAACGTGAAACCTAAATATCATATCATACAAAAGCTGAAAACGCATATCAAGACTCTTGTCCCACTAATGACACCAATACAACAGCTTTTCACCGCATAATTCATCAAAAATAATGAATCTATCCTAGTGCTCAGTGCAAGTATGCCATCGCCTTGATAGCTCCGCTTGCCAAAGTCGGACTTAATACCACTTGACCACTTTACGGACTCACTCATTCGGGCACCAAGCTTTACTAGTGGAAACATTGGGCCAATGGGTAGCACCTAGTAGCGCATACCTCAAACACATACTTGTCATTCCTAACTCTAGTGCTCTTTTTTCCTTCAATTTCTTTATTTTTTTGGTTCTTTTGATTTTTTTCTTCTAAATTGAAAGGAACAAATAAGCAAATAAAAAAATAAATCATTCAACCAATTGCAGTTGAACATAATCTAAACATGATTGCATCTATGAATTGAATAACTATTAACAAATAGATTAGCATAACAACCTAAAAAGTAGTAAACTTTAATCACTAATGAAAGGGGAGATAAAAAGAAAACAGTTACCAAGAACGTATTGAAGTGAAAGCAGGAACTGAAACAAAATTGAAGTGGATAATTAAGCATTGACTTGAGTTACATCCAAAATATTTGGATCAAAGGTTTTGACATAGAGAATAAGACTAAAGTAATCTACTCCTAACATTGCAAGAGAAAAATACATGAAATGATGCATAATATAATGACCAAAGCTCCTTTTATAGTAGTGATAGCCAGCATTCACTTCGCAAATTTTGGTATGAGTGGATCTCTTGTTCCCCACTTTTGATCAAGATTAGGAAAGTCCCATAATAAGAAAATTGCTTGGACCCTACGTGATTTTCAATTTACAACAATTACCCAAATCTTTCAATAAATTTTTCCGCTTCATCTTGCATGGCATGGTGATGACAATAATATTTCATCAAATTATTATTCCTAAATTAACAGATAAAAACAAAATAAAATACAAAAATAATCTCAATTACAATAAAAAAGTAACTAATTAGAAGAATCTATTTAGTTACTTTTCGTGGTGGAACAAATACCGCATGATTGGATTTTGCTCTTCTTTGAGTAAAATAAAAGAAAAGGAAATCTACATATGATACTAACCCACTTTCCTAGGGATCACGATTGTACGTAGCATATGCAACAAGCCCTTTAAACCCCTAGTTTTCCCCAGTTTATAAGGGTGGTCTTTCTAGAGTTTGTCAATTATATACCCACAAAATCTTAAAAGAAAAAAAGAAAAAAGACCAAAAATAGAAAATCATTTTTTTTTGGAATTCCTAAAACACACTCAAATATACAACATGTCAAAATTGTACACACTCAACCAACACATCAACGTGCAACCTAAATATCATATCATACACAAGCTCAAGACACATATCAAGACTCTTGTCCCACTAATGATACCAGTACAACAGCTTTTCACCGCATAATTCATCAAAAATAATGAATCTATCCTAGGGGTTAGTGCAAGTATGCCATCGCCTTGATAGCCCCGCTTGCCAGAGTCGGACTTAATACCACTTGACCACTTTACGGACTCACTAATTCGGGCACCAAGCTTTACTAGTGGAAACATTGGCCCAATGGATAACACCTAGTAGCGCATACCTCAAAGACATACTTGTCATTCCTTCAATTTCTTTATTTTTTTGGTTCTTTTGATGTTTTTCTTCTAAATTGAAAGAAACAAATAAGCATACAAAAAAAATCATTCAACCAATAGCAGTTGAACATAATCTAAACATGATTGCATCTATGAATTGAATAACTTTTAACAAATAGATTAGCATAACTACCTAAAAAGTAGTAAACTTTAATCACTAATGAAATGGGAGATAAAAAGAAAACAGTTACTAGGAATAGATTGAAGTGAAAGCAGGAACCGAAAGAAAATTGAAGTGGATAATTAAGCTTTGACTTGAGTTACATCCAAAAT
>JACYFF010003369.1:56410678-56431015 GCA_017589665.1 Selenicereus undatus
TTTTGACACAGAGAATAAGACTAAAGTAATCTACTCCTAACATTGAAACTGAAAAATAAATGAAATGATGCTTAATGTAATGCCCAAAGCTCCTTTTGTTGTGGTGATAGCCAGCATTCGCTTCCCAAATTTTGGTAGGAGTAGATCTCTTGTTCCCCACATTTGATCAAGATTTGGAAAGTCCCATAATAAGGAAATTGCTTGGACCCTACGTGATTTTCAATTTTCATCGATTAGCCAAATCTCTCAACATTTTTTTCCACTTCATCTTGCATGGCAAGGTCATAACCATAATATTTCATCAAATTATTATTCCTAAATTAACAGATAAAAACCAAACAAAATACAAAAATAATCTCAATCACAATAAAAAAACTAACTAATTAGAAGAATCTATTTAGTTACTTTTTGTGGGGGAACAAATACCCCATGATTGGATTTTGCTCTTCTTTGAGTAAAATAAAAGAGAAGGAAATCTACATATGATACTAACACACTTTCGCAGGGATCACGATTGTACGTAGCATATGCGGCAAGCCCTTTAAACCCCTAGTTTTCCCCAACTTACAAGGGTGGTCTTTCGAGAGTTTCTCAAATATACACCCATAAAATCTTAAAAGAGAAAAACAAAAAAGACCAAAAATAGAAAATGATTTTTTTTTTAATTCTTAAAACACACTTAAATATACAACATGTCAAAACTGTACACACTCAACCAACACATCAACGTGCAACCTAAATATCTTATGGTACACAAGCTCAAGACACATATCAAGACTCTTGTCCCACTAATGACACCAATACAACAACTTTTTACCCCATAATTCATCAAAAATAATGAATCTATCCTAGTGCTCAGTGCATGCATGGCATCGCCTTGATAGCTACGCTTGCCGGAGTCGGACATAATACAACTTGACCACTTTACGGACTCACTAATTCGGGCACCAAGCTTTGCTAGTGGAAACATTGGCCCAATGGGTAGCACCTAGTAGCGCATACGTCAAAGACTTACTTGTCATTGCTAACTCTAGTGCTCTTTTTTCCTTCAACTTCTTTATTTTTTTGGTTCTTTTGATTTTTTACTTCCAAATTGAAAGCAACAAATAAGCAAACAAAAGAAAATCATTCAACCAGTAGCAGTTGAACATAATCTAACCATGATTGCATCTATGAATTGAATAACTATTAACAAATAGATTAGCATAACAACCAAAAAAGTAGTAAACTTTAATCACTAATGAAAGGGGAGATAAAAAGAGAACAGTTACCAAGAACAGATTGAAGTGAAAGGAGGAACTCAAAGAAAATTGAAGTGGATAATTAAGCTTTTGCTTGAGTTACATCTAAAATATTTGAATCAAAGGTTTTGACATAGAGAATAAGACTAAAGTAATCTACTCCTAACATTGAAACTGAAAAATAAATGAAATGATGCTTAACGTAATACCCAAAGCTCCTTTTGTAGTAGTGATAGCCAGCATTCACTTCTCAAATTTTGTTAGGAGTGGATCTCTTGTTCCCCACTTTTGATCAAGATTTAGAAAGTCCCATAATAAAGAAATTGCTTGGACCCTACGTGATTTTCAATTTTCATCAATTAGCCATAATAAAAGAAAAGGAAATTGCTTGCACTTCATCTTGCATGGCAAGGTGATAACCATAATATTTCATCAAATTATTATTCCTAAATTAACAGATAAAAACAAAACAAAATACAAAAATAATCTCAATCACAATAAAAAACTAACTAATTAGAAGAATCTATTTAGTTACTTTTCGTGGGGGAACAAATAACCCATGATTGGATTTTGCTCTTCTTTGAGTAAAATAAAAGAAAAGGAAATCTACAAATGACACTAACCCATTTTCGTAGGGATCACGATTGTACGTAGCATATACGACAAGCCCTTTAAACCCCTAGTTTTCCCCAGCTTAAGAGGCTGGTCTTTTGAGAGTTTCTCAAATATATACCAAAAAAATCTTAAAAGAGAAAAAGAAAAAAGACCAAAAATGGAAAATCATTTTGTTTTGAATTCTTAAAACACACTCAAATATACAACATGTCAAAATTGTACACACTCAACTAACACAACAACATGCAACCTAAATGTCATATGATACACATGCTGAAGACACATATCTAGACTCTTGTCCCACTAATGATACCAATACAACAGCTTTTTACCCCATAATTCATTAAAAATAATGAATATATCCTAGTGCTCAGTGCAAGTATGCCATCACCTTGATAGCTCCGCTTGCCGGAGTCGGACTTAATACCACTTGACCACTTTACGGACTCACTAATTCGGGCACCCAGCTTTACTAGTGGAAACATTGGCCCAATGGGTAGCACCTAGTAGCGCATACATCAAAAAATTACTTGTCATTCCTAACTCTAGTGCTCTTTTTTCCTTTAATTTCTTTTTTTTTTTGGTTCTTTTGATTTTTTTTCTTCTAAATTGAAAGCTACAAATAAGCAAACAAAAAAAAAATCATTCAACTAGTAGCAGTTGAACATAATCTAAACATGATTGCATCTATGAATTGAATACCTATTAACAAATAGATTAGCATAACAACCTAAAAAGTAGTAAACTTTAATCACTAATGAAAGGGGAGATAAAAAGAGAACAGTTACCACGAACAGATTGAAGTGAAAGCAGGAACTGAAAGAAAATTGAAGTGGATAATTAAGCTTTGACTTGAGTTACATCTAAAATATTTGAATCAAAGGTTTTGACACAGAGAATAAGACTAAAGTAATCTAAGTGATATAAATGAAATGATGCTTAATGTAATGCCCAAAGCTCCTTTTGTAGTAGTGATAGCCAGCGTTCACTTCCCAAATTTTGGTAGGAGTGGATCTCTTGTTCCCCACATTTGATTAAGATTTTGAAAGTCCCATAATAAGAAAATTGCTTGGACCCTACGTGATTTTCAATTTTCATCGATTAGCCAAATCTCTCAACAATTTTTTCTACTTCATCTTGCGTGGCAAGGTGATAACCATAATATTTCATCAAATTATTATTCTTAAATTAACAATTAAAAACCAAACAAAAAACAAAAATAATCTCAATCAAAATAAAAAACTAACTAATTAGAAGACTCTATTTAGTTACTTTTCGTGGGGGAACAAATACCCCATGATTGGATTTTGCTCTTCTTTGAGTAAAATAAAAGAGAAGGAAATCTACATATGATACTAACCCACTTTCTTAGGGATCACGATTGTACGTAGCATATGCGACAAGCCCTTTAAACCCCTAGTTTTCCCCAACTTACAAGGGTGGTCTTTTGAGAGTTTCTCAAATATATACCCATAAAATCTTAAAAGAGAAAAACAAAAAAGACCAGAAATAGAAAATCTTTTTTTTTTGAATTCTTAAAACACACTCAAATATACAACATGTCAAAATTGTACACACTCAACCAACACATCAACGTGCAACCTAAATATCATATGATACACATGCTGAAGACAAATATCTAGACTCTTGTCCCACTAATGACACCAATACAACAGCTTTTTACCCCATAATTAATCAAATATAATGAATCTATCCTAGTGCTCAGTACATGCATGCCATCGCCTTGATAGTTCCGCTTGCCGGAGTCGGACATAATACCACTTGACCACTTTACGGACTCACTAATTCGGGCACCAAGCTTTACTAGTGGAAACATTGGCCCAATGGGTAGCACCTAGTAGCGCATACGTCAAAGACTTACTTTTCATTCCTAACTCTCGTGCTCTTTTTTCCTTCAATTTCTTTATTTTTTTAGTTCTTTTAATTTTTTTCTTCCAAATTGAAAGCAACAAATAAGCAAACAAAAGAAAATCATTCAACCAGTAGCAGTTGAACATAATCTAAACATGATTGTATCTATGAATTGAATAACTATTAACAAATAGATTAGCATAACAACCTAAAAAGTAGTAAACTTTAACCACTAATGAAAGGGGAGATAAAAAGAAAACAGTTACCAAGAACAGATTGATGTGAAACCAGGAACAAAAACAAAGCTGAAGTGGATAATTAAGCTTTGATTTGAGTTACATCCAAAATTTTTGAATCAAAGGTTTTGACATAGGGAATAAGACTAAAGTAATCTACTCCTAACATTGAAACTGAAAAATAAATGAAACGATGCTCAATGTAATGCCCAAAGCTCTTTTGTGGTTGTGACAGCCAGCATTCACATCCCAAATTTTGGTCGAAGTGGATCTCTTGTTCCCCACTTTTGATCAAGATCTAGAAAGTCTCATAATAAGGAAATTGCTTGGACCCTACGTGATTTTCAATTTTCATCAATTAGCAAAATGTCTCAACAATTGTTTCCACTTCATCTTGCACGGCAAGGTGATGACCATAATATTTCATCAAATTATTATTCCTAAATTAACAGATAAAAACCAAACAAAATACAAAAATAATCTTAATTACAATAAAAAACGAACTAATTAGAAGAATCTATTTAGTTACTTTTCGTGGGGGAACAAATATCCCATGATTGGATTTTGCTCTTCTTTGAGTAAAATAAAAGAGAAGGAAATCTATATATGATACTAACCCACTTTCGTAGGGATCACGATTGTACGTAGCATATGCGACAAGCCCTTTAAACACCTAGTTTTTCCCAACTTATATGGGTGGTCTTTTGAGAGTTTCTCAAATATATACCCACAAAATTTTAAAAGAGAAAAACAAAAAAGGCCAAAAATAGAAAATCATTTTTTTTTTAATTCTTAAAACACACTCAAATATACAACATGTCAAAATTGTACACACTCAACCAATACATCAACGTGCAACCTAAATATCGCATCATACACAAGCTCAAGACACATATCAAGACTCTTGTCCCACTAATGACAGTAATACAACAACTTTTTACCCCATAGTTCATCAAAAATAATGAATCTATCCTAGTGCTCAGTGCAAGTATGCCATCGCCTTGATAGCTCCACTTGCTAGAGTCGGACTTAATACCACTTGACTACTTTGCGGACTCACTAATTCGGGCACCAAGCTTTACTAGTGGAAACATTGGCCCAATGGGTAGCACCTAGTAGCGCATACGTCAAAGACTTACTTGTCATTCCCAACTCTAGTGCACTTTTTTCCTTTAATTTCTTTATTTTTTTGGTTCTTTTGATTTTTTTCTTCTAAATTGAAAGCAACAAATAGGCAAACAAAAAAAATCGTTCAACCAGCAGCAGTTGAACATAATCTAAATATGATTGCATCTATGAATTGAATAACTATTAACAAATAGATTAGCGTAGCAACCTAAAAAGTAGTAAACTTTAATCACTAATGAAAGGGGAGATAAAAACAAAATAGTTACCAAGAATAGATTGAAGTGAAAGTAGGAAGAAAAACAAAACTGAAGTGGACAATTAAGCTTTGATTTGAGTTACATCCAAAATATTTTAATCAGAGGTTTTGACACAGAGAATAAGACTAAAGTAATCTACTCCTAACATTGAAACTGAAAAATAAATGAAATGATGCTTAATGTAAGACCCAAAGTTCCTTTTGTAGTAGTGATAGCCAGCATTCACTTCCCAAATTTTGGTAGGGGTGGATCTCTTATTCCCCACTTTTGATCAAAATTTGGAAAGTCCCATAATAAGGAAATTGCATGGACCCTACTTGATTTTCAATTTACATCAATTAGCCAAATCTCTGAATAATTTTTTCCACTTCATCTTGCATGGCATGGTGACGACCATAATATTTCATCAAATTATTATTCCTAAATTAACAGATAAAAACCAAATAAAATACAAAAATAATCTCAATTGCAATAAAAAAACTAACTAATTAGAAGAACCTATTTAGTTACTTTTCGTGAGGGAACAAATACCCCATGATTGGATTTTGCTCTTCTTTGAGTAAAATAAAAGAAAAGGAAATCTACATATGATACTAACCCACTTTCGTAGTGATCACGATTGTACGTAGCATATGCGTCAAGCCCTTTAAACCCCTAGCTTTCCCCAGCTTATAAGGTTTGTCTTTTGAGAGTTTGTCAAATATATACCCACAAAATCTTAAAGGAGAAAAACAAAAAAGACCAAAAATAGAAAATCATTTTTTTTTCAATTCGTAAAACACACTCAAATATAAAACAAGTAAAAAATGTACACACTCAACCAACACATCAATGTGGAACTTAAATATCATATCATACACAACCTCAAGACACATATCAAGACTCTTGTCCAACTAATGACACCAGTACAATAGCTTTTCACCCCATAATTCATCAAAAATAAAGAATCTATCCTAGTGCTCAGTGCAAGGATGCCATCGCCTTGATAGCTCCGCTTGCCAGAGTCGGACTTAATACAACTTGACCACTTTACGGACTCACTAATTCAGACACCAAGCTTTACTAGTGGAAACATTTGCGCAATGGGTAGCACCTAGTAGCGCATACGTCAAAGACTTACTTGTCATTCCTAACTCTAGTGCTCTTTTTTCCTTCAATTTCTTTTTTTTTTTTGGTTCTTTTGATTTTTTTCTTTTAAATTGAAAGCAACAAAAAAGCAAACAAAAAAAAATCATTTAACCAGTAGCGGTTGAACATAATCTAAACATGATTGCATCTATGAATTGAATAACTATTAACAAACAGATTAACATAACAACTAAAAAGTAGTAAACTTTACTCACTAATGAAAGGGGAGACAAAAAGAAAACAGTTACCAAGAACAAATTGAAGTGAAATCAGGAACTACAAGAAAATTGAAGTGGATAATTAAGCTTTGACTTGAGTTACATCCAAAATATTTGAATAAATGGTTTTGACACAGAGAATAAGACTAAAGTAATCTACTCCTAACATTGAAACTGAAAAATAAATGAAATGATGCTTAATGTAATGCCCAAAGCTTCTTTTGTTGTAGTGATAGCCAGCATTCACTTTCCAAATTTTGTTAGGAGTGGATCTCTTGTTCCCCACTTTTGATCAAGATTTGGAAAGCCCCATAATAAGGAAATTGCTTGGACCCCACGTGATTTTCAATTCTCTTCAGTTAGCCAAATCTCTCGATAATTTTTTCCACTTCATCTTGCATGGCAAGGTCATGACCATAATATTTCCTCAAATTATTATTCTTAAATTAACAGATAAAAGCCAAATAAAATACAAAAATAACCTCAAATACAATAAAAAACTAACTAATTAGAAGAATCTATTTAGTTACTTTTCGTGGTGGAACAAATACCGTATGATTTGATTTTGCTCTTCTTTGAGTAAAACAAAAGAAAAGGAAATCTACATATGATACTAACCCACTTTCGTAGGGATCACGATTGTACGTACCATGTACAACAAGCCCTTTAAACCCCTAGTTTTCCCCAGTTTATAAGGGTGGTCTTTTGAGAGTTTGTTAAATATATACCCACAAAATCTTAAACGAGAAAAAGAAAAAACAACAAAAACAGAAAATCATTTTTTTGAATTCCTAAAACACACTAAAATATACAACATGTCAAAATTGTACACACTCAACCAACACATCAACGTGCAACCTAAATATCATATCATACACAAGCTCAATACACATATCAAGACTCTTGTCCCACTAATGACACCTATACAACAGCTTTTCACCGCATAATTCTTCAAAAATAATGAATCTATCCCACTGCTCAGTGTAAGTATGCCATCGCCTTGATAGCTCCGCTTGCCAGAGTCGAACTTAATACGACTTGACCACTTTACGGACTCACTAATTCGGGCACCAAGCTTTACTAGTGGAAACATTGGCCCAATGGGTAGCACCTAGTAGCTCATACCCCAAAGACATACTTGTCATTCCTAACTCTACTACCCTTTTTTCCTTCAACTTCTCTATTTTTTTTGTTCTTTTGATTTTTTTCTTCTGAATTGAAAGTAACAAATAAGCAAACAAAAACAAAATCATTCAACCAGTAGCAGTTGAACATAATCTAAACATGATTGCATCTATGAATTGAATAACTATTAACAAATGGATTTGCATGACAACCTAAAAAGTAGTAAACATTAATCACTAATGAAAGGGGAGATACAAAGAAAACAGTTACCTAGGACAGATTGAAGTGAAAGCAAGAACTGAAAGAACAATCAAGTGGGTAATTAAGGCTTGACTTGAATTACATCCAAAATATTTAAATCAAAGGTTTTGACATAGAGAATATGACTAAAGTAATCTACTCCTAACATTGAAACTGAAAAATAAATTAAATGATGCTTAATGTAATGCCCAAAGCTCTTTTGTAGTAGTGATAGCCAGCATTCACTTCCCAAATTTTGGTAGGGGTGGATCTCTTGTTCCCCACTTTTGATCAAGATTAGGAAAGTCCCATAATAAGGAAATTAATTGGAACCTACGTGATTTTCAATTTTCATCAATTAGCCAAATCTGTCAATAATTTTTTCCACTTCATCTTGCATGGCATGGTGATGACCATAATATTTCATCAAATCATTATTCCTAAATTCACAGATAAAAACCAAACAAAATCCAAAAATAATCTCAATTACAATAAAAAACTAACTAACTAAAAGAATCTATTTAGTTACTTTTCGTGGGGGAACAAATACCCCATGATTGGATTTTGCTCTTCTTTGAGTAAAATAAAACAAAAGGAAATCTACATATCATACTAACCCACTTTCATAGGGATCACGATTGTACGTAGGATATGCGACAAGCTCTTTAAACCCCTAGTTTTCCCAGCTTATAAGGGTGGTCTTTTGAGAGTTTCTCAAATGTATACGCAGAAAATCTTAAAAGAGAAAAACAAAAAAGACCAAAAATAGAAAATCATTTTATTCTTGAATTCTTAAAACACACTCAAATGTACAACATGTCAAAATTGTACACACTCAACCAACACATCAACGTGCAACCTGAATATGATATCATACACAAGCTCAAGACACATATCAAGACTCTTGTCCCACGAATGACACCAATACAACAGCTTCTTACCCCATATTTCATCAAAAATAATGAATCTATCAAAGGGCTCAGTGCATGCATGCCATCGCCTTGATAGCTCTGCTTGCCAGAGTCGGACTTAATACCACTTGAGCACTTTACGAACTCACTAATTCGGGCACCAAGCTTTACTAGTGGAAACATTGGCCCAATGGGTAGCACCTAGTAGCACATACGTCAAAGACTTACTTGTCATTCCTAACTCTAGTGCTCTTTTTTCCTTCAATTTCTTTATTTTTTTAGTTCTTTTGATTTTTTTCTTCGACATTCAAAGCAACAAATAAGCAAACAAAAGAACATCAATCAACCAGTAGCAGTTGAACATAATCTAAACATTATTGCATCTATGAATTGAATAACTATTAACAAATAGATTAGCATAACAACCTAACAAGTAGTAAACTTTAATAACTAATGAAAGGGGACATAAAAAGAAAACAGTTACCAAGAACAAATTGAAGTGAAAGGAGGAACTGAAAGAAAATTGAAGTGGATAATTAAGCTTTGACTTGAGTTAGATCTAAAATATTTGAATCAAAGGTTTTGACACAGAGAATAAGACTAAAGTAATCTACTGCTAACATTGAAACTGAAAAATAAATGAAATGATGCTTAATGTAATGCCCAAAGCTGCTTTTGTAGTAGTGATAGCCAGCATTCACTTCCCAAATTTTGGTAGGAGTGGATCTCTTGTTCCCCACTTTTGATCAAGATTTGGAAAGTCCCATAATAAGGAAATTGCTTGGACCCTACGTGATTTTCAATTTTCATCGATTAGCCAAATCTCTCAACAATTTTTTCTACTTGACCTTGCATGGCAAGGTGATAACCATCATATTTCATCAAATTATTATTCCTAAATTAACAGATAAAAACCAAACAAAATAAAAAAATAATCTCAATCACAATCAAAAACTAATTAATTAGAAGAATCTATTTAGTTACTTTTCGTGGGGGAAAAAATACCCCATAATTGGATTTTGCTCTTCTTCGAGTAAGATAAAAGAAAAGGAAATCTACATATGATACTAACCCACTTTCGTAGGGATCACGATTGTACGTAGCATATGCGACAAGCCCTTTAACACGATTGTGCGTAGCATATGCGAGAAGCTCTTTAAACCCCTAGTTTTTCCAGCTTATAACGGTGGTCTTTTGAGAGTTTCTCAAATATATGCCCACAAAATCTTAAAAGAGAAAAACAAAAAAGACCAAAAATAGAAAATCATTTTTTTTTTGAATTCTTAAAACACACTCAAATATACAACATGTCAAAATTGTACACACTCAACCAACACATCAACGTGCAACCTAAATACGATATCATACACAAGCTCAAGACACATATCAAGACTCTTGTCCCACTAAAGACACCAAAACAACAGCTTTTTACCCTATAATTCATCAAAAATAATGAATCTATCCTAGTGCTCAGTGCATGCATGCCATCGCCTTGATAGCTCCGCTTGCCGGAGTCGGACTTAATACCACTTGACCACTTTACGGACTCACTAATTTGGGCACCAAGCTTTACTAGTGGAAACATTGGCCCAATGGGTAGCACCTAGTCGCGTATACGTCAAAGACTTACTTGTCATTCCTAACTCTAGTGCACTTTTTCCCTTCAATTTCTTTTCTTTTTTAGTTCTTTTGATTTTTTTCTTCCAAATTGAAAGCAACAAATAAGCAAACAAATGAAAATCATTCAACCAGTAGCAATTGAACGTAATCTGAACATGATTGCATCTATGAATTGAATAACTATTAACAAATAGATTAGCATAACATCCTGACAAGTAGTAAACTTTAATAACTAATGAAAGGGGATATAAAAAGAAAACAGTTACCAAGAACAGATTGAAGTGAAAGGAGGAACTCAAAGAAAATTGAAGTGGATAATTAAGCTTTGACTTGAGTTAGATCTAAAATATTTGAATCAAAGGTTTTGACACAGAGAATAAGACTAAAGTAATCTACTCCTAACATTGAAACTGAAAAATAAATGAAATGATGCTTAATGTAATGCCCAAAGCTGCTTTTGCAGTAGTGATAGCCATCATTCACTTCCCAAATTTTGGTAGGAGTGGATCTCTTGTTCCCCACTTTTGATCAAGATTTGGAAAGTCCCATAATAACGAAATTGCTTGGACCCTACGTGATTTTCAATTTTCATTGATTAGCCAAATCTCTCAACAATTTTTTCTACTTCATCTTGCATGGCAAGGTGATAACCATAATATTTCATCAAATTATTATTCCTAAATTAACAGATAAAAACCAAACAAAATACAAAAATAATCTCAATCACAATAAAAAACTAACTAATTAGAAGAATCTATTTAGTTACTTTTCGTGGGGGAACAAATACCCCATGATATGATTTTGCTCTTCTTCGAGTAAAATAAAAGAAAAGGAAATCTACATATGATACTAACCCACTTTCGTAGGGATCACGATTGTACGTAGCATATGCGACAAACCCTTTAAACCCCAAGTTACATCCAAAATTGAAGTGGATAATTGAGCTTTGACTTGAGTTACATCCAAAATATTTGAATCAAAGGTTTTGACACAGAGAATAAGACTAAAGTAATCTACTCCTAACATTGAAACTGAAAAGTAAATGAAATGATGCTTAATGTAATACCCAAAGCTCCTTTTGTGGTGGTGATAGCCAGCATTCACTTCCCAAATTTTGGTATGAGTGTATCTGTTGTTCCCCTCTTTTGATCAAGATTTGGAAAGTCCCATAATAAGGAAGTTGCATGGACCCTACGTGATTTTCAATTTACATCAATTAGCCAAATCTTTCAATAACGTTTTCCACTTCATCTTGCATGGCATGGTGATGATCATAATATTTCATCAAATTATTATTCCTAAATTAACAGATAAAAACCAAATAAAATACAAAAATAATCTCAATTACAATAAAAAAACTAACTAATTAGAGGAATCTATTTAGTTACTTTTCGTGGTGGAACAAAAACCACATGATTGGATTTTGCTCTTCTTTGAGTAAAATAAAAGAAAAGGAAATCTACATATGATACTAACCCACTTTCGTAGGGATCACGATTGTACGTAGCATATGCAACAAGCCTTTTAAACCCCTAGTTTTCCCCACAGTATAAGGGTGGTCTTTCAAGAGTTTTTCAAATATATACCCACAAAATCTTAAAAGATAAAAAGAAAAACACCAAAAATAGAAAATAATTTTGTTTTAATTCCTAAAACACACTCATATACACAACATGACAAAATTGTACACTCAACCAACACATCAACGTGCAACCAAAATATCATATCATATACAAGCTCAATACACATATCAAGACTATTGTCCCGCTAACGACACCAATACAACAGCTTTTTACCCCATAATTCTTCAAAAATAATGAATCTATCCTAGTGCTCAGTGCATGCATGCCATCGCCTTGATAGCTCCGCTTTCCGGAGTCGGACTTAATACCACTTGACCACTTTACGGACTCACTAATCAGGCACCAAGCTTTACTAGTCGAAACATTGGCCCAATGGGTAGCACCTAGTAGCGCATACGTCAAAGACTTACTTGTCATTCCTAACTCTAGTGTTCTTTTTTCCTTCAATTTCATTATTTTTTAGTTCTTTTGATTTTTTTATTCCAAATTAAAAGCAACAAATAAGCAAACAAAAGAAAATCATTCAACCAGTAGCAGTTGAACATAATCTAAACATGATTGCATCTATGAATTGAATAACTATTAACAAATAGATTAGCATAACAACCTAAAAAATAGTAAACTTTAATCACTACTGAAAGGGGAGATAAAAAGAAAACAGTTACCAAGAACAGATTGAAGTGAAAGCAGGAACAAAAACAAAACTGAAGTGGATAATTAAGCTTTGATTTGAGTTACATCCAAAATATTTTAATCAAAGGTTTTGACACAGAGAATAAGACTAAAGTAATCTACTCCTAACATTGAAACTGAAAAATAAATGAAATGATGCTTAATGTAATGCCCAAAGCTCTTTTGTAGTAGTGATAGCCAGCATTCACTTCCCAAATTTTGGTAGGAGTGGATCTCTTGTTCCCCACTTTTGATCAAGATTTAGAAAGTCCCATAATAAGGAAATTGCTTGGACCCTACGTGATTTTAAATTTTCATCAATTAGCCAAATCTCTCAACAATTTTTTCCTCTTCATCTTGCATGGCAAGGTGATTACCATAATATCTCATCAAATTATTATTCCTAAATTAACAAATAAAAACAAAACAAAATACAAAAATAATCTTAATTACATTAAATAACTAACTAATTAGAAGAATCTATTTGGTTACTTTTCATGGGCGAACAAATACCCCATGATTGGATTTTGCTCTTCTTTGAGTAAAATAGAAGAAAAGGAAATCTACATATGATACTAACCAACTTTCGTAGGGATCACGATTGTACATAGCATATGCGACAAGCCCTCTAAACCCCTAGTTTTCCCCAGTGTATAAGGGTGGTTTTTCGAGAGTTCTTCAAATATATACCCACAAAATCTTAAAAGAGAAAAAGAAAAAACACCAAAAATAGAAAATAATTTTTTTTTGAATTCCTAAAACACACTCAAATATACAACATGTCAAAATTGTACACTCAACCAACACATCAACGTGCAACCAAAATATCATATCATATACAAGCTCAAGACACATATCAAGACTCTTGTCCCACTCATGACACCAATACAACAGCTTTTACGCCATAATTCTTCAAAAATAATGAATCTATTCTAGTGCTCAGTGCATGCATGCCATCGCCTTGATAGCTCTGCTTGCCGGAGTCGGACTTACTACCACTTGACCACTTTACGGACTCACTCATTCGGGCACCAAGCTTTACCTGTGGAAGCATTGGCCCAATGGGTAGCACCTAGTAGCGCACATGTCAAAGACTTACTTGTCATTCCTAACTCTAGTGCTCTTTTTTCCTTCAATTTCTTTATTTTTTTAGTTCTTTTGATTTTTTTCTTCGAAATTCAAAGCAACAAATAAGCAAACAAAAGAACATCAATCAACCAGTAGCAGTTGAACATAATCTAAACATGATTGCATCTATGAATTGAATAACTATTAACAAATAGATTAGCATAACAACCTAAAAAATAGTAAACTTTAATCACTAATGAAAGGGGAGATAAAAAGAAAACAGTTACCAAGAACAGATTGAAGTGAAAGCAGGAACAAAAACAAAAATGAAGTGGACAATTAAGCTTTGATTTGAGTTACATCCAAAATATTTTAATCAAAGGTTTTGACATAGAGAATAAGACTAAAGTAATCTACTCCTAACATTGAAACTGAAAAATAAATGAAATGATGCTTAATGTAATGCCCAAAGCTCTTTTGTAGTAGTGATAGCCAGCATTCACTTCCCAAATTTTTGTAGGAGTGGATCTCTTGTTCCCCACTTTTGATCAAGATTTAGAAAGTCCCATAATAAGGAAATTGCTTGGACCCTACGTGATTTTAAATTTTCATCAACAATTTTTTCCACTTCATCTTGCATGGCAAGGTGATTACCATAATATTTCACCAAATTATTATTCCTAAATTAACAGATAAAAACAAACAAAATACAAAAATAATCTTAATTACAGTAAAAAACTAACTAATTAGAAGAATCTATTTGGTTACTTTTCATGGGGGAACAAATACCCCATGATTGGGTTTTGCTCTTCTTTGAGTAAAATAAAAGAAAAGGAAATCTACATATGATATCAACCCAATTTCGTAGGGATCACGATTGTACGTAGTATATGCGACAAGGCCTTTAAACCCCTTGTTTTCCCCAGCTTATATGGGTGGTCTTTTGAGAGTTTGTCAAATACATACCCACAAAATCTTAAAATAGAAAAACAAAAAAGACCAAAAATAGAAAATCATTTTTTTTTTATTTCTCAAAACACACTCAAATATACAACATGTCAAAATTGTACACACTCAACCAACACATCAACATGCAACCTAAATATCATATCATACACAAGCTCACGAGACATATCAAGACTCTTGTCCCACTAATGACACCAATACAACAGCTTTTTACCCCATAGTTCATCAAAAATAATGAATCTAGCGTAGTGCTCAGTGCAAGTATGCCATCACCTTGATAGCTCCACTTGCCGGAGTCGGACTTAATACCACTTGACTACTTTGCGGACTCACTAATTCGGGCACCAAGCTTTACTAGTGGAAACATTGGCCCAATGGGTAGCACCTAGTAGCGCATACGTCAAAGACTTACTTGTCATTCCTAACTCTAGTGCTCTTTTTTCCTTTAATTTCTTTTTTTTTTGCTTCTTTTGATTTTTTCCTTCTAAATTGAAAGCAACAAATAGGCAACCAAAAAAAAATCATTCAACCAGTAGCAGTTGAACATAATCTAAACATGATTGCATCTATGAATTGAATAACTATTAACAAATAGATTAGCATAACAACCTAAAAAGTAGTAAACTTTAATCACTAATGAAGGGGAGATAAAAAGAAAACAGTTACCAAGAACAGATTGAAGTGAAAGCAGGAACTAAAACAAAACTGAAGTGGATAATTAAGCTTTGACTTGAGTTACATCCAAAATATTTGAATCAAGGGTTTTAACACAGAGAATAAGACTAAAGTAATCTACTCCTAACATTGAAACTGAAAAATAAATGAAATGATGCTTAATGTAATACCCAAAGCTCCTTTTGTAGTAGTGATAGCCACTATTCACTTCTCAAATTTTTGTAGGAGTGGATCTCTTGTTCCCCACTTTTGATCAAGATTTGGAAAGTCCTATAATAAGGAAATTGCATGGACCCTACGTGATTTTCAATTTACATCAATTAGCCAAATCTCTCAATAATTTTTTTCACTTCATCTTGCATGGCAAGGTAATGACCGTAATATTTCATCAAATTATTATTCGTAAATTAACAGATAAAGGCCCTGTTTGGCAATCAGCTGTTAGCTGTTAGCTGATTGTATTTTGCTCTTCTTTGAGTAAAATAAAAGAAAAGGAAATCTACATATGAAAATAACACACTTTTGTAGGGATCACGATTGTACGTAGCATACGCGACACGCCCTTTAAACCCCTAGTTTTCCCCAGCTTATAAGGGTGGTCTTTTGAGAGCTTCTCAAATATATACCCACAAAATGTTAAATGAGAAAAACAAAAATGACCAAAAATAGAAAATAATTTTTTTTTGAATTGTTAAAACACACTCAAATGTAAAACATGTCAAAATTGTACACACTCAACCAACACATCAACGTGCAACCTAAATATGATATCATACACAAGCTCAAGACACATATCAAGACTCTTGTCCCACTAATGTCACCAATACAACAGCTTTTTACCCCATAATTCATCAAAAATAATGAATCTATCCTAGTGCTCAGTGCATGCATGCCATCACCTTCATAGCTCCGCTTGCCGGAGTCGGACTTAATACCACTTGACCACTTTACGGACTCACTAATTCGGGCACCAAGCTTTGCTAGTGGAAGCATTGGCCCAATGGGTAGCACCTAGTAGTGCATACGTCAAAGACTTACTTTTCATTCCTAACTCTAGTGCTCTTTTTTCCTTCGATTTCTTTATTTTTTTAGTTCTTTTGATTTTTTTCTTCCAAATTGAAAGCAACAAATAAGCAAACAAAAGAAAATCATTCAACCAGTAGCAGTTGAACATAATCTAAACATGATTGCATCTATGAATTGAATAACTATTAACAAATAGATTAGCATAACAACCTAAAAAGTAGCAAACTTTAATCACTAATGAAAGGGGACATAAAAAGAAAACAGTTACGAAGAACATATTGAAGGGAAAGCAGGAACTGAAAGAAAATTGAAGTGGATAATTAATCTTTGACTTGAGTTACATCCAAAATATTTGAATCAACGGTTTTGACACAGAGAATAAGACTAAAGTAATCTACTCCTAACATTGAAACTGAAAAATACATAAAATGATGCTTAATATAATGCCCAAAGCTCCTTTTATAGTAGTGATAGACAACATTCACTTCCCAAATTTTGGAAGGAGTGGATCTCTTGTTCCCCACTTTTGATCAAGATTTGGAAAGTCCCATAATAAGGAAATCGCTTGGACCCTACGTGATTTTCAATTTACATTAATTAGCCAAATCCTTAAATAACTTTTTCCACTTCATCTTGCATGGCATGGTGATGACCATAATATTTCATCAAATTATTATTCCTAAATTAACAGATAAAAACCAAATAAAATACAAAAATAATCTCAATTACAATAAAAAACCTAAGTAATTAGAAGAATCTATTTAGTTACTTTTCGTGGTGGAACAAATAACGCATGATTGGATTTTGCTCTTCTTTGAGTAAAATAAAAGAAAAGGAAATCTACATGTGATACTAAACCACTTTCGTAGGGATCACAATTGTACGTAGCATGTGCAACAAGCCCTTTAAACCCCTAGTTTTCCCCAGTTTATAAGGGTGGTCTTTCGAGAGTTTGCCAAATATATACCCACAAAATCTAAAAAAAGAAAAAGAAAAAAGACCAAAAATAGAAAATCTTTTTTTTTTTTGAATTCCTAAAACACACTCAACTATACAACATGTCAAAATTATACACACTCAACCAACACATCAACGTGCAACCTAAGTATCATATCATACACAAGCTCAAGACACATATCAAGACTCTTGTCCCACTAAAGACACCAATACAACAACTTTTCACCGCATAATTCATCAAAAATAATGAATCTATCCCGGTGCTGAGTGCAAGTATGCCATCGCGTTGATAGCTCCGCTTGCCAGAGTCGGACTTAATACCACTTGACCACTTTACGGACTTACTAATTCGGGCACCTAGCCTTACTAGTGGAAACATTGGCCTAATGGGTAGCACCTAGTAGCGCATACCTCAAAGATATACATGTCATTCCTAACTCTAGTGCTCTTTTTTCCTTCAATTTCTTTATTTTTTTTCTCTTTCGATTTTTTTCATCTAAATTGAAAGTAACAAATAAGCAAACAAAAAAAAATTATTCAACCAATAGCAGTTGAACATAATCTAAACATGATTGCGTCTATGAATTGAATAACTATTAACAAATAGATTAGCATAACAACCTAAAAAGTAGTAAACTTTAATCACTAAGGAAAGGGGAGATAAAAAGAAAACAGTTACCAAGAACAGATTGAAGTGAAAGCAGGAACTTAAAGAAAATTGAAGTGGATAATTAAGCTTTGACTTGAGTTACATCCAAAATATTTGAACCATAGGTTTTGACATAGAGAATAAGACTAAAGTAATCTACTCCTAACATTGAAACTGAAAAATACATGAAATGATGCTTAATATAATACCCAAAGCTCCTTTTGTAGTAGTGATAGCCAGCGTTCACTTCCAAAATTTTGCTAGGAGTGGATCTCTTGTTCCCCACTTTTGATCAAGATTTGGAATGTCCCATAATAAGGGAATTGCTTGGACCCTACGTGATTTTCAATTTACATCAATTAGCCAAATCTTTAAATAACTTTTTCCCCTTCATCTTGCATGGCATAGTGATGAGCATAATATTTCATCAAATTATTATTCCTAAATTAACAGATAAAAACCAAATAAAATTTGAAAATAATCTCAATTACAAAAAAAACTAAGTAATTAGAAGAATCTATTTAGTTTCTTTTCGTGCTGGAACAAATACCGCATGATTGGATTTTGCTCTTCTTTGAGTAAAATAAAAGTAAAGGAAATCTACATATGATACTAACCCACTTTCGTAGGGATCACGATTGTACATAGCATATGCAACAAGCCCTTTAAACCCCTAGTTTTCCCCAGTTTATAAGGGTGGTCTTTCGAGAGTTTGCCAAATATATACCCACAAAATCTAAAAGGAGAAAAAGAAAAAAGACCGAAAATAGAAAATCAATTTTTTTGAATTCTTAAAACACACTCAAATATACAACATGCAAAATTGTACACACTCAACCAACACATCAACGTGCAACCTAAATATCATATCATACATAAGCTCAAGACACATATCAAGACTCTTGTCCCACTAATGACACCAATAATACAGCTTTTCAGTGTATAATTCATCAAAAATAATGAATCTATCCCTGTGCTGAGTGCAAGTATGCCATCGCCTTGATAGCTCCGCTTGCCAGAGTCGGACTTAATACCACTTGACCACTTTACGGACTCACTAATTTGGGCATCAAGCATTACTAGTGGAAACATTGGCCCAATGGGTAGCACCTAGTAGCGCATACCTCAAAGATATACTTGTCATTCCTAACTGTAGTGCTCTTTTTTCCTTCAATTTCTTTATTTTTTTGGTTCTTTCGATTTTTTTCTTCTAAATTGAATGTAACAAATAAGCAAACAAAAAAAAAATCATTCCACCAATAGCAGTTGAACATTATCTAAACATGATTTCATCTATGAATTGAATAACTATTAAGAAATAGATTAGAATAACAACCTAAAAAGTAGTAAACATTAATCACTAATGAAAGGGGAGGTAAAAAGAAAACAGTTACCAAGAACAGATTGAACTGAAAGCAGGAACTGAAAGAAAATTGAAGCGGATAATTAAGCTTTGACTTGGGTTACATCCAAAATATTTGAATCAATGGTTTTGACGTAGAGAATAAGACTAAAGTAATCTACTCATAACATTGAAACTGAAAAATACATAAAATGATGCTTAATATAATGCCCAAACCTCCTTTTATAGTAGTGATAGCCAGCATTCACTTCCCAAATTTGGTAGGAGTGTGTCTCTTGTTCCCCTCTTTTGATCAAGATTTGGAAAGTCCCATAATAAGGAAATCGCTTGGACCCTACGTGATTTTCAATTTACATCAATTAGCCAAATCCTTCAGTATTTTTTTCCGCTTCATCTTGCATGGCAAGGTAAAGTCCATAATATTTCATCAAATTATTATTCCTAATGTAACAGATAAAAACCAAATAAAATACGAAAAAAATCTCAATTACAAAAAAAAAATAACTAATTAGAAGAATCAATTTTGTTACTTTTCGTGGTTGAACAAATACCGCAAGGTTGAATTTTGCTCTGCTTTGAGTAAAATAAAAGAAAAGGAAATCTACATATGATACTAACCCACTTTCGTAGGGATCACGATTGTACGTATCATATGGAACAAGCCCTTTAAATCCCTAGTTTTCCGCAGTTTATAAGGGTGGTCTTTTGAGAGTTTGTCAAATACATACCCACAAAATCTTAAAAGAGAAATAGAAAAAAGACCGAAAATAGAAAATCATTTTTTTTT
>JACYFF010003369.1:56445515-56458425 GCA_017589665.1 Selenicereus undatus
CACAATTCACCCCCCCTCTTGTGGAAGTAGACTCATAAATCTAACAAAAACAGTTACCAAGAACAGATTGAAGTGAAAGCAGGAACTGAAAGAAAATTGAAGTGGATAATTAAGCTTTGACTTGAGTTGCATCCAAAATATTTGAATCAATGGTTCTCACATAGAGAATCAGACTAAAGTAATCTACTCCTAACATTGAAACTGAAAAATAAATAAAATGATTCTTAATACAATGCCCAAAGCTCCTTTTATAGTAGTGATAGCCAGCATTCACTTCCCAAATTTTGGTAGGAGTGTATCTCTTGTTCCCCTCTTTTGATCAAGCTTTCAAAAGTCCCATAATAAGGAAATTGCTTGGACCCTACGTGATTTTCAATTTACATCAATTAGCCAAGTCTTTCAGTAATTTTTTCTGCTTCATCTTGCACGGCAAGGTGATGACCATAATTTTTCACCAAATTATTATTCCTAAATTAACAGATAAAAACAAAATAAAATATAAAAATAATTTCAATTACAATCAAAAAATAACTAATTAGAAGAATCTATTTAGTTACTTTTCGTGGTGGAACAAATACCGCATGATTGGATTTTGCTCTTCTTTGAGTAAAATAAAAGAAAAGGAAATCTACATATGATACTAACCCACTTTCATAGGGATCACGATCATACGTAGCACATGAAAAAAGCCCTTTAAACCCCTAGATTTTCCCAGTTTATAAGGGTGGCCTTTTGAGAGTTTGTCAAATACATAACCAGAAAATCGTAAAAGAGAAACAGAAAAAAGGCCATAAATAGAAAATCATTTTTTTTTGAATTCTTAAAACACACTCAAATATACAACATGTCAAAATTGTCCACACTCAACCAACAGATCAACGTGCAACATAAATATCATATCATACACAAGCTCAAGACACATATCAAGACTCTTGTCCCACTAATGACACCAGTACAACAGCTTTTCACCGCATAATTCATCAAAAATAATGAATCTATCCTAGGGGTTAGTGCAAGTATGCCATCGCCTTGATAGCTCCGCTTGCTAGAGTCGGACTTAATTCCACTTGACCACTTTACGGACTCACTAATTCGGGCACCAAGCTTTACTAGTGGAAACATTGGCCCAATGGGTAGCACCTAGTAGCGCACACCTCAAAGACATACTTGTCATTCCTAACTCTAGTGCTCTTTTTTCCTTCAATTTCTTTATTTGTTTGGTTCTTTCAATTTTTTCCATCTAAATTGAAAGTAACAAATAAGCAAACAAAAAACAATCATTCAACCAATAGCAGTTGAACATAATCTAAACATGATTGCATCTATGAATTGAATAACTATTGACAAATAGACTAGCATAACAACCTAAAATGTAGTAAACTTTAATTACTAATGAAAGGGGTGATAAAAATAAAACAGTTACCAAGGACAGATTTAAGTGAAAGCAGGAACTGAAAGAAAATTGAAGTGGATAAATAAGCTTTGACTTGAGTTACATCCAAAATATTTGAACCAAAGGCTTTGACATAGAAAATAAGACTAAAGTAATCCACTCCTAGCATTGAAACTGAAAAATACATGAAATGATGCTTAATGTAATGCCCAAAGCTCGTTTTATAGTAGTGATAGCCAGCATTCACTTTCCAAATTTTGGTAGGAGTGGAGCTCTTGTTCCCCTCTTTTGATCAAGATTTCAAAAGTCCCATAATAAGGAAATTGCTTGGACCCTACGTGATTTTCAATTTACATCAATTAGCAAAGTCTTTCAGTAATTTTTTCTGCTTCATCTTGCACGGCAAGGTGATGACCATAATATTTCACCAAATTATTATTCCTAAATTAACAGATAAAAAAAAAGTAAAATATCAAAATAATTTCAATTACAATAAAAAAATAACTAATTAGAAGAATCTATTTAGTTACTTTTCGGGGTGGAACAAATACCGCATGATTGGATTTTGCTCTTCTTTGAGCAAAATAAAAGAAAAGGAAATCTACATATGATACTAACCCACTTTCATAGGGATCACGATTGTGCGTAGCATATGGAAAAAGCCCTTTAAACCCATAGTTTTCCCAAGTTTATAAGGGTGGTCTTTTGAGAGTTTGTCAAATACATACCCAGAAAATCGTAAAAGGGAAACAGAAAAAGGGCCAAAAATAGAAAATCATTTTTTTTGAATTCTTAAAACACACTCAAATATACAACATGTCAAAATTGTACACACTCAACCAAGAGATCAACGTGCAACATAAATATCATATCATACACAAGCTCAAGACACATATCAAGACTCTTGTCCCACTAATGACACCAATACAATAGCTTTTCACCGCATAATTCATCAAAAATAATGAATCTATCCCAGTGCTGAGTGCAAGTATGCCATCGCGTTGATAGCTCCGCTTGCCAGAGTCGGACTTAATACCACTTGACCACTTTACGCACTCACTAATTCGGGCACCAAACTTTACTAGTGGAAACATTGGCCCAATGGGTAGCACCTAGTAGCGCATACCTCAAAGACATACTTGTCATTCCTAACTCTAGTGCTCTTTTTTCCTTCAATTTCTTTATTTGTTTGGTTGTTTCGATTTTTTTCATCTAAATTGAAAGTAACAAATAAGCGAACAAAAAACAATCATTCAACCAATAGCAATTGAACATAATCTAAACATGATTGTATCTATGAATTGAATAACTATTAAAAAATAGATTAGCATAACAACCTAAAAAGTAGTACACTTTAATCACTAATGAAAGGGGTGATAAAAAGAAAACAGTTACCAAGAACAGATTTAAGTGAAAGCAGGAACTGAAAGAAAATTGAAGTGGATAATTAAGCTTTGACTTGAGTTGCATCCGAAATATTTGAACCAAAGGCTTTGACATAGAGAATAAGACTAAAGTAATCTACTCCTAACATTGAAATTGAAAAATACATAAAACGATGCTTAATATAATGCCCAAAGCTCCTTTTATAATACAGATAGCCAGCATTCACTTCCCAAATTTTGGTAGGAGTGGATCTCTTGTTCCCCTCTTTTGATCAAGATTTGGAAAGTCCCATAATAAGGAAATTGCTTGGACCCTACGTGATTTTCAATTTACATCAATTAGCCAAGTCTTTCAGTAATTTTTTCTGCTTCATCTTGCACGGCAAGGTGATTACCATAATATTTCATCAAATTATTATTCCTAAATTAACAGATAAAAACCAAATAAAATACAAAAATAATCTCAATTACAATAAAAAAACTAACTAATTAGAAGAATCTATTTAGTTACTTTTCGTGGTGGAACAAATACCGGATGATTGGATTTTGCTCTTCTTTGAGAAAAATAGAAGGAAAGGAAATCTACATACGATACTAACCCACTTTCGTAGGGATAACGATTCTACGTTGCATATGCAACAAGACCTTTAAACCCCTAGTTTTCCCCAGATTATAAGGGTGGTCTTTCGAGAGTTTGTCAAATATATACCCACAAAATCTTAAAAGAGAAAAAGAGAAAAAGAGAAAAATATATACCAATAATAGAAAATCATTTTTTTTTGAATTCCTAAATCACACTCAGATATACAACATGTAAAAATTGTACACACTCAAGCAACACATCAACGTGCAACCTAAATATCATATCATACACAAGCTCAAGACACATATCAAGACTCTTGTCCCACTAATCACACCAATACAACAGCTGTTCACTGCATAATTCATCAAAAATAAAGAATATATCCTAGTGCTCAGTGCAAGTATGCCATCGCCTTGATAGCTCCGCTTGCCAGAGTCGGACTTAATACCACTTGACCACTTTACGGACTCACTAATTCGGGCACCAAGCTTTACTAGTGGAAACATTGGCCCAATGGGTAGCCCCTAGTAGGGCATACCTCAAAGACATACTTGTCATTCCTAAGTCTAGTGCTCTTTTTTCCTTCAATTTCTTTGTTTTTTTGGTTCTTTCGATATTTTTCTTCTAAATTGAAAGTAACAAATAAGCAAACAAAAAAAAATAATTCAACCAATAACAGCTGAACATAATCTAAACATGATTTCATCAATGGATTGAATAACTATTAAGAAATAGAATAGCATAACAACCTAAAAAGCAGTAAACATTAATCACTAATGAAAGGTGAGATAAAAATAAAACAGTTACCAAGAACAGATTGAAGTGAAAGCCGGAACTGAAAGAAAATTGAAGTGGATAATTAAGCTTTGACTGGAGTTACATCCAAAACATTTGAATCAATGGTTTTGACATAGAGAATAAGACTTAAGTAATCTACTCCCAACATTGAAATTGAAAAATTCATAAAATGATGCTTAATATAATGCCCAAAGCTCCTTTTATAGTAGTGATAGCCAGCATTCACTTCCCAAATTTGGTAGGATTGTGTCTCTTGTACCCCTCTTTTGATCAAGATTTTGAAAGTCCCATAATAAGGAAATTGCTTGGACCGTACGTGATTTTCAATTTACATCAATTAGCTAAATCTTTCAATAATTTTTTCCGCTTCATCTTGCTTGGCAAGGTGATGACCATAATATTTCATCAAATTATTATTCCTAAATTAACAGATAAAAACCAAATAAAATAAAAAAATAATCTCAATTACAATAAAAAACTAACTAATTAGAAGAATCAGTTTTGTTACTTTTCGTCGTGGAATAAATACCGCATGATTGGATTTTGCTATCCTTTGAGTAAAATAAAACAAAAGGAAATCTACATATGATACTAACCCACTTTTGTAGGGATCACGATTGTACGTAGCATATGCAACAAGCCCTTTAAATTCCTAGTTTTTCCCAGTTTATAGGGGTGGTCCTTTGAGAGTTTGTCAAATATATACCCACAAAATCTTAAACGAGAAAAAGAGAAACACCAAAAATAGAAAATCATTTTTTTTTTAATTCCTAAAACACACTCAAATATACAACATGTCAAAATTGTACACACTCAACCAACACATCAACGTGCAACCTAAATATCATATCATACACAAGCTCAAGACACATATCAAGACTCTTGTCCCCCTAATGACACCAATACAACAGCTTTTCACCGCTAAGATTTGGAAAGTCCCATCATAAGGAAATTTCTTGGACCATACATGATTTTCAATTTTCAAAAGTTAGCCAATTCTTTCAATAATTTTTTCCACATCATCTTGCATGGCACGGTGATGACCATAATATTTCATCAAATTATTATTCCTAAATTAGCAGATAAAAACCAAATAAAATGCAAAAATAATCTCAATTACAATAAAAAAAACTAACTTATTAGAAGAATCTATTTAATTACTTTTCGTGGTGGAACAAATACCGCATGATTGGATTTTGCTCTTCTTTGAGTAAAATAAAACAAAAGGAAATCTACATATGATACTAACCCACTTTCGTAGGGATCACGATTGTACATAGCATATGCAACAAGCCCTTTAAACCCCTAGTTTTCTACAGTTTATAAGGGTGATCCTTTGAGAGTTTATCAAATATATACCCACAAAATCTTCAAAGAGAAAAACAAAAAAGGCCAAAAATAGAAAATCGTTTTTTTTTTTGAATTCCTAAAACACACTCAAATAAACAACATGTCAAAATTGTACACACTCAACCAACACATCAACGTGCAACCTAAATATCATATCATACACAAGCTCAAGACACATATCAAGACTCTTGTCCCACTAATGACACCAACACAACAGCTTTTCACCGCATAATTCATCAAAAATAATGAATCTATCCTAGTGCTCTGTGGAGGTACGCCATCGCCTTGATAGCTACGCTTGCCAGAGTCAGACTTAATACCACTTCACCACTTTACGGACCCACTAATCCGGGCACCAACGTGCAACCTAGTAGCGCAAACCTCAAAGACATACTTGTCATTCCGAATTCTAGTGCTCTTTTTTCCTTCAATTTCTTTATTTTTTTGGTTCTTTTGAATTTTTTCTTCAAATTGAAAGCAACAAATAACCAAACAAAAAAAAATCATTCAACCAATAGCAGTTGAACATAATCTAAACATGATTGCACCTATGAATTGAATAACTATTAACAAATAGAATAGCATAACAACCTAAAAAGTAGTAAACTTTAATCACTAATGAAAGGGGAGAGAAAAAGAAAACAGTTACCAAGAACAGATTGAAGTGAAAGCAGGAACTGGAAGAAAATTGAAGTCGATAATTAAGCTTTGACTTGAGTTACATCCAAAATATTTGAATCAAAGGTTTTGACATGGAGAATAAGACTAAAGTAATCTAGTTCTAACATTGAGACTGAAAAATACATGAAATGATGGTTAATATAATGCCCAAAGCTCCTTTTATAGTAGTGATAGCTAGCATTCACTTCCCAAATTTTGGTACGAGTGGATCTCTTGTTCCCCACTTTTGATCAAGATTTGGGAAGTCCCATAATAAGGAAATTGGTTGGACCCTACGTGATTTTGAATTTACATGAACTAGCAAAATCTTTCAATAGCTTTTTCCACTTCATCTTGCATGGCATGGTGATGACCATAATATTTCATCAAATTATTATTCCTAAATTAACAGATAAAAACCAAATAAAATACAAAAATAATCTCAATTACAATAAAAAAACTAACTAATTAGAAGAATCTATTTTGTTACTTTTCGTGGTGGAACAAATACCGCAAGATTGGATTTTGCTCTTCTTTGAGCAAAATAAAAGAAAAGGAAATCTACATATGATACTAACCCACTTTCGTAGGGATCACGATTGTACGTAGCGTATGCAACAAGCCCTTTAAACCCCTAGTTTTCCCCAGTTTATGAGGGTGGTCTTTTGAGAGTTTGTCAAATATATACCCACAAAATCTTAAAAGAGAAAAAGAAAAAAGACCAAAAATAGAAAATCATTTTTTTTTTTGAATTCTTAAAACACACTCAAATATACAACATGTTAAAATTGTACACACTCAACCAGCACATCAACGTGCAACCTAAATATCATATCATACATAAGCTCAAGACACATATCAGGACTCTTGTCCCACTAATGACACCAATACAACAGCTTTTCACCGCATAATTCATCAAAAATAATGAATCTATCCTAATGCTCAGTGCAAGTATGGCATCGCCCTGATAGCTAGGCTTGCCAGAGTCGGACTTAATACCACCTGACCACTTTACGGACTCACCAATTCGGGCACCAAGCTTTACTAGTGGAAACATTGGCCCAATGGGTAGCACCTAGTAGCGCATATGTCAAAGACTTACTTGTCATTCCTAACTCTAGTGCTCTCTTTTCCTTCAATTTCTTCTGTTTTTTTGAATCTTTTGATTTTTTTTATTCTAAATTGAAAGTAACAAATAAGCAAACAAAAAAAAATCATTCAACCAATAGCAGTTGAACATAATCTAAACATGATTGCATCTATGAATTGAATAACTATTAACAAATAGATTAGAATAACAACCTAAAAAGTAGTAAACTTTAATCACTAATGAAAGGGGAGAGACAAAGAAAACAGTTACCAAGAACAAATGAAGTGAAAGCAAGAACTGAAAGAAAATTGAAGTGGATAATTAAGCTTTGACTTGAGTAACATCCAAAATATTTGAATCAAAGATTTTGACATAGAGAATAAGACTAAAGTAATCTACTCCTAACATTGGAACTGAAAAATACATTAAATGATGCCTAATATAATGCCCAAAGCTCCTTTTATAGCAGTGATAGCCAGCATTAACTTCCCAAATTTTCGTAGGAGTGGATCTCTTCTTCCGCACTTTTGATAAAGATTTGGAAAGTCCCATAATAAGAAAATTGCTTGGATCCTACGTGATTTTCATCTTTCATCAATTAGCCAAATCTTTCAATAATTTTTTCCACTTCATCTTGCATGGCAAGGTGATGACCATAATATTTCATCAAATTCTTATTCCTAAATTAACAGATAAAAACCAAACAAAATTCCAAAATAGTCTCAATTACAATAAACAACTAACTAATTAGAAGAATCTATTTAGCTACTTTTTGTGGTCGAAAAAATACCGCATGATTGGATTTTGCTCTTCTTTGAGTAAAATAAAAGAAAAGAAAATCTACATATGATACTAACCCACTTTCGTAGGGATCATGATTGTACGTAGCATATGCAACAAGCCCTTTAAACCCCTTGTTTACCCCAGTTTATAAGGGTGGTCTATTGACAGTTTGTCAAATATATACCCACAAAATCTAAAAAGAGAAAAAGCAAAAATACCAAAAATAGAAATAATTTTTTTTTCAATTCTTAAAACACACTCAAATATACAACATGTCAAAATTGTACACACTCAACAACCACATCAACGTGCAAGCTAAATATCATATCATACACATGCTCAAGACACATATCAAGACTCTTGTCCCACTAATGACACCAATACAACAGCTTTTCACCGCATAATTCATAAAAAATAATGAATCTATCCTATTGCTCAGTGCAAGTATGCCATCGCCTTGATGGCTACGCTAGCCAGAGTCGGACTTAATACCATTTGACCACTTTACGGACTCACTAATTCGAGCACCAAGCTTTACTGGTGGAAACATTGGCCTAATGGGTATCACCTAGTAGCGCATACCTCAAAGACGTAATTGTCATTCCTAACTCTTGTGCTCTTTTTACCTTCAATTTCTTTATTTTTTTGGTTCTTTTGATTTTTTTCTTCTAAATTGAAAGTAACAAATAAGCAAACAAAAAAAATCGTTTAACCAATAGCATTTGAACATAATCTAAACATGATTGCATCTTGCAATTGAATAACTATTAACAAATAGATTAGCATAACAACCTAAAAATTAGTAAACTTTAATCACTAATGACAGGGGAGATAAAAAGAAAACAGTTACCGAGAATAGATTGATGTGAAAGTACGAACGACATGAAAATTGAAGTGGATAATTAAGCTCTGACTTGAGTTACATCCAAAATATTTGAATCAAAGGTTTTGACATAGAGAATAAGATTAAAGTAATCTACTCCTAACATTGAAACTGAAAAATACGTGAAATGATGCTTACTATATTGCCCAAAGCTCCTTTTATAGTAGTGATAGCCAGCATTCACTTCCCAAATTTTCGTAGGAGTGGATCTCTTCTTCCCCACTTTTGATCAAGATTTGGAAAGTCCCATCATAAGGAAATTGCTTGGACCCTACGTGATTTACAATTTTCATCAATTAGCCAAATCTTTCAATAATTTTTTCCACTTCATCTTGCATGGCAAGGTGATGACCATAATATTTCCTCAAATTATTATTCGTAAATTAACTGATAAAAACCAAATAAAATACAAAAATAATCTCAATTACAATAAAAAAACTAACTAATTAGAAGAATCTATTTAGTTACTTGTCGTGGCGGAACCAATATCGCATGATTGGATTTTGCTCTTCTTTGAGTAAAATAAAAGAAAAGGAAATCTACATATGATACTAACCCACTTTCATAGGGATCACGATTGTACGTACCATATGCGACAAGCCCCATAAACCCCAAGTTTTCTCCAGTTTATAAGGGTGGTCTTTTGACACTTTGTTAAATATATACCCACAAAATCTTAAAACAGAAAAAGAAAAAAGACCAAAAATAGAAAATCATTTTGTTTTGAATTCTTAAAACACACTCAAATATACAACATGTCAGAATTGTACACACTCAACCAACACATCAATGTGCAACCTAAATATCATATCACACACAAGCTCAAGATGCATATCAAGACTCTTGTCCCACTAATGACACCAATAAAACAGCTTTTCACCGCATAATTCATTAAAAATAATGAATCTATCCTAGTGCAAAATGGAGGTATGCCATCGCCTTGTTAGCTACGCTTGCCAGAGTCCGACCTAATACCACATGACCACTTTATGGACTCACTAATTTGGGCACCAAGCTTTACTAGTGGAAACATTGGACCAATGGGTAGCACCAAGTAGCGCATACCTCAAAGACATACTTGTCATTCCTAACTCTAGTGCTCTTTTTCCCTTCAATTTCTTTATTTTTTTTGTTCTTTCGATTTTTTACATGTAAATTGAAAGTAACAAATAAGCAAACAAAAAAAAATCATTCAACCAATAGCAGTTGAACATAATCTAAACATGATTGCATCTATGAATTGATCATCTATTAACAAATAGATTAGCATAACAGCCTAAAAAGTAGTATACTTTAATCACTAATGAAAGGGGAGATAAAAAGAAAACAGTTACCAAGAACGGATTGAAGTGAAAGCAGGAACTGAAAGAAAATTGAAGTGGATAATTAAGCTTTGACTGGAGTTACATCCAAAATATTTGAATCAAAGGTTTTGACATAGAGAATAAGACTAAAGTAATCTACCCCTAACATTGAAACTGAAAAATACGTGAATTGATGCTTGATATAATGCCCAAAGCTCCTTTTACCGTAGTGATAGCCAACATTCACTTCCCATGTTTTGGTAGGAGTGGATCTCTTGTTCCCCACTTTTGATCAAGATTTGGAAAGTCCCATCATAAGAAAATTGCTTGGACCGTACATGATTTTCAATTTTCATCAATTAGCCAAAATCTTTCAAAAAAATTTCCACTTCATCTTGCATGGCACGGTGATGACCATAATATTTCATCAAATTATTATTCCTAAATTAACAGATAAAAACCAAGTAAAATACAAAAATAATCTCAATTACAATAAAAAAACTAACTTATTAGAAGAATCTGTTTCATTACTTTTCGTGGTGGAACAAATACCGCAAAATTGGATTTTGCTGCTCTTTGAGTAAAATAGTACAAAAGGAAATCTACATATGATACCAACCCACTTTTGTAGGGATCACGACTGTACGTAGCATATGCAACAAGCCCTTTAAACCCCTAGTTTTCCACAGTTTATAAGGGTGGTCCCTTGAGAGTTTGTAAAATATATACCCACAAAATCTTAAAAGAGAAAAACAAAATAGGCCGAAAATAGAAAATCATTTTTTTTTTGAATTCCTAAAACACACTCAAACATACAACATGTCACAATTGTACACACTCAACCAACACATCAACGTGCAACCTAAATATCATATCATACACAAGCTCAAGACACATATCAAGACTCTTGTCCGACTAAGGACACGAATACAACAGCTTTTCACTGCATAATTCATCAAAATAATGAATCTATCCTAGTGCTCAGTGCAAGTATGCAGTCGCCTTGATAGCTACGCTTGACAGAGTCGGACTTAATACCACTTGACCACTTTACGGACTCACTAATTCGGGCACCAAGCTTTACTAGTTGAAACATTGGCCCAATCAGTAGCACCTATTAACGAATACCTCAAAGACATACTTGTCATTCCTAACTCTAGTGCTCTTTTTGCCTTCAATTTCTTTATTTTTTTGGTTCTTTTGATTTTTTTTCTTCTAAATTGAAATTAACAAATAAGCAAACAAAAAAAAATCATTCAACCAATAGCAGTTCAACATAATTTAAGCATGATTGCATCTATGAATTGAATAACTATTAAAAAATAGATTAGCACAACAACCAAAAAAGTTGTAAACTTTAATCACTAATGAAAGGGGAGATAAAAAGAAAACAGTTACCAAGAACAGATTGAAGTGAAGTAGGAACTGCAAGTAAATTGAAGTGGATAATTAAGCTTTGACTTGAGTCACATCCAAAATATTTGAACCAAAGGTTTTGACATAGAGAATAAGACTAAAGTAATATACTCCTAACATTGAAACTGAAAAATACGTGAATTAATGCTTAATATAATGCCCAAAGCTCCTTTTATAGTAGCGATAGCCAGCATTCACTTCCCAAATTTTGGTAGGAGTGGATCTCTTGTTCCCCACTTTTGAGGAAGATTATGAAAGTCCCATTATTAGGAAATTGCTTGGACCCTGCGTGAATTTCAATTTTCATCAATTCGCCAAATCTTTCAATAATTTTTTCCACTTCATCTTGCATGGCATGGTGATGACCATAATATTTCATCAAATTATTATTCCTAAATTAACAGATAAAAACAAAATAAAATAAAAAAATAATCTAAATTACAATAAAAAACTAACTAAATAGAAGAATCTATTTAGTTACTTTTCGTGGTGGAACAAATACCGCATGATTGGATTTTGCTCTTCTTTGAGTAAAATAAAAGAAAAGGAAATCTACATATGATACTAACCCAATTTTGTAGGGATCACGACTGTACGTAGCATATGCAACAAGCCCTTTAAACCCCTTGTTTACTCCAGTTTATAAGGGTGGTCTATTGAGAGTTTGTCAAATATATACCCACAAAATCTTGAAAGAGAAAAAGAAAAAACACCAAAATTAGAAAATCATTTTTTTTTTTGAATTCTTCAAACACACTCAAATATACAACATGTCAAAATTCTACACACTCAACCAAAACATCGCATGCAACCTAAACATCATACCATAGACATGCTCAAGACACATATCAACACTCTTGTCCCACAAATGACACCAATACAACAGCTTCACACCGCATAATTCATGAAAAATAATGAATCTATCCTATTGCTCAGTGCAAGTATGCCATCGCCTTGATAGTTGCGCTTGCTAGAGTTGGACTTAATGCCACTTGACGACTTTACGGACTCACTAATTCGGGCACCAGGCTTTACTAGTGGAAACATTGGCCCAATGGGTAGCACCTAGTAGCGCATACCTCAAAGACATACTTGTCATTCCTAATTCTAGTGCTCTTTTTTCCTTCAATTTCTTTATCTTGTTGGTTCTTTTGATTTTTTTCTTCTAAATTGAAAGTGACAAATAAGCAAACAAAAAAAAATCATTTAACCAATAGCAGTTGAACATAATCTAAACATGATTGCATCTATGAATTGAATAACTA
>JACYFF010003369.1:56539747-56555246 GCA_017589665.1 Selenicereus undatus
CATATTAAACTTCAATACATTAAGAGATAGGCAAAAACATGGAGAAATCAAGCCATAATTATCACTTGAACAAGAAACTTGCATACCTCAACATGAAACCCTAACCCTAACTTCATCCAAAATCAACCCCACCATAAACCCTCAACAAGATGATTCTTAATACCACAAAAATAGCTTAATCCACCATTAAAACAACCAAAATAAAGAACAAAACCCAACAAGATCAAAGATCAAAAACAAAAATCAGCATAGGGGTGAAAGAACACTTACTTTGAACTAGCAAGAGAGGTTAAAAATGATCCTTGATGATAGAGGGAGTAAGAGGGGTGGTTGGGGGTGGTTTATGGTGGTTGTTTGGTGGCTGAAAAGGGTGCTGCTGCTGCTGGAGTTGTTGCTATCGTGTGGTAGAGAGAAGGAGGAGAGAAATAAGAGAGAGAAAGTGCCTTGTAAATACTTGGTGAAGAATGAAGTAAAATGAAAAATTTGGCATTTTATATCCCAAATTACTTGGCTGAGAATTTAAGGAGAAAAGTCAATAAAAGCATGCTTGATTAAGGCTTAATTAAGAGGATTTAGTTAATCAAATAAAGGTCAAGTCTTGTTGCATCGAAATCGGCTTTAAACGGGCTCGGGTTTAGCGAAAAATGGAAACCGAGCGCGTTTCTGAAATTTATTTTTCTTTTAATTTTTTTTAAACAAATTTGAAATAAATGGTTGTGACGCCATGAAAAAGGATTTTCAACATTAAATTCTTAAATATCAAGGCCTAACTCAATTTCCAAAATTGACGAGAAGAAATCTCTGAATTGCAAAGTAAGGGCCCCGTTAGAAATGTCCAAATGAGAATAATAAAGAGATGGAAATATGAAAAGAAATGATGTGAATGAAATGAAATTAATAACCAGAATCTAGGGTCGGACTATTACAGTCTTCCCCCCTTAAAGAGTTTCTTCCTCGAAACTACACTAGTGAACTTCCCTAAACCATGTTAGATTACCTCGAATAAGTGGGGGTATTTGGCCTGTATTGCCTCCTCAGTCTCCCAAGTGGCTTCTTGGGAGGTATGATTCGTCCAGAGCACTTTAACCAAAGGGAGCTATTTGTTGCGCAGCTGTTTGATCCTGCGATCTAGTATTTGAACGGGACGTTCTTCATACACCAGATCTTCAGCAATGTCGACAGGTTCAGATACAATGGTATGGTTTGGATCTGGAATATATTTTCGAAGCTGGGAGATATGAAACACGTTATGGACGTGCTCCAGTTCGGCAGGCAACTCTAAGCGATAAGCGACAGGATTTAACATCTGAACGATTTCGTAAGGTCCAATGTACCTGGGACTCAATTTCCCCCGTACTCCGAACCTCTTCACACCTTTAGTTGGTGAAACTTTCAGAAAAACTTTATTACCGACTTGAAACTCTAGGGGCCTTCTTCTTTTGTCCGCATAACTTTTCTGTCGACTCTGGGCAACCTTAATATGCTCCTGAATCTTTCTGATTGTCTCAGTAGTCTCTTGGATCATTTCCGGACCTACAATCAGCGCCTCATCTAAATCACTCCAGCACAACGGGGTTCTACATTTTCTCCCCGTACAGAGCCTCAAATGGGGCCATTTTGATGGTGGATTGATAGCTGTTGTTATAAGAGAATTCCACCAAAGGTAAATCATCTTCCCATTTCCCTTGGAACTCCAATACACAAGCTCTCAGCATGTCCTCCAAAATTTGATTAACCCTTTCAGTTTGTCCATCTGTCTCTGGGTGATAGGAACTGCTGAAATTTAGTTTGGTTCCAAAGGCCTTTTGAAGTGCCTGCCAGAAGCGCGCCTGGAATCGTTGATCCCTATCTGAGACTATGTCTGAAGGGATCCCATGCAGGCGGACTATTTTCTTAACATACAGCTGGGCTAATCTTTCAACTCCCCAAGCATCCTTAATTGGCAGAAAATGGGCCGACTTGGTGAGTCGATCAACTATGACCCATATAGCATTCTTTTTCGAGGCAGAAAGGGGTAAACCCATAACAAAGTCTATTGAGATTGAATCCCACTTCTAAGTAGGAATTTCTAAGGGTCGTAGTTCACCCACAGGGCGCTGATGCTCTGCTTTAACTTTTTGGCAGATTAAACACTTATTCACGTATTCTGCAACATCTTTCTTCATATTACTCCACCAAAAATATTGTCTCAGATCTCTGTACATTTTTGTGCCTCCTGGATGCACCGAATAACGAGTGTTGTGAGCCTCTTCCAAGATTTGCTTTCTTACCTCCTCATTTTTGGGCACACATAGGCGATTTTGGAACAGCAAGGTCCCATCCTCATGTATTACAAAACCCGGAGACTTCCCTTTTTGTAAATTTTGCTTTATACTTTGGAGTTCAGGATCACTTCCTTGATTTAGTCGGATTTCTTCCACTAGAGAAGACTGAACAGTAAGTGCTGATAGTTGAGCATTCGTTTTCCCATGAGATACTAATTGAATCCCAAAGTCCTCCAATTCTCTCAAGAGGTTTAATTGAGTAATCACCACAGTGTTTGAGTTATGTTGCGACTTCCTACTCAGGGCATCCGCCACCACATTTGCTTTGCCCGGATGATATTGAATCTGAAGATCATAGTCTTTAAGCAACTCAAGCCAACGTCATTGCCTCAAATTGAGCTCCTTTTGGGTAAAGATATACTTTAAACTTTGATGATCAGTATAGATCTTGCACGGTACCCCATATAAATAGTGCCTCCAAATTTTCAAGGCAAATACAACAGCTGCCAGTTCCAGGTCATGGGTAGGATAGTTTTTCTCATATGGTTTGAGTTGTCGAGAGGCATAAGCCACTACTTTGTCCTCTTGCATCAGTACACACCCTAGACCGTTCTTCGATGCATCACTGTAAACAGTATACTCCTTTCCTTCTGTTGGTAAGGTTAAAATCGGGGCGGTCGTCAGTCGCTGCCTGAGCTCTTGGAAGGCTTTCTCACACTTTTCAGTCCACTCGAACTTATTCACCTTCTTGAGGAGATTGGTAAGTGATGAAGCTATTTTCGAAAAGTCCTTGACGAACCTTCGGTAGTAGCCGGCTAAACCCAAAAAGCTTCTAATCTCAATGACATTGGTAGGTCTTGGCCATTCGGTGATTGCTTTCACCTTCTGGGGGTCAACCTTAATTCCTTCTTTTGTGACCACATGCCCCAAAAATACCACTTCCTCCAGCCAAAATTCACATTTCTTTAATTTGCCATAGAGCTGATGCTCCCTCAAGGTTTGTAGTACTGTTCGCAAATGGGCAGCATGCCCTTCCTTATCGTTAGAATAGATAAGGATGTCGTCTATGAACACCACTACAAACTTGTCCAAATAAGGTCTGAAAACCCTGTTCATAAGGTCCATGAAGGCTGCAGGAGCGTTAGTGAGACCAAAAGGCATCACCGTGAACTCATAATGACCATACCGGGTTCTAAATGCTGTCTTAGGAATGTCATCAGGTTTAATCCTAAGTTGATGGTACCCTGACCTCAAATCAATCTTAGAGAACACTCCTGCCCCTTGTAATTGATCAAACAAATCATCTATCCGTGGCAGAGGGTACTTGTTCTTGATGGTAATCTTATTCAATTCCCTATAATCAATACATAGCCTCAAAGTTCCGTCCTTCTTCTTGACAAACAACACCGGAGCACCCCATGGTGACACACTTGGCCTAATAAAGCCCTTTTTTAACAATTCATCTAGTTGAAGCTTTAATTCCTTAAGCTCAGTTGGAGCCATACGATATGGGGCCTTAGAGATGGGCTGGGCTCCAGGAATCAACTCGATTCCAAAATCAATTTCCCTCTGCGGGGGTAGTTCTCGTAATTCTTCTGCGAAAACATCTTCAAATTCACAAACCACAGGTATATTCTCTACTCCCTCTTCTTTTATTGGGGTGCTAACAGGATAACACCAATATCCAATGCATCCTTGAGATAACTGCTCACTCACTTTCATAGCAGAAATCAAAGGACAAGGGTTTGCCTCTATCTGCCCATAAAAACACACTTTTCTCCCTTTTTCATCTTTCAGGATGACCTTAAGATCTTCACAATCGATTTGAGCTCCATAAGAATGCAACCAATTCATCCCCAAAATGATATCAAAATCAGACAAATCAAATTGAATCAAATCCACAGGGAAGGTGGTTTCACCAATGGTGATAGGAACAAGCTGGTAAGAGAGGGGGCACTCAATCACAGAATTATTGGGTAGCTTGATTCTATAGCTGGTTGTCATCCTACTGTTCTCAAGGCCCAATTGTTTAGCAGATCGAGTAGATATAAACGAATGTGTGGCACCTGAATCAAATAATACGCAAAATGGCTTTGAATTTAAAAAGAGAGTTCCAGTGACTACTGTACCAGAGGTAGCAGCTTCCTTTTTATTCATCACAAATGCCCTCCCTACAACTGCAGGCCTTGAAGGTGGAGGTCCTTGGCGGGGCGGGGCCAACGGTTTCGCGGCGCCCTTATCTACGGCATTTAATCGTCGGGGGCATGCAATGAGAAGATGTTCAGGACTACCACACCACATGCATTTGTTAGTGCCAACGCGGCATTCAAGAGTGGTATGATTTGTTCTTCCACATTTCGCACAAGGTGCTGTCGAGCCTGCAGGATGGCTCTTGGAGGGTATAGGAGTAGGTTTCTTTTGGTTATGCTGGTTCTGGTTCACACTCTCACTTGGAGTCCCCCGCTCAAACCCTTTTCTCTTGTGGTTGATTGGATTCAATGCCCTCAACTCCGTGTTCACTCTTTCCACTTCGGCTGCTCGCTCATATAGATCTTGATAAGTTAGCACTGGTTGTCCAGCTAACTGATTTCGAATATAGAACGCCAAACCTTCCTCAAACCTTCTCATCTTTAACCTCTCAGATGACACAAATTCAGGGACAAACCTTGATAGTTCGGTGAACTTACTAGCATACTGCATCACCGACATGCTACCGCTCATCTTTAACTCCATAAATTCTTTTTCCTTCTGCCTTTGCACCACAGCTGGGTAAAACTTTGCTCTCAACTCCACTAAGAATTTATTCCAGGTGAAATCAGGTCCTATGAGCTTATCCTTCACTGTATTCCACCAAATGTCAGCTTCACCTGATAAGTAATACGTCCCAATGTTCATTTTCTTTTCCTCTGGTACCTCCACTACGGTAAAAATTTTCTCCATTCCCCTTATCCACTCCTCCAATACCACGGGATCATAAGACCCGCTGTAAACTTTAGGGTTGCGCCGTGCTACCCTATCTGCCAATTTATCCTCCTTATGAGGGGTTTCAGTAGATACCTGGGGAATCCGCTTCATCAATTCGGCAACTAGGGTTGGCCAGTAGCCCGGGTTGCCTAAATTGTTAGCTAACTCGGAGAGTGACGGCGGCACGTCACCATGTGGTGGTCCCTGACATGAGGCTTGATCCCCGGAACCCTGGCCTTGCTCCGTATTATCCTCCACATGCACCTCAATTTCGTTTTGAGTCATTCTGATCAGACATTAAATAAAACAATTCAGACACGGGAACCCCAAACGTATAAGATAAACATGCCCAATAAATATATAAGAAATGGCTCATAGATTATTTCATAACTCAAGGCAACCTCATTTCATTTCATAACTGCTTGCTTGCATACATAGTTGCTGATATATATACAAACAACAAAGGCATACAACACCTAACTGAGTAGGCAAGCCTAAAACTGACTCCTAAACACTAAACACTAAATAGCCCCTAGACACTAGATCCGTCACGTGACCAAAAAGGGTTGCGGATCTTGTCGTCATGGTCAAAAAGGATTGGACTAACTATATACAATGTCGGATGCTCCAAAAAAAATCACCCTCCAATCCCACCATACCATACCCACAAACAGAGGGCTCAAAATGGAAACCACTACCTGACCCTTAGAACCACCTAACGGTCCCTAGATGGATCATAATCTGGGTCAGACTCATCTTCAGGTTCTTCACCCGAATCAAAACTGCTCGAGGATGCTACCGACTCGGCGTCACCAACCTCGGGTTGAACTTGGGGTTCTTGCTCGTCCTCTACCATCAGATCCTCCTCCTCTTGCTCCTGCTCCCCCGGCGGCTCTATCGCCATCTCCTCAGTGCCCTGATCCTCCTCGGGATCATCCTCCTCAGGGTCATCCTCCTCAGGATCCTCCTCGGGATCCTCCTCAGGGTCCTCCTCCTCATCCTGGTGGTCCTCAGTAGAACTGATCAGCACTAGTTCCGGGGTGTCAAGGATGTTGATTACCTCATAGGCCTCCCCAGGGCTTTCAGGCATCAGTGGGGTGCCTGGTACAGGTGGGATGGGTGGCTCTTGTGCTGGCGGTGGGACTACTGGTGGAGGATGGGCCTGATGAAGGGGAAAAACATGCTGAAGAGTTTTCATGGTAAGTCCCCTCTGATCGAACTCCTTTCTCAACAACAACTCAGCACTGAGACTCGTCCAAGAACCCCCGTGAGCCTGAAACCTAGGTCCGTCTACGCCTGGGTTCCCTGACACCATAAAGTCATTGTAACGGTGCTTGAACTCCACCCACGGGCCAACCGGGGGTAAGGACCACAACAATCTCTGCGCACGGAACGCAATACTGTGGAACTCAGAATAAGGGTCTTGCGCGTGTGTCTCCATACTAATGTGGAGCAACGCAATATGAGCGATCATTGATCCACCCGGCAACAGGTTAACACCATAGGGATCCATCTAGCAAGGAAAACACATACGTGAGAGGCAGACATAACCATAGCCACCCATAAATAAGAAACATGCAGATAAAAGCAACTTGCAATCTCCTAATATCACTCTAGCAACAACATGCGTTAGCCCCTCCTAACAACCACTCTCACCCTATAGTTTCTAGCACTACTTTCCTCAAGAAATCTCAACCTGGCTCTGATACCAAATCTGTAACGCCCCAATAATAAATAAATTATGGCTGAACATCAAGAACTCCATGGATGGGCGTTACCGCCGCCGCAAGGATAAGGCATCTCTAAAATATGAAAGTTGAACCATAGAATCAAAGTACAACCTTAGAGGTCATTCACGAGCAGTTTGAAACCTTTAATAACAACACGGGATCGATTCTAAAATCCCAGGGTTACATCAAACATAGCACAACTTAAGCTTACAAATATAACATTAAAATATATATTGCAGTTCAGATGTACAGCTGGGGCTCCAAAAAACACCACAAAAAGGCATGAAAACGTCTTAGCGCTTCTATCCGCCAATCAAAGGGACGATCCTTATTTAATTATCACCTTCCGCCTCCCTGCCCGTCTCTGAGCGGTTTACTGAGCATCTTCCTAAAACAAAACATAAAAGCATTTCGAACTGTGAGCCAAAGCTCAATACGTGCATCCCTGTACTGATAAAGATTCAATGGGGAAAGAAAGTATGAGGGCCCGCTTTGTAATTCATTTTGATTTTAAAACAGGGAATGAGATGTATATAAAACTAACTTGTCAATTATTATCTGTTAGTGCACCCCTTAGTAACTGTTACGATCTATGTATAGGTGTACACCTGCCAAGCCGACCGGAAGACCTGACCTGAAGTCGCGCGGGTAATTGAAGGGCAAAGCCTTGTAACTGATAACTGATGGGGTCACTAATTATGTGATAAATCACTGGTTCAATTGATTCATTGATGTACTTACCAAAACATTATAATTTCGATAAATACATGCTGATTTCTAAAGATACAGTCAATGAACGTACCTGGGGTCTTTAAAAGTTAGTACACAGATTAAATAGATGACTAAAATGGAGAGGATGAGAGCTTAGGCCTTGATGCTGTTAAAAAAAAATCATTATAGGCATAAAATTAGTACAATGAACACTCTTAAATGGAAAAGACTTATAAAGAATTTGTGTGAATCAGTTAAAAGAAAAGGCTTATGAAACTGGTAAAGTTAAATAAAGTATGAAAATGCTAAGTTAAAGCACGGCGGCGAGTGTAGAGGGTAGGGCTTATGACAAGGTACGGAATGAATAATCCACAACTTATACTCCCGACCTCCAACCGAGACGTAAGACCCCAATATAAATAGATTAGGAAGTCCTCTAAAACTTTACTGAAGGGCACATAACCAGATTCCTATGACAGGTTTCATAAAATAGGGTCAGAACAACATGTCAGGTTTTGGTAAAAAAAACAACCACAGGTTCCAGTAAAATAGCCATAACTTCCGCCACAGACCTCCGATTAACGCGATTCAAGATTCATTTTAAAGCTAACATCCAGGCCTATATACCCACCAAGAATCAGAATTTTTGGCTTGGCCAATCATTACCAGTTTTGTTTCAAAGCTCGTCCTGTTTCACTGAAAATTCCAGCAGCACTTCTTTTAGTTGATACTTCCCTTTTTAACACCAAACCTCAACTCAAACTCTTTCTCAAGAGTGTATAACACACTTTGGTACATCCCAACCACATACAACATCACCACACTCAACTTCAATTCATATATATATATATATATCCAACAAGGCTTACTTTCAAGGCACATAAACACATACCTCAAAGTTAACACAACTTTGGTCCAAACCATGCATTTATGGACAAAACCCTAACTTTCGGTCAACTTGAATCCCATCACAACATTCCAACACATCATAAAATCCATATTAAACTTCAATACATTAAGAGATAGGCAAAAACATGGAGAAATCAAGCCATAATTATCACTTGAACAAGAAACTTGCATACCTCAATATGAAACCCTAACCCTAACTTCATCCAAAATCAACCCCACCATAAACCCTCAACAAGATGATTCTTAACACCACAAAAATAGCTTAATCCACCATTAAAACAACCAAAATAAAGAATAAAACCCAACAAGATCAAAGATCAAAAACAAAAATTAGCATAGGGGTTAAAGAACACTTACTTTGAACTAGCAAAAGAGGTTAAAAATGATCCTTGATGATAGAGGGAGTAAGAGAGGTGGTTGGGGGTGGTGTATGGTGGTTGTTTGGTGGCTGAAAAGGGTGGTTCTGCTACTGGAGTTGTTGCTGTCGTGTGGTAGAGAGAAGGAGGAGAGAAATAAGAGAGAGAAAGTGCCTTGCAAATACTTGGTGAAGAATGAAGTAAAATGAAACATTTGGCATTTTATACCCCAAATTACTTGGCTGAGAATTTAAGGAGAAAAGTCAATAAAAGCATGCTTGATTAAGGCTTAATTAAGAGGATTTAGTTAATCAAATAAAGGTCAAGTCTTGTTGCATCGAAATCGGCTTTAAACGGGCTCGGGTTTAGCGAAAAATGGAAACTGAGCGCGTTTCTGAAATTATTTTTTTAAAATTTTTTTTTAAAAAAAAATTTGAAATAAATGGTTGTGAAACCATGAAAAAGGATTTTCAACATTAAATTCTTAAATATCAAGGCCTAACTCAGTTTCCAAAATTGACGAGAAGAAATCTCCGAATTGCAAAGTAAGGGCCCCGTTAGAAATGTCCAAATGAGAATAATAAAGAGATGGAAATATGAAAAGAAATGATGTGAATGAAATGAAATTAATAACCAGAATCTAGGGTCGGGCTATTACACTGAGTGTTTGCTCAAGCATGGTCCACAATTAAGTTAGGTACAAATAATTCAGTTAAGCACGTGTACATTCACATAACCATATGCTTTTCACATAAGCACAAAGGTTTCACGTTAACAAGCACTAAATCAAGCACATATGCACACAATTCCTATAGGCCACAAGTTGCTTGCACTGATACCACTTCTGTAACACCCCGCCCGAAGGTGGCCGGCACAACACCGCCGTGGATGTTCACTAGGAACACCCACAAGGCTCTCTAAACTTCTTAACCCTAAATTAACGTATTCATTGACGATAGCAGTGGAAGCTCTTATCGAAATCTAACCAAAGTTCGAGAGGGTAATTCTACAACATGCATTTACATACATACTTAAACCATATCGGTAATATTCTTACATATGTTCCATCCCAAAAATACATCCATACTTGTACTTATAAAACTGAATCCACAACATAGCATAAACGAGGTATGCATCGTCAGCTTCACTCTCCAAAAAGTGTATCTTACCCTAGCCTCTTGCATGCTCCTGTGGCTTCCTTTAGCTTACAAAACCTAAAAAATGGTGAGGTCATGAGCTCCCTGAGTGCAGTGAATAACCCATACCTTCCCCGTTGTTACATTTTGCACATTAATCGATTAACACATAATCACACAATACACATACCATATGAGATATAAATAGAACATTGCATACGACATATCGAAGGTGACATAAGAACTTGCTTATGCTTCACAAGTCATATTAAACTCATATCTGACATGTTCCCAAACTTCACAAAGACACACACACATATGTATGTCCTGGGGTGGCAACTAGACTAACTTAGTCGGACTTGTCCCATACCAGGTATGATTCAAGAACCCTCGTTTTCACTTAAGTCCCTAAACAAACTCTGCTATTAGTCTGTTTAGTAAACTAACCATCGTTGTCCCATACCAACCATGTCCTTTGGGCTCTTAATCCTCACTGAAGTCCAAAAGAAAACAAAGTCTGCTAAATCAAGCTAATGGCCCGCCCATTATCATACCTGACGCATACATAGGCATATTCCCTTACAAAAGTTCATATACTTGCTATAAACATATAACATGTTTCCTTAACTAAACTTATCAGTGAAACGTATACTTTCCATCGCAATCTCATAAATATCCTAAACAAACTTCCAAATCCAAATCTAAGTTCAAAATTCAAATCTCAGCCAAAATTCAATTTCATAATGTATCCAAAGTCCAAATCTAAACGAAAATAATTTCATAACATATAACATATCCTTAACTGAGTACAAAACTTTTTTGATTAGGGGAAGTCAACTCATCACTCCCACAATGAACCATCACAATATAAGGGTGACAAACATACCCTTGTGGCCGAGCTACGGATCATTCATATGGTACGAAAGCATGGTGGACCAACCGCAACTCATTCATATGGTATCGACCAGGCATCCGCGCCCTAAAGGATGCGAACTGCCCACAACATAAACCATGGAATCGCATTCATATCATAGTAAGTTTAGTCCGAGACCTTCCTCACCAGTTGTCCACATGGCTCACATAACACATAAGGTCGACATTCATATCCCAGGGGATTGGTTAGAACTTCTCCCACTAGGCGACCTGAACATAACAACAGTCACTACTTTGACCATAGTTCTAGAACATCATGTAATAGCCTCAAACAAGACATCAACAGTTTTCCCCAAAATGTAACTTAATGAAATCATATAACTCATATAATTACATTTTTATTTCTCATAGCTTTGAAATTCATACAGTTATTAGATGTGAATGGTAGGAAATGTGCAAAAATAGATAAGCAAGATGTCCAATCTGAAGTAGAGTATTGGGAAAATGCTGTGATTTGTGGGGTGTTAGGATCAAATCCACCGATTGATGTAATAGATGGATTTCTGCATCGTATTTGGAACTCCATGGATATTGACAAGGTGTTAATGGTCAGGAAAGGAGTCTTCCTTGTGAGGTTTAGCAACATGCTCGATAAAATGACAGTGATACAAAGAGGGGTTTATTTCTTTGACAGGAAGTCGTTCATTGTCAAGGCATGGAATGAGGGTCTGACATTGGGCATTTGCTCATTGCATTCAATTCCTATCTGGGTCCAATTCCCTGCATTGGATATCAAGTATTGGGGGCTTGAGAGCCTCAGTAAGTTGGGAAGTATGCTGGGGATTCCTATCAAGACAGATAGGGTCACTAAGGAGAAGACAGCTTTGCAGTATGCTAGAATGTTGATTGAAATGGAAATTAATGGCCCTTTCCCAAACCATATAGACTTCATCAATGACTGGGATACAGTGGTAAGACAGGAGGTTAGATGTGAATGGCAACCAGTTAAATGTACTCATTGCCAAATGATGGGACATAAAGAAGAAGTGTGTAGGAAGGAGACAAAAGTAAGACAGGAGTGAAGAATGGTCAACAGGGAGAAAGAAGTTGATACTGGGAGGGAGGATACTGCACCATAGAGTGGGAATTTACTAGATGAGGAAGGGTTCATAACACCAAGGAGGTTAAGTGCCAGACACAATGATTTGCACTCTAACCCAGAGAGGCCACCAGCATTTACCAGCATCAATTCTTTCAATGTGTTAATGGAGGAGGAGATGATTGGGGTGGGAAGGGGATAGACAGCACCAGTGAGATCTCCCAATGGTTAACATTATAGCATGGAATGTGAGGGGTTTAAATAACCCCAATAAACAGGAAGACATTAAGCTCTTCCTGAGTAAGCATGGTGTTGGTCTGGTGGGTTTAATGGAAACCAAAGTGAAGAAAGAGAACATTGACATCGTTGCCTGCAATTTGTTTGGTGGGTGGGAACGGCATACAAATGTTGAACATAATAATAAAGTTAGAATATGGGTTGCATGGAAGAATATGGATTCCCATGTAAAGATACTGGAATCTACTGAGCAACTAATCCACTGCAGAGCTCAACAGTTGGCAACTAAAAAGGTATTTTGTATTACATTTGTGTATGGCATGAACAGCATTGCATTGAAACAGCCCCTATAGAGGAGGCTGAAAGATATAGCATACCAGATGCAGATAGCATGTGGGGTGCTGGGGGACTTCAATGCAACTTTACACCTTGAGGAAAGAATAGGAGAGAGGGAGAATATCCAGCATGCAGAGCTTTTAGGTTTTGCTAACTGTCTTGAGGATTGTGAGTTACATGAAGTGAGAAGTACTAGGGCTTTTTTCACAAGGACTACTAAAATTACATGGTCCAAAATTGATAGAATGGTGGCCAACAGCCAGTGGTATCAGGAGATGAAATACACTCACATCTCTTGTATAACAGAGAGGCTGTCTGACCATAACCCCCCTCAAGCTTACCTTCCTAGAGTGTCCTAAAAGAAGAGGTACTTTCAAATTCTGTGAAATGTGGTGTAATGACCCTAAGTTCAAGGAGATTGTTAAGAGGCAATGTAATGCACCAATGAGGACAAACAGAAAGATGCAACAAGTTTTAGAATTGCTCTGCAGACTAAGGGGGCCACTTAAAAGACTGAACAGGGATAGATATGCAGACATTCATGAACAACAAAAAAGTGCCAGAGGTCAGTTGGAAGTGGTACAAAAACAATTGCAAGAAAAGCCAAGGGATGATATACTAATAGCACAGGAGAAGGAAAAAAGGGAGAGGTACTTGGATATCTTGAAGTCATCTCTATCCCTTCTAAAGCAGCAAAGTAAACAACAGTGGATTAATTTTGGGGACCTACCAAGCAAGATGTTCTTTGCTAAAATGAAACAAAGGACATGATTGAACTATGTTTATGCTATTAATGATGAAAGTGGGCAAAAGAACGAGGGGTTTGATGAGGTAGCTAAGGTTATTTCTTAGTGCTACAAAGGGCTCCTTGGGAGCGACATTACCTATAGGGAAAGGATTAATGGGGAGGTTATGAGCTCAGGACCTCAGTTGTTAAGTGAACAACAAATGAGACTGATTGAACCATTCACATAGAAGGATATTAGGGAGGCAAATTTTGCTATCCCCCCTCCCATCAAATCACCTGGGCCTGATGGGTATAGTAGTAGTTTTTTTAAGGCTAGCAGGCAGGAGATAGGAAAGCTGATATCTGATGCGATGCAGGAGTTCTTTTCCACATGGGTCATGTGCAAGCAATGGAATGCTACCAAGCTAATCCTTATTCCTAAGGTTAGTTCACCAGCTGCTCCTTCTGATTTCAGACCAATCTCCTGCTGTAATGTAGTGTACAAAGGTATCTCCAAGTTGCTATGTACAAGACTGAAAGAGGTTTTCCCTAGCTTAGTTACCAGCAATCAGGGAGCTTTTGTGAGGGGGAGAGAACTTTTGTACAATGTTCTGTTATGCCAGGAAATAGCAAGAGGTTATACAAGGAAGAACATTTCACCAAGATGCCTTATGAAAGTGGACCTCAAGAAAGCCTATGACTCTGTCCATTGGGAAGCTGTAAGGGAGATCCTAAGCAACCTGAAGTTCCCCAACATGTTCATTAAATGGGTGATGGCATGTGTCACATCAACCACCTACTCAATACATATGAATGGGGAAGACTTTGGTTTTTTTGAAGGAGGAAGAGGGTTAAGACAAGGAGACCCAATGTCCCCCCCTGTTGTTTGTTCTGGTTATAGAGTATCTATCAAGGCTCTATGGATATGCAGGAAAGCAAGAAGGTTTTAAGTTTCACCCCCACTACAAGGAGATCTAAATGAACCACCTTATATTTGCAAATGACCTTATTGTGTTTAGTGTAGCAGATGCTAGAACTGTATCCTACCTTAAGGAAGCATTTGATAAGTTCTCTTCCTCCACAGGGCTAGTGGCAAATAGGGCAAAATCCCATATTGTGATGGGAGGATGTAATGTTCAGTAAAGGGATCAGATTTTGAATCAGATTGGTTACCAAGAGGGGAAGCTGCCTTTCAAATACTTGGGAGTACCTGTGACTATAAGTAAGGTAAGTGCATTGGACTACAGTTTGTTGGTGGACAAGATCACCAAGAAACTATCAATATGGGCTACAAAGAACACATCTTATGCAGGTAGGGTTGCTCTAATTAATGGTGTAGAAACTTTCTATGGGGTGCTGATTAGGTGTATAAAAAGGTCCCTTATGTTTCATGGGAGAAAACCTATAGACCTAAGAATTATGGAGGTATAGGCATTATAAACATGGAGGCATGGAACTATGCAAATATTGCTAAATTGGTATGGGTTGTTGACATGAAAAAGGACTTGTTATGGGTTAAATGGGTCCATGGAAGATATTTAAGCAAGAGCTCATAGTGGGATTACCATCCAAAGCATGATGTCTGCTGGTATTGGAGGAAAACTTGTAAGGTTAAGGAGGTATTCAAGTGGGGGTGCACACCAAATGAAAAGTGGCACTATGGGGGTCCCCCAATGGACAGTATAAGGTGAAATCAGGGTATTTTTGGTTTCTGAACCTTTCTTAGAAAGCTTCATGGTCGAGAATAACATGGTCATGCATTAATATCCCAAAGCATGGTTTCATAGCATGGCCGCTGATGAAAAATAGATTACCAGTCAAAGCTAGACTAGTAAAATTTATGAGCATTATAGCACAATGCCAAAATCACCATGAGGATGATGAAACTCAAGACCATCTCCTCTACCAGTGTAGTAGGCCAAAGGAGGCATGGTAGGATATGGGGGAATGGATGAATCTAACTCCCTTGCACATTAGGCAGGACTCGCTACAAAAAATGCAAAACATCAAAGCCCTAAAGCACCAGAAGAAGATTCTGTATATAGCATTCACAACAACCATTTACCACATATGGGTAGCAAGGAACAGGTTGTTGTTCAAGGACACCCCCTTTGACAGAATGCTTATTACCAAAGCAGCAACGGAAGATCTCTTGCA
>JACYFF010003369.1:56632346-56645423 GCA_017589665.1 Selenicereus undatus
AAAAAAAATCATTCAACCAATAGCAGTTGAACATAATCTAAACATGATTGCGTCTATGAATTGAATTACAATTAACAAATAGATTAGCATAACAACCTAAAAAGTTGTAAACTTTAATCACTAATGAAAGGTGAGATATAAAGAAAACAGTTACCAAGAACAGATTGAAGTGAAAGCAGAAACTGAAAGAAAATTGAACTGGATAATTAAGCTTTGACTTGAGTTACATCCAAAATATTTGAATCAAAGGTTTTGACATAGAGAATAAGACTAAAGTAATCTACTCTTACCATTGGAACTGAAAAATACATGAAATGATGCTTAATATAATGCCCAAAGCTCCTTTTTTAGTAGTGATAGCCAGCATTCACTTCCCAAATTTTGGTAGGAGTGGATCTCTTTTTCCCCACTTTTGATCAAGATTTGGAAAGTTCCGTTATAAGGAAATTGCTTGGACCCTATGTGATTTTCAATTTTCATCAATTAGGCAAATCTTTCAATAATTTTGCCACTTCATCTTGTGTGGCAAGGTGATGACCATAATATTTTATCAAATTATTATTCCTAAATTAACAGATAAAAACCAAATAAAAATCAAAAATAATCTCAATTACAATAAAAAACTAACCAATTAGAAGAATCTATTTAGTTACTTTTCGTGGTGGAACAAATACCGCATGATTGGATTTTGCTCTTCTTTGAGTAAAATTAAAGAAAAGGAAATCTACATATGATACTAACCACTTTCGTAGGGATCACGATTGTGCGTAGCATATGCAACAAGCCCTTTAAACCCCTAGTTTTCCCCAGTTTATAAGGGTGGTCTTTTGAGAGTTTGTCAAATATATACCCACAAAATCATAAAAGAGAAAAAGAAAAAACACCAAAAATAGAAAATCATTTTATTTTTGATTCTTAAAGCACACTCAAATATACAACATGTCAAAATAGTACACACTCAACCAACACATCAATGTGCAACCTAAATATCATGTCGTACACAAGCTCAACACACATATCAAGACTCTTTTCCCACTAATGACACCAATGCAATAGCTTTTCACCCCATAATTCATCAAAAATATTGAATCTATCCTAGTGCTCCGTGCAAGTATGCCATCGCCTTGATAGCTACGTTTGCCAGAGTCGGACTTAATACCACTTGACCACTTTACGGACTCACTAATTCGGGCACCAAGCTTTACTAGCGGAAACATTGGCCCAATGCGTAGCAGCTAGTAGCGCATACCTCAAAGACATACTTGTCATTCCTAGCTCTAGTGCTCTTTTTTCCTTCAATTTCTTTATTTTTTTGGTTCCCAATATTTTTTTTCGTCTAAATTGAAAGTAACAAATAAGCAAACAAAAAAAATCATTCAACCAATAGCAGTTGAACATAATCTAAACATGATTGTATCTATGAGTTGAATAACTATTAAGAAATAGATTAGCATAACAACCTAAAAAGTAGTAAACATTATTCACTAATGAAAGGGGAGATAAAAAGAAAACAGTTACCAAGAACAAATTGAAGTGAAAGCAGGAACTGAAAGAAAATTGAAGTGCGTAATTAAGCTTTGACTTGAGTTACATCCAAACTGTTTGAATCAAAGGTTTTGACATAGAGAATAAGACTAAAGTAATCTACTCCTAACATTGAAACTGAAAAATAGATGAAATGATGCTAAATATAATGCCCAAAGCTCCTTTTATAGTAGTGATAGCCAGCATTCACTTCCCAAATTTTCGTAGGAGTGGATCTCTTGTTCCCCACGTTTGATTAAGATTAGGAAAGTCCCATCTTAAGGGAATTGCTTGGACCCTACGTGATTTTCAATTTTCATCAATTAGCCAAATCTTTCAATAATTTTTTCCACTTCATCATGCATGGCACGGTGATGACCATAATATTTCATCAAATTATTATTCCTAAATTAACAGATAAAAACCAAATAAAATACAAAAATAATCTCAATTACATTAAAAAACAAGGTCATTAGAAGAATCTATTTAGTTACTTTTCGTGGTGGAACAAATACCGCATGATTGGATTTTCCCCAGTTTATAAGGGTGGCCTTTTGAGAGTTTGCAAGATATATACCCACAAAATCTTAAAAGGGAAAAAGAAAAACACCTAAAATAGAAAATCGTTTTTCTTTTTTTGAATTCTTGAAACACACTCAAATATACAACCTGTCAAAATTGTACACACTCAACAACCACATCAACGTGCAACCTAAATATCATATTACACACAAGCTCAAGACTCATATCACACACAAGCTCAAGACACATATCCTAGTGCTCACTAATACAACAACTTTTCACCCCATAATTCATCAAAAATAATGAATCTATCCTAGTGCTCAGTGGAGGCATGCCAACGCCTTGATAGCTACGCTTGCCAGAGTCGGACTTAATACCACTTGACCACTTGATGGACTCACTAATTCGGGCACCAAGCTTTACTAGTGGAACCATTGGCCCAATGGGTAGCACCTACTAGCGCATACCTCAAAGACATACTTGTCATTCCTAACTCTAGTGCTCTTTTTTCCTTCAATTTCTTCATTTTTTTGGTTCTTTTGATTTTTTTCTTCTAAATTGAAAGTAACAAATAAGCAAACAAAAAAAAATCATTCAACCATTAGCTGTTGAACATAATCTGAACATGATTGCATCTATGAATTGAATAACTACTAACAAAAAGATTAGCATAACAACCGAAAAAGTAGTAAGCTTTAATCACTAATAAAAGGGGAGATAAAAAGAAAACAGTTACCAAGAACAAATTGAAGTGAAAGCAGGAACTGAAAGAAAACTGAAGTGGATAATTAAGCTTTGACTTGAGTTACATCCAAAATATTTGAATCAAAGGTTTTGACATAGAGAATAAGACTAAAGTAATCTACTCTTAACATTGGAATTGAAAAATACATGAAATGGTTCTTAGTATAATGCCCAAAGTTCCTTTTTAGTAGTGATAGCCAACATTCACTTCCCAAATTTTGGTAGGAGTGTATCTCTTGTTCCCCACTTTTGATCAAGATTCGGAAAGTCCCATCATAAGGAAATTGCTTGAACCCTACGTGATTTTGAATTTTCATCAATTAGCTAAATTTTTCAATAATTTTTTCCACTTCATCTTGCGTGGCAAGGTGATGACCATAATATTTCATCAAATTATTATTCCTAAGTTAACAGATAGAAACCAAATAAAATACAAAAATAATCTCAATTACAATGAAAAACTAACTAATTAGAAGAATCTGTTTAGTTACTTTTCGTGGTGGAACCAATACCGCATGATTGGATTTTGCTCTTCTTTGAGTAGAATAAACGAAAAGGAAATCTACATATGATAGTAACCCAAATTCGTAGGGATCACGATTGTACGTAGAATATGCAATAAGCCCTTTAAACCCCTAATTTTTCCAATTTATAAGGGTGGTCTTTTGAGAGTTTGTCAAATATATAGTCACAAAATCTTAAAAGAGAAAAAGAAAGAAGACCAAAAATAGAAAATCACTTTTTGTTTTTGAATTCTTAAAACACACTCAAATATACAACATGTCAAAATTGTACACACTCAACCAACACATCAACGTGCAACCTAAATATCATATCATACACAAGCTCAAGACACGTATCAAGACTCTTGTCCCACTAATGACACCAATACATCAGTTTTTCACCGCATAATTCATCAAAAATAATGAATCTATCATAGTGCTCAGTGCAAGTATGCCATCGCCTTGATAGCTACGCTTGCCAGAGTCGGACTTAATACCACTTGACCACTTTACGGACTCACTAATTCGGGCACCAATCTTTACTAGTGGAAACATTGGCCCATGGGCAGCACCTAGTAGCGCATACCTCAAAGACATACTTGTCATTCCTAACTCTAGTGCTCTTTTTTAGTTCAATTTCTCAATTTTCTTGGTTCTTTTGATTTTGTTCTTCTAAATTTAAAGTAACAAATAAGCAAACAAAAAAAAATCATTCAACCAATAGCAGTTAGACATAATCTAATGATGATTGCATCTATGAATTGAATAACTATTAACAAATAGATTAGCATAACAACCTAAAAAGTAGTAAACTTTAATCACTAATGAAAGGAGAGATAATTAAACTTTGACTTGAGTTACATCCAAAATATTTGAATCAAAGGTTTTGACATAGAGAATAAGACTAAAGTAATCTACTCTTAACATTGGAACTGAAACATACATGAAATGATGCTTAATAAAATGCCCAAAGCTCCTTTTTTAGTAGGGATAGCCAGCATCCACTTCCCAAATTTTGGTAGGAGTGGATCTCCTGTTCCCCACTTTTGATCAAGAATTGGAAATTCCCATAATAAGGAAATTTCTTGGAGCCTATGCAATTTTCAATTTTCATCAATTAGCCAAATCTTTCACTAATTTTGCCACTTCATCTTGCATGGCAAGGTGATGACCATAATATTTCATCAAATTATTATTCCTAAATTAACAGATAAAAACAAAATAAAATACAAAATAATCTCAATTACAATAAAAAAACTAACTAATTAGAAGAATCTATTTAGTTACTTTTCGTGGTGGAACAAATACCGTATGATTGGATTTTGTTCTTCTTTGAGTAAAATAAAAGAAAAGGAAATCTACATATGATACTAACCCCCTTTCGTAGGGATCACGATTGTACGTAGCATATGCAACAAGCCCTTTAAACCCCTAGTTTTCCCAAGTTTATAAGGGTGGTCTTTTGAGAGTTTGTCAAATATATACCCACAAAATCATAAAAGAGAAACAGAAAAAACCCCAAAAATAGAAAATCATTTTTTTTTAAATTCTTAAAGCACACTCAAATATACAACATGTCAAAATTGTACACACTCAACCAAAACATCAACATGCAACCTAAATATCATATTGTACACAAGCTCAAGACACATATCAAGACTCTTGTCCCACTAATGACACCAATGCAACAGCTTTTCACCCTATAATTCATAAAAAATAATGAATCTATCCTAGTGCTCAGTGCAAGTATGCCATTGCCTTGATAGCTACACTTGCCAGAGTCGGACTTAATACCACTTGACCACTCTACGGACTCACTAATTCGGGCACCAAGCATTACTAGTGGAAACATTGGCCCAATGGGTAGCATTTAGTAGCGCATACCTCAAAGACATACTTGTCATTTCTTAACTCTAGTGCTCTTTTTTCCTTAAATTTCTTTATTTTTTTGGTTCTTTCGATTTTTTTCTTCTAAATTGAAAGTAACAAATAAGGAAACAAAAAAAAATCATTCAACCAATAGCAGTTCAACATAATCTAAACATGCTTGCATCTTTGAATTGAATAACTATTAAGAAATAGATTAGCATAACAACATAAAAAGTAGTAAACATTATTCACTAATGAAAGGGGAGATAAAAAGAAAACAGTTACCAAGAACAGATTGAAGTGAAAGCGAGAACTGAAAGAAAATTGAAGTGGGTAATTAAGCTTTGACTTGAGTTACATCCAAAATATTTGAATCAAAGGTTTTGACACAGAGAATAAGACTAAAGTAATCTACTCCTAACATTAAAACTGAAAAATAGATGAAATGATGCTTAATATAATGCCCAAAGCTCCTTTTATAGTAGTGATAGCCAGCATTCACTTCCCAAATTTTCGTAGGAGTGGATCTCTATCTCCCCACGTTTGATCAAGATTAGGAAAGTCCCATCTTAAGGGAATTGCTTGGACCCTACGTGATTTTAAAATTTTCATAAATTAGCCAAATCTTTCAATAATTTTTTCCACTTCGTCATGCATGGCACGGTGATGACGATAATATTTCATCAAATTATTATTCCTAAATTAACAGATAAAAACCAAATAAAATACAAAAATAATCTCAATTACAATAAAAAACTAACTCATTAGAAGAATCTATTTAGTTACTTTTCGTGGTGGAACAAATACCCCATGAATGGATTTTCCCCAGTTTATAAGGCTGGTCTTTTGAGAGTTTGTCAAATATATACCCACAAAATCTTAAAAGAGAAAGAGAAAACACTAAAATAGAAAATCGTTTTTTTTTTAATTCTTGAAACACACTAAAATATACAACATGTCAAAATTGTACACACTCAACAAACACATCAACTTGCAACCTAAATATCATATCACACACAAGCTCAAGACACATATCAAGACTCCTATTCCACTAATGACACTAATACAACAACTTTTCACCCCATAATTCATCAAAAATAATGAATCTATCCTAGTGCTCAGTGGTGGTATGCCATCGCTGTGATAGGTACGCTTGCCACAGTCGGGCTTAACACCACTTGACCACTTTATGGACTCACTAATTCGGGCACCAAGCTTTACTAGTGGAAACATTCGCCCAATGAGTGGCACCTTGTACCGCATACCTCAAAGACATACTTGTCATTCCTAACTCTGGTGCTCTTTTTTCCTTCAATTTCTTTCTTTTTTTGGTTCTTTTAATTTTTTTCTTCTAAATTGAAAGTAACAAATAAGCAAACAAAAAAAAATCGTTCAGCCAATAGCAGTTGAACATAATCTAAACATGATTGCATCCATGAATTGAATAACTATTAACAAATAGATTAGCATAACAACCTAAAAAGTAGTAAACTTTAATCACTAATGAAAGGGCAGATAAAAAGAAAGCAATAACCAAGAACAGATTGAAGTGAAAGAAGGAACTGCAAGAAAATTGAAGTGGATAATTAAGCTTTGACTTGAGTTAAATCCAAAATATTTGAATCAAAGCTTTCGACATAGAGAATAAGACTAAAGTAATCTACTCGTAACATTGAAAGTGAATAATACATGAAATGGTGCTTAATATAATGCCCAAAGCTCCTTTTATAGTAGTGATAGCCAGCATTCACTTCCCAAATTTTGGTAGGAGTGGATCTTTTGTTCTTCACTTTTAATCAAGATTTGCAAAGTCCCATAATAAGGAAATTGCTTGGACCTTATGTGATTTTCAATTTTCATCAATTAGCCAAATCTTTCAATAATTTTGCCACTTCATCTTGCGTGGCAAGGTGATGACCATAATATTTCATCAAATTATTATTCCTAAATTAATAGATAAAAACATAATAAAATACAAAAATAATCTCAATTACAATAAAAAACTAACTAATTAGAAGAATCTATTTTGTTAATTTTCGTGGTGGAACAAATACCGCATGATTGGATTTTGTTCTTATTTGAGTAAAATAAAAGAAAAGGAAATCTACATATGATACTAACCAACTTTCGTGGGGATCACGTTTGTATGTGGCATATGCAACAAGCCCTTTAAACCCCTAATTTTCCCCAGTTTATAAGGGTGGTCTTTTGAGGGTTTGTCTAATATATACCCACAAAATCTTAAAATAGAAAAAGAAAAAATACCAAAAACAGAAAATCATTTTTTTTTGAATTCCTAAAACACACTCAAATATACCATATGCCAAAATTTTACACAGTCAACAAACACATCAACGTGCAACCTAAATATCATATCACACACAAGCTCAAGACACATATCAAGACTCCTATTCCACTAATGACACTAATACAACAACTTTTCACCCCATAATTCATTAAAAATAATGAATCTATCCTAGTGCTCAGTGGTGGTATGCCATCGCTGTGATAGCTACGCTTGCCACAGTCGGGCTTAATACCACTTGACCACTTTATGGACTCACTAATTTGGGCACCAAGCTTTACTAGTGGAAACATTCGCCCAATGAGTGGCACCTTGTACCGCATACCTCAAAGACATACTTGTCATTCCTAACTCTGGTTCTTTTTTTTCCTTCAATTTCTTTATTTTTCTGGTTCTTTTTATTTTTTTCTTGTAAATTGAAAGTAACATATAAGCAAAGAAAAAAAAATCGTTCAGCCAATAGCAGTTGAACATAATCTAAACATGATTGCATCCATGAATAGAATAACTATTAACAAATAGATTAGCATAACAACCTAAAAAGTAGTAAACTTTAATCACTAATGAAAGAGCAGATAAAAAGAAAACAATTACCAAGAATAGATTGAAGTGAAAGCAGGAACTACAAGAAAATTGAGGTGGATAATTAAGCATTGACTTGAGTTACATCCAAAATATTTGAATCAAAGCTTTTGACATAGAGAATAAGACTAAAGCAATCTCCTCGTAACATTGAAACTGAAAAATACATGACATGATGCTTAATATGATGCCCAAAGCTCCTTTTATAGTAATGATAGCCAGCATTCACTTCCCAAATGTTGGTAGGATTGGATCTCTTGTTCCCCACTTTTGATCAAGATTTGGAAATTCCCATAATAAGGAAATTGCTTGGACCCTACGTGATTTTTAATTTTCATAAATTAGCAAAGTCTTTCAATAATTTTTTCCACTTCATCTTGCATGGCAAGGTGATGACCATAATATTTCATGAAACTATTATTCCTAAATTAATAGATAAAAACAAAATAAATACAAAAATAATCTCAATTAAAATAAAAAAATTAACTAATTAGCAGAATCTATTTAGTTACTTTTCGTGGTGGAACCAATACCGCATGATTGGATTTTGCTCTTCTTTGAGTAAAATAAAAGAAAAAAAAATCTACATATGATACTAACCCAATTTCGTTGGGATCACGATTGTACGTAGCATATACAACAAGCCCTTTAAACCCCTAGTTTTCCCGAGTTTATAAGGGTGGTCTTTTGAGAGTTTGTCAAATATATACCGACAAAATCTTAAAAGAGACAAAGAAAAAACAACAAAAATGGAAAATCATTTTTTTTTTTTTGAATTCCTAAAACACACTCAAATATACAATACGTCAAAATTGTACACACTCAACCAACACATCAACGTGCAACCTAAATATCATATCATACACAAGCTCAAGACATATAGATTAGCATAACAACCTAAAAAGTAGTAAACTTTAATCCCTAAAGAAAGGGGAGGTAAAAAGAAAACAATTACCAAGAACAGAATGAAGTGAAAGCAGGAACTACAAGAAAATTGAAGTTTATAATTAAGTTTTGACTTGAGTTACATCCAAAATATTTGAATCAAAGGTTTTGACATAGAGAATAAGACTAAAGTAATCTAACCCAGACCCCGCGAAAGCGGGACCCACATTGGGAGTTTGTTGTTGTTGTTGTTATTGTATGCTTAATATAACGCTCAAAGCTCTTTTTATAGTGGTGATACCCAACATTCACTTCCCAAATTTTGGTAGGAGTGGATCTCTTGTTCCCCACTTTTGATCAAGATTAGGAAAGTCCCATCATAAGGAAATTGCTTGGACCCTACGTGATTTTCAATTTTCATCAATTAGCCAAATCTTTCAATAATTTTTTCCGCTTCATCTTGCCGGGCAAGGTGATGACCATAATATTTCATCAAATTATTATTCCTAAATTAATAGATAAAAACCAAATAAAATACAAAAATAATCTCAATTACAATAAAAAACTAACTCATTAGAAGAATCTATTTAGTTACTTTTCGTGGTGGAACAAATACCGCATGGTTGGATTTTGCTCTTCTTTGAGTAAAATAAAAGAAAAGGAAATCTACATATGATGCTAAGCCACTTTCGTAGGGACCACGATTGTACGTAGCATATGCAACAAGCCCTTTAAACCCCTAGTTTTCCCCAGTTTATAAGGGAGGTCTTTTGAGAGTTCGTCAAATATATACCCACAAAATCTTAAAAGAAAAAAAGAAAAAATACCAAAAATAGAAAATCTTTTTTTGTTTTTGAATTCTTAAAACACACTCAAATATACAACATGTCAAAATTGTACACACTCAGCCAACACATCAACGTGCAACCTAAATATTATATCACACACAAGCTCAAGACACATATCAAGACTCTTGTCCCACTAATGAGACCAATGCAACAGCTTTTCACCGCATAATTCATCAAAAATAATGAATCTATCCTAGTGCTCAGTGCAAGTATGCCATCTCCTTGATAGCTACGCTTGCCAGAGCTGGACTTAATACCACTTGACCACTTTACGGACTCACCAATTCGGGCACCAAGCTTTACTAGTGGAAACATTGGCCCAATGGGTAGCACCTAGTAGCGCATACCTCAAAGACATACTTGTCATTCCTAACTCTAGTGCTCTTTTTTCCTTCAATTTCTTTATATTTTTTGGTTCTCCTGATTTTTTTCGTCTAAATTGAAAGTAACAAATAAACAAACAAAAAAAAAATCATTCAACCAATAGCAGCTGAACATAATCTAAACATGATTGCATCTATGAATTGAATAACTATTAACAAATAGATTAGCATAACAACCTAAAAAGTAGTAAACTTTAATCACTAATGAAAGGCGGGATAAAAAGAAAATAGTTACCAAGAACAGATTGAAGGGAAAGCAAGAACTGCAGGAAAATTGAGGTGGATAATTGTTGAACGGTAAGTTTACCTGTTTTAAGTGCCTCTTTCACTCACTTTTTGCTCGTATAATAACTTAATCTTTAGTTTTCTTATTTGTTTTATTTATATTTTGTAGGAAATAACCCAAAATCAAGCAAATATCGCAAAAAGGGACGAAGACGGGACAAAACAGCGAAAACCGGCAAAAGGGGGCAAAACCGGGGGGAAACGGACCACCGTGCCAGCAATGTGGCACGGTGTGGCCGTGCCAAGTGGCACGGCCTGACCGTGCCTCCCCCCCAATTTTACCGTCTGCTCGGGTTTCTATTTAAGCTTTGTTCGGGGGTCGCTCGGGTCTCTCTCGGGGGGGGTTCTTCCAGGCGATTTTTAGGGTAGTTTAGTTTAGGTTTTAGCCAATAAAAACTCCATTGGGAGGATTAGATTAGGGATATATTGGATTGTTCTTGGATTCAAGCAATTGGATTTGAAGTTCCTTCCATCAATCTATAAGCCTTCTTCTCTCTTTCTCCGCTTATTTCAATTTGGTTATTGTTTGTTCTTATTTTGATTATGTTAGTTTAGATTGTGTTCAGTTTATTTGTTTGGTTTTTCATTGTTAATTTATGTTATTTAGTTGTTTAGAATTGTTTGATTTCATTCTCTTCGTTTTGTTCTTCAAGTTTATGTTCTTAGTTGTTAGTTTAGGTTTCCGTGCGTTTTTCATGTTTGGTTGGTAGATTGTGTTGGCTTGGGTTGTGATTAGCCGCTTGATGGCTGATTAATCTTGTACTAGTCCTAACCATACCCAATCTATACTTAGAACCTAGAGTTTTCCTTCACGCCCGCCAAGTGTTCGATGAAATGCCTGAGAGGGTTTTCATCCATATTTTTGGGCGATTGACTTATGCTGAGAGGTGAGGTCAATTTGCTAGTGTGGGAGAGGGAATAGCCGAGTTCGGGACACGAAAGTAGTATCCGAATCGAGCTAGGTCCAGGGTTGCTAGTTTTGTGGCCTAATTCGACTAACCCCACGAAAGTAGGTGGTTACGCGAATTAGACTAGCTCACGACCCTTGAAAGAGGGCTTGAGTGGTCTTTGATGGTGCAACCGACCATCTCTTGTTCATAGTGTGGTTTGGGTAGGTTAGGGCTCGTCTTGGTTAGTTGGTTCATTCATTGGCAAAATCATAAACCCAAGTCCCTTTTTGTTTATTTGTTTTAGTAGTTTAGTCCTTCTTTCTTCACTCTCTCTCTGGCCTAGATTGAGACGCTTTAGTTAACCTCGGTAGTTGGAAACACAATTCCCTGCGGACGACACCCCAAGTACTCAACGATACACCTTACACTTGGGGTTTATAAATATTAAAACTTTTTCCCTAACAATAATTAAGCTTTGACTTGAGTTACATCCAAAATATTCGAATCAAAGGTTTTGACATAGAGAATAAGACTAAAGTAATCTACTCCTAACATTGAAACTCAAAAATACATGAAATGATGCTTAATATAATGCCCAAAGCTCCTTTTATAGTAATGATAGCCAACATTCACTTCCCAAATTTTGGTAGGATTGGATCTCTTGTTCCCCACTTTTGATCAAGATTTGGAAACCTCCATCATAAGGAAATTGCTTGGACCCTGCGTGATTTTCAATTTTCATCAATTAGCCAAATCTTTCAATAAAATTTTCCACTTCATCTTGCCTAGCAAGGTGATGACCATAATATTTCATCAAACTATTATTCCTAAATTAACAGATAAAAACAAAATAAAATACAAAAATAATCTCAATTATAATAAAAAACTAACTAATATGAAGAATCTATTTAGTTACTTTTCGTGGTGGAACCAATACTGCATGAATGGATTTTGCTCTTCTTTGAGAAAAATAAAAGAAAAGGAAATCTACATAAGATACTACCCCAATTTCGTTGGGATCAAGATTGTACATAGCATATGCAACAAGCCCTTTAAACCAACAGTTTTCCCCAGTTTATAACGGTGGTCTTTTGAGAGTTTGTCAAATATATACCCACAAAATCTTAAAAGAGAAAAAGAGAAAACACCAAAAATAGAAAATCATTTTTTTTTATTCCTAAAACGCACTCAAATATACAACATGCCAAAATTGGACACACTCAGCCAACACATCAACGTGCAACCTAAATATCATATCATATACAAGCTGAAGACACATATCATGACACTTGTCCCACTAACGACACCAATACAACAGCTTTTCACCGCATAATTCATCAAAAATAATGAATCTATCCTACTGCACAGTAAAAGTATGCCATCGCCTTGGCAACTACGCTTGCCAGAGTCGGACTTAATACCACTTGACCACTTTACGGACTCACTAATTCGGGCACCAAGCTTTACTAGTGCAAACATTGGCCCAATGGGTAGCACATACCTCAAAGACATACTTGTCATTGCTAACTCTAGTGCTCTTTTTTCCGTCAATTTCTTTATTTTTTTAGTTCTTTGTATTTTTTTCGTCCAAATTGAAAGTAACAAATAAGCAAACAAAAAAAAATCATTCAACCAATAGCAGTTGAACATAATCTAAACATGATTGCATCCATGAATTGAATAACTATTAACAAATAGATTAGCATAACAACCTAAAAAGTAGTAAACTTTAATCAC
>JACYFF010003369.1:56686609-56698400 GCA_017589665.1 Selenicereus undatus
AAAGCTGTTGTATTGGTGTCATTAGTGGGACAAGAGTCTTGATATGTGTCTTGAGCTTGTGTATGATATGATATTTAGGTTGCACGTTGATGTGTTGGTTGAGTTTGTACAATTTTGACATGTTGTATATTTGAGTGAGTTTTAAGAATTCAAAAAAAAATGATTTTCTATTTTTGGTGTTTTTTCTTTTTCTCTATTAAGATTTTGTGGGTATATACTTTACAAACTGTCAAAAGACCACCCATATAAACTGGGGAAAACTAGGGGTTTAAAGGGCTTGTTGCGTGTTCTACGTACAATCATGATCCCTACCAAAGTGGGTTAGTATCATATGCAGATTTCCCTTTCTTTTTGTTGACAATATCCTTATGTAATGTAAGGTTTTGATGATAACAAACACAAATGTAATATATACTTGAGTGTATTGATTGAACAGGTTCCAAATATTTAATACTTTGAAATTGCTTGGTTATCAATGCTTAAGAACAGATGTCAGGAACAGGTACTCAAGATCAGTTGGCTGGAAAGACTCTCCAGAACTTCAGAACAACCTTAAGAACAGCTCTCAGGAGTGTTTGCAGCAGCAAGCTAAGTTTCTACAAGATGTCTTGTTGATTCAAAAAGAGTCTTTGTTTTGCTATGGTTTTTATTTTATTAGATTCTTATTAATATGCCAGTTAGAAAGTCTTGATTTAACATTCACTTTGAAATGGTTTTTCTCTTTGGAAGAATTTTCATAACAGTCCTGGAAACAGGGCGGCTAGGGTGTTTCCAGACTAAAACTGCGCAAAAAGGTTTTACACGATTCTTTCTCTGATTTTGGGCAGCATCTCCGAGACTTGCAAACAAGATTTTCTGTGGAGTATTTTAACCCCAAATGGTTATCTTTAACTAAGGGAATTTGCAAGATCTTTTTGAAATAAAAAGAATCTCTAATTTTTGGCAAGTGGATAAGTTTGTTGAGAAAATCATGGGCTAGTGGTTGAGTCCTTGTGGCTGAGAACTACCGCCTTACTCAAGCAATTAAGGATTTTTTTTTCCAACTCTCGTTACTCCACCACTTGCGGCTAAAGGACTCTATTTCCTTTAGGGATTTTGTTTTCCAATTCTGAAAAAAAATATTTGAGAAGATAAATCGTCTTACCTTTCAAAATTCTCTATAAAAGATTGCATTGTACAACTCATTGATTATTGGTTTTCACAGCAACTTTCAAGAGTTTTATGAGATAAATTTTCAAAGAGAAATCCGACCAAAGTGTGTGCAAAAATTGAGCTTTGAAAATTGGCATACTAGGAGCTTAATTGTACCTTACACTAGCTTATGGGAAGCATTCAAAAGTAAGGTGTTCATCTTGTTCTCTCTCGTTCAAAAGTGAGTTGAGTGTGTCCAAGTCAAGGGGACTATTGGACGTGGGGTAACTAGTCTTGGGGAAGACAGTTACGTGTGTGTTACAAGTTGTAACGGTGAAAGTTACTTTGTAACGTCTTTAGCCCGTATAGTGAAATTGTGTGAAAATCCTACAGGGATAGGTGGTGGTTTTTTGCCTCAGTTGGGCTAAAGGTGTTTTCCACGTAAAAATCCTGTGTTCACCTTTTTTTTTCTACATATTTTCGCTGCATTTCAGTTTCTGGGCGTGTTACAAACAACCTGTCCAAACAGGGCCTAATCCTGTTCCGAGAAAACTACGAAAATTTGGCAACACAATTCACCCCCCCTTTTGTGTTTGTGTACCCTCAAAACTAACAAGTGGTATCAGATCAGGTTCTCATTAGAAAGATTAACATCTTGAGAGATCCTAAACATGAGTACACCCAATGGCATACTTGAGGGGCAATCCATAACTCGACCACCATACTTTAATGGTCAACATTATGGTTGGTGGAAGAATAGAATCGAAAACTACATTCAAGCTGAGGACTAAGAGTTATGGATGCTTATCAAGAGTGGACCACTCATTCCCACAAAAGTGATCGAAGATGGAAGTAAAGTTCCCAAAAATCCTGAAGAGTTCAATGCCGAAGACTTCAAGATGATGGAGAAAAACGCCAAAGCCAAAAAAAACTCTTGTATTTTGGTCTTGGACCGGATGAGTATAGTCGCATATATGAATGTGAGTCTGCCAAGGAAATCTGGGATGCTTTACAAGTAGCTCACGAAGGGACCAATCAGGTAAAGCAATCCTAGATTGAATTGCTTATGAGAAAATATGAGCTGTTTGAGATGGGTAATCGTGAAAGTGTGATCGACATGTACACTCGCTTCACTCACATAACGAATGAGTTGAAATCCTTAGGAAAATCCTTCACCACCGAAGAATTGGTGAGGAAGATCCTAAGAATTTTGCCTCATTCTTGGGAAGTGAAAGTAATGGCCATCCAAGAAGCTAACGACATGAACAAGATCCCCCTAGATGAGCTGATTGGCAATCTCCAAACGTATGAACTTAGAAGAAATTCTCAGCGGAAAGATGAGACAAAGAGAGATCGAGGTCTTGCACTAAAGGCCTTAGAAGATGATTCTGATTTTTATGAGGAGGAGATTGCCATGATAACTCAAAAATTTAAGAAGTTCTTCAAGAAAGTTAAAGAAAACAGCAAGCGGAAGGACTTCGGCAAGGCCAGGAACACCTCTCGGAAACAGTTCTCTGGATGTTTCAAATGTGGTAAACGTGACCACATTGTGAAAATTTGCCCTTTGCTGAAAAATGAACAAGAGCCCGAACAGTCCAGGAAACAAAGTGGAAACAGTTGTGTCAGGCGTTTCTCAAGGGCAATGCTTGCAGCTTGGGGAGATTCCACTGAGGACGATGAAGGGACTGAAGAAGAAGATGCTGCTGTAGCTCTTATGGCCAGAAGTGACTCTGACTCAGATGATGAACCTCTAGACAGCTTAGCTCAACTTAAGGATAAGGTACGTGGTGTAAATAAAGCAAAACTTGAAGAGTTATTATTGACTTTGATGGATGAGTGTGATGCTATTAATTCTGAAAATTGCATGTTAAAGAATGCATGCTTTGAGTTAAAAAGGGATATTAGAGAATTAGAGCATGAAAACAAAATCCTTAAAAGTGAAAAAATTGAAATTGATAAGAAGAACATTGTTTTGCATGAAGACCTCAATAAGTCCAAAGAGACCTTAAGTATGAAAGAAGAAGCTTTTGCTACTGACTTCACTAGGCTTGAAAATGAGTCATTTGGATTGAAACAGAAGGTTGAATCTCTGCTTGATGAAAACAGAAAATTGCTTGAAAAATTAAAACAAGTAGAATCAGACCTTGCTGCAAACAGGCGCTGGAACAGGTATTCACAGACGCTGAATTGGCTGAACACTCACTTTAACCGAGGTAAAAAAGGATTAGGCTTTGTGACTAAGCGCACCGTTTTCCCTATTAATGGAAAATATGTGGGATTACCTGAAAATATTGTTTGTTTTCATTGTGGTAAAACGGGACATTATCAGTATGCGTGTCCTATAAGAAGGTATGCCATGGAAAGCAACTTGATTCATGTGAAGCAAATTTGGGTTAGAAAAGATGAGTTTCGCATGTCTAAAGGAATGGGACCTAAGTGGATCTGGGTTCCCAAAACTAGCCCCTAATTTGTTTTACAGGCTAAAGTGAGAGGGAACAATCCGGCAAACAATCCAGCAAACAGCCCAGGGAACAACCCAGGGAACAACCTAGGAAACAGCCAGCTGTGGTATATTGATAGCGGATGTTCAAGGCATATGACTAGTGAGAAATTCAACTTCCTCTCACTTACAACCTCAGAATGAGGGAGTGTGGCATTTGGTAACGGCAAGTCCAGGACAATTGTCGGAATAGGTAAGATAGGTGAGTCACTCTCCCTTTCTATTGACAATGTATATCTTGTAGATGGATTGAAACATAAATTACTTAGCGTGTCCCAAATGTGTGATAAAGACAACCTAGTAGTGTTTTCTCCAACACGTTGCTTGGTTGTTAACATAAACACAGGAGATGTCGTATTGAGGGGGAAGCGACACAAAAATATTTATAAAGTGTGTATTTCTTCTCTTCCCCAAAATAATCTGACTTGTTTAAGTGCTTTGAATGATGATGTTATGCTTTGGCACAAGAGATTAGGTCATGCAAGTCTCTCTCTTTTGAACAAATTGGTTTCCAAAGATCTAGTCGTCGGCGTACCTTCTATCAAATACAATGATGGCAAGGTATGTGACGCTTGTGCTAAAGGGAAACAAGTCAGAAATTCTTTTAAATTGAAAAATTGTGTTAGCACTACCCGACCTCTCGAATTGTTGCATGCTGATTTGTGTGGCCCCATGAGGATCACAAGTAGAAGTGGGAAGAGATATGTGCTTGTTGTAGTGGATGACTACTCTCGTTTTACTTGGACCTTGTTTTTGGCTTCTAATGATGAAACATTTGAAAAATTTCTTGCATTTCTTTAAAAGACTAAAAAGAGAGTAGGACACTTGTTCGTTTGCCTAAGGTCTGATCATGGTAAAGAATTTGAAAATTCGAGCTTTATTGGCTATTGTAATGAGCATGATGTTGATCAGAACTTTTCAGCCCCAAGAACACCCCAGCAGAACCGGGTTGTTAAGCGTAAAAATCGTACTTTAGAAGACATGACTAGAACAATGCTTATTGCTAGTGGTCTTTCTAGAAACTTTTGGGCAGAAGCTTTGAACACATCATGTTACATTATAAATAGATGCAAGATTAGACCTATTCTTAACAAAACTCCTTATGAACTTCTCAAGGGAAGAAAACCCAATATTATGTATTTGAGAGTATTTGGTTGTAAATGTTTTGTGCATAATAATGGGAAGCATGCCTTAGGAAAGTTTGATCCAAGAAGTAATGAGGCAATATTTCTTGGTTACTCCTCACACAGTAAGGCATACAAAGTGTTCAATAAGCGAACCTTATGTGTTGAGGAGAGTGTGCATGTGCTATTTGATGAAACTAACTCTCTAATTGAGAATGATGCACAGGAAGAGGATTACGAACTGGGCCTTGGTAGAAAAGAATTGTTGCTCACACATGAGAAAGGTAAAAGTCCTGAGGATGGATCAGGGCCTGGAGCTGTTTCCTTGGAAGGTGGGCAAGGTCTGAACCAGATAGGGGGAAGCACTACTAAACCCGGTTTCGATCAAAACCAGCCTAATTCTTCTCGAACAGGCTGCGAAACAGACTCCAGAACAGGCTCAGAAACAGGCTCCAGAACAGGCCCGGGAACAGTTCCTGAACCTGTTCGCCAAGTATTCCAGCAACTTTAACCTTGTTGGCTATGCTGATGCTGACTATGCAGGATTTTTGGTTGATAGAAAAAGCACCTCAGGTATGGCTCATCTTCTTGGACCTTGTTTGGTATCTTGGGTAACCAAGAAACAACACTCAGTTGCCATGTCCACAGCAGAAGCTGAATATGTTGCAGCTGCCTCTTGCTGTGCTTAAGTGCTGTGGATAAGGCAACAACTCAAAGATTTTTGTGTTGACACGGGATGCATTCCCATATTTTGTGATAATACAAGTGCAATTAATATTTTCAAAAACCCATGTCAACATAAAAGGACTAAACATATTGACATTCGTCATCACTTTTTGAGAGACAATGTTGAAAAGGGCTTGGTTTCAATAAATTATTGTGCCACTAATAAACAAATTGCTGATATTTTTACCAATGCACTGAATAGAGAACAGTTTGAGAAGAACAGACTAGAATTGGGTCTAATTAAAACAACTTGAGTATGCTCCATTAACCCCCAATGCTTGTCTAGTTAAAAGGCTTTTCAGGTCAAACATCTTGATTCATTGGATGCAGTCAACTTTTGTGTCGCAATTAGCACATGTGTGGATTACAACCTGCTGAAAATCATTGAGGTCTGATGATATTGCCCTTATTGTCCTATGTTACCGAACAACTGACCGCAGGAACAAGCACCAAGAACAGGTATGGCCACTGTTTGTCAAACATGTACAATTCAGGTAGTTAATTCAGTTGTTGAGAATTTGAAATCCCTCACTCTTCTTAAGACATGCGTGGCTGGGAGTCTTTATTTTTCTTTGGTTGCAAAAACGGCCAACTCCACAGCTCATATGTCTACTCACATTTCTCTGCTTCTCTCTCTCCCAAAAACTCTATTCTTCTCAAACCCTAAACCCTCAAAATTCTCAGACCTCAGCCCCTTGCTTTAATGGCGTCTCCGTCTGCTGCATCGTCACTGCCTCTGTCAGCCGTCACTGCTTCGGTAATTTTTTAAGGTATGAGGTTCGAATTCTTGCCCCCTTTGCCAATTATCTCGAAACCTTTTGGGTTTTTGACATGTGTGGACTTGAGCTCTGTGGGTTTGGGTTTGGCTGATGTACCACCCGAATTTGGGTGGGACTTGGAGTTGTTTGAACCTATTCTTGAACAAACTGGGGTTAACAGTGCGGTTGGACCGTGTGAGGTGGTCCAACCCGAGGTTGTTGATGTTGTTGATGTGGATGATGACTCATCTCTGTCTGAGGGAGACTTGAATGCTGTGCACATAACTGGGTGGGATATTCTAATGGCTGGAACAAGGTCGAAACCTGTTCCTGACTCTAGTGAACCGCACCCTGAGCCCAGTCCTGTTTTTGAAGACAGGCTGGATGATTTTGCGGAAAAGGTTGCTAATATTGAAGTAGATTTGGGTGAGGGGACTGAGACTCCTGCTGAAGATGTTTAAGCAACGCCGGTACAAACACCCCAAATCAGTAAGGATCAAGCGAATAAAAGAACTAAGGTGCATGCAGGACGAACAGATCTCCCGCTTGTTCGTCGGCTAATGGCCATGCAAGCTAAAGAGGCTAAGCAAGCTAAAGCCTCCTCTTGACCCTCACAACCCAGATCTGTTAAACATAAACCTACTCTTAAACCCTCCAGAAAGTCTTACCGATTAGCCTCTCAAAGTACCTCTTGACTTTCTACACCAGCTGGTTCCTCCAAACAGGAGCCTCCCCTGGTTAAGGAGATTGTTTCCTCACCAGAGAGCTCACCTGTTCGAGAAACCGGGATAGCCCCTATTGAACAGGGCTCTCCCCAGGTCTCTCCTGCCGAGTCCCCTGCCAAAGGCACAGGCAAAGCTCCAGCCAAACCTAGCTTAGAACAGACTCCACCAACCTAGCAAACACCCTTCAAGAGGACTGTTCCAAAGAGGAAGCTTTCTCCCAAAACGGTCTCCAAACAGGGCCCTGCTACGGTTGACCCTGAAGCCCCCAGCTCCAAAAAGGCAAAAAAGGCTGCACCCACCACTTCCAAATTGGCTCAATTTCTTCAGAGAAGTGTGGTGCGAGGCAAAATTGTGAAGTTGCCGTACTTTCAGGAACAGGGCCTGGAGGTATTCCTGGACAAGCTCAGGGCCCAGGGGTGGCTAGAACTGTTTGCAAACACCTGCCTGGGGTATTCTGTCGAAGATTTGGCCGACTTTTATGCGAATTGCAATGTCACCAATGCTGTGGTGACAAGTGAAGTTAATGGGAAGAAACTGAAATTCAATGCCAAAGATCTAGGTGAAATTTTGGGTGTTCCTGCTGAAGGTTTCGATGTGTATGTCCGGGAGGACAAGACCGTGCTTGGGACAGCTCGGCTGTTGCAATTAACTCAAACACTGAGCCAACAAACAAGGTTGAAAACCCCCCAGTCCGTCACAAAAAAAAAGGTGACATGACTTCTCTTCATCAATTGCTCTTTTGGTTCATTATTAAGAATATCATCCCTAGAGGTCAAGGCAACAAACTCACGGATGCTATGGATCAATGTTTTATTGACCTTATGGATAGAGGAGAGCAAATTAATTTTCCAGCAATCATGATTCGCCATATCTCCAGGATTGCGAACACCTCAAGAGAACATGATCTGGGGTATGGTTTCTTGCTGACTCTTGTATTTGAGCACTTTGGGATTTCTCTTTCGAAAAAAGTGGGGTTGCAGATGGTTGATGAAATAGGGAATAGCACTCTAATGGGGTGTGGGTTTTAAATTGATCAAAGGAGCACACACGGCTTCGGCACAGGGGCTTCGAACACCCTTTCCCCCTGTTCCTGGTTCTTCCTCCAGTGAGCCTTCTGTTGATGCCTTGCTACTGGATCAATCCCGATTGAAGACCGAGCTCGTTGAGGTTAAAGCTGCTCTTGCTGAGGAGAAGGCTCTGAATGTCAAGCGCCATGAGGATCTACTAGCTGCCATCACTGCCCTCATGGCCCAACTGTCCTCTCCTCCCTCCTGAACCTGTTTCTGCCCCTTATTCCCAGCCTTGTTCTATTCCCTGTTTTTACTCTTATTCTCGACCCTGTTCTCAACAACTGGTTTCTGACTATCTGGTTGTGCCTTTTGACTGACTATGGTTTATACTAACTCTTGGTTGGTTATATTTTCATAAACTGCCTTGCTTGTTTCTTGTTGTTGTTTGTTTGTGTGTGACTCGGATGGCCAATATCATTACCGTACCATATACTTGAGTGTATCGCTGGTTGTTTTTCCTCCATTACCCAAGTGTTGGTGATTGCAAACACCCTGTTTTCACCTGTTTTATCTGACCACCCTTTTTCGATGATGTCCAAAGGGGGAAGATGGGCATGACCATGGTTGATTTAGTGTGACTTGGCTTAAGTTGACTTCTCAAAAAATTTCTCTTCTATGGCTTGACTGTTTTGGCACTAACTTGCTTTCGCCTTTTATGTCAATATGATCATTTGGTTTGTCATCAATCAAAAAGGGGGAAATTGTTGACCCTATCCTTATGTAATGTAAGGTTTTGATGATAACAAACACAAATGTAATATATACTTGAGTGTGTTGATTGAACAGGTTCCAAATATTGAATACTTTGAAATTGCTTGGTTAACAATGCTTAAGAACAGGTCTTAAGAACAGGTACTCAAGATCAGTTGGCTGGAAAGACTCTCCAGAACTTCAGAACAACCTTAAGAATAGCTCTCAGGAGTGTTTGGAGCAGCAAGCTAAGTTTCTACAAGATGTCTGGTTGATTCAACGAGAGTCTTTGTTTTGCTATGGTTTTTATTTTATTAGATTCTTGTTAATATGCCAATTCGAAAGTCTTGATTTAACATTCACTTTGAAATGGTTTTTCTCTTTGAAAGAATTTTCAGAACAGTCCTGGGAACAGGGCGGCTAGGGTATTTCCAGACTAAAACTGCGAAAAATGGTTTAACACGATTCTTTCTCTGATTTTGGGCAGCATCTCCGAGACTTGGAAACAAGATTTTCTGTGGAGTATTTTAACCCCAAACGGTTATCTTTAACTAAGGGGATTTGCAAGATCTTTTTGAAATAAAAAGAATCTCTAATTTTTACCAAGTGGATAAGTTTGTTGAGAAAATCATGGGCTAGTGGTTGAGTCCTTGTGGCTGAGAACTACCACCTTACTCAAGCAATTAAGGAATTTTTTTTTCCAACTCTCGTTACTCCACCACTTGCGGCTAAAGGACTCTATTTTCTTTAGGGATTTTGTTTTCCAAATCTGAAAAAAAAAATTTGAGAAGATAAATCGTCTTACCTTTCAAAATTCTTTATAAAAGGTTTCTTTCTACAACTCATTGATTATCGGTTTTCACAGCAACTTTCAAGAGTTTTATGAGATAAATTTTCAAAGAGAAAACCGACCAAAGTGTGTGCAAAAATTGAGCTTTGAAAATTGGCATACTAGGAGCTTAATTGTACCTTACACTAGCTTATGGGAAGCATTCAAAAGTAAGGTGTTCATCTTGTTCTCTCTCGTTCAAAAGTGAGTTGAGTGTGTCCAAGTCAAGGGGACTATTGGACGTGGGATAACTAGCCTTGGGGAAGACAGTTACGTGTGTGTTACAAGTTGTAACGGTGAAAGTTACTTTGTAACATGTGTAACCCGTATAGTAAAATTGTGTGAAAATCCTACAGGGGTAGGTCGTGGTTTTCCGCCTCAGTTGTGCTAGAGGTGTTTTCCACGTAAAAATCCTGTGTTCACCTTTTTTTTCTACATATTTTCGCTGCATTTCAGTTTCTGGGCGTGTTACAAACAGCCTGTCCAAACAGGACCTAAGCCTGTTCCCAGAAAACTCCGAAAATTTAGCAACACAATTCACCCCCCCTCTTGTGTTTGTGTACTCTCAAAACTAATACTTTTATTTTACTCAAAGAAGAGCAAAATCCAATCATGCGGTATTTGTTCCACCACGAAAAGTAACTAAATAGATTTTTCTAATTAGTTAGTTTTTTACTGTAATTTAGATTATTTTTGCATTTTATTTGGTTTTTATCTATTAATATAGGAATAATAATTTGATGAAATATTATGGTCATCACCTTGCCATGCAAGATGAAGGGGAGAAAATTATTGAAAGATTTGGCTAATTGATGAAAATTGAAAGTCACATAGGGTCCAAGCAATTTCCTTATTATGGGACTTTCCAAATCTTGATCAAAAGTGGGGAACAAGAGATCCCCTCCTACCAAAATTTGGGAAGGGAATGCTGGCTATCTCTACAATAAAGGAGCTTTGGGCATTATATTAAGCATCATTTCATGTATTTTTCAGTTTCAATATTAGAAGTAGATTACTTTAGTCTTATCCTCTATGTCAAAACCTTTGATTCAAATATTTTGGATGCAACCCAAGTCAAAGCTTAATTATCCACTTTAATTTTCTTTCAGTTCCTGCTTTCACTTCAATCTGTTCTTGGTAACTGTTTTTTTTTATCTCCCCTTTCTTTAGTGATTAAAGTTTACTAGTTTTTAGGTTGCTATGCTAATATATTTTTTAATAGTTACTCAATTCATAGATGCAATCATGTTTAGATTATGTTCAATTGCTATTGGTTGAATGATTTTTTTTTTCTTTGCTTATTTGTTAATTTCAATTTAGAAGAAAAAAATCAAAAGAACAAAAAAAAAGAAATTAAAGGAAAAAAGAGCACTAGAGTTAGGAATGACAACTATGTCTTTGAGGTATGCGTTACTAGGTGCTACCCATTGGGCCAATGTTTCCACTAGTAAAGCATGGTACCCGAATTAGTGAGTCCGTAAAGTGGTCAAGTGGTATTAAGTCCGACTCTGGCAAGCGTAGCTATCAAGGCGATGACATACTTGCACTGAGCACTAGGATAGATTCAATATTTTTGATGAAGTATGGGGTGAGAAGCTGTTGTATTGGTCTCGTTTGTGGGACAGCAGTCTTGATATGTGTCTTGAGCTTGTGTATGATGTCATATCTAGGTTGCACGTTGATGTGTTGGTTGAGTGTGTACGATTTTGACATGTTGTATATTTGAGTGTGTTTTAGGAATTCAAAAAAAAAATATGATTTTCTATTTTTGGTGTTTTTTCTTTTTCTCTTTTAAGATTTTGTGGGTATATACTTGACAAACTCTCAAAAGACCACCCTTATAAATTGGGGAACACCAGGGGTTTAAAGGGCTTGTCGCATATTCTATGTACATTCGTGATCCTTACGAAATTGGGTTAGTATCATATGTAGATTTCCTTTTCTTTTATTTTACTCAAAGAAGAGCAAAATCCAATCATGCGGTATTTGATCCACCACCAAAAGTAACTAAATAGATTCTTCTAATTAGTTAGTTTTTTATTGTAATTGAGATTATTATTGTATTTTATTTGGTTTTTATCTGTTAATTTAGGAATAATAATTTGATGAAATACTATGGTCATCACCTTGCCATGCAAGATGAAGGGGAGAAAATTATTGAAAGATTTGGCTAATTGATGAAAATTGAAAATCACATAGGTTCCAAGCAATTTCCTTATTATGGGACTTTCCAAATCT
>JACYFF010003369.1:56722405-56734194 GCA_017589665.1 Selenicereus undatus
AGATTTGGAAAGTCCCATAATAAGGAAATTGCTTGGAACCTATGTGATTTTCAATTTTCATCAATTAGCCAAATCTTTCAATAATTTTCTCCCCTTCATCTTGCATGGCAAGGTGATGACCATAGTATTTCATCAAATTATTATTCCTAAATTAACAGATAAAAACCAAATAAAATACAATAATAATCTCAATTACAATAAAAAACTAACTAATTAGAAGAATCTATTTAGTTACTTTTGGTGGTGGATCAAATACCGCATGATTGGATTTTGCTCTTCTTTGAGTAAAATAAAAGAAAAGGAAATCTACATATGATACTAACCCAATTTCGTAAGGATCACGAATGTACATAGCATATGCGACAAGCCCTTTAAACCCCTGGTGTTCCCCAATTTATAAGGGTGGTCTTTTAAGAGTTTGTCAAGTATATACCCACAAAATCTTAAAAGAGAAAAAGAAAAAACACCAAAAATACAAAATCATATTTTTTTTTTGAATTCCTAAAACACACTCAAATATACAACATGTCAAAATCGTACACACTCAACCAACACATCAACGTGCAACCTAGATATGCCATCATACACAAGCTCAAGACACATATCAAGACTGCTGTCCCACAAACGAGACCAATACAACAGCTTCTCACCCCATACTTCATCAAAAATATTGAATCTATCCTAGTGCTCAGTGCAAGTATGTCATCGCCTTGATAGCTACGCTTGCCAGAGTCGGACTTAATACCACTTGACCACTTTACGGACTCACTAATTCGGGTACCATGCTTTACTAGTGGAAACATTGGCCCAATGGGTAGCACCTAGTAACGCATACCTCAAAGACATAGTTGTCATTCCTAACTCTAGTGCTCTTTTTTCCTTTAATTTCTTTTTTTTTGTTCTTTTGATTTTTTTCTTCTAAATTGAAATTAACAAATAAGCAAAGAAAAAAAAAATCATTCAACCAATAGCAATTGAACATAATCTAAACATGATTGCATCTATGAATTGAGTAACTATTAAAAAATATATTAGCATAGCAACCTAAAAACTAGTAAACTTTAATCACTAAAGAAAGGGGAGATAAAAAAAAACAGTTACCAAGAACAGATTGAAGTGAAAGCAGGAATTGAAAGAAAATTAAAGTGGATAATTAAGCTTTGACTTGGGTTGCATCCAAAATATTTGAATCAAAGGTTTTGACATAGAGGATAAGACTAAAGTAATCTACTTCTAATATTGAAACTGAAAAATACATGAAATGATGCTTAATATAATGCCCAAAGCTCCTTTATTGTAGAGATAGCCAGCATTCCCTTCCCAAATTTTGGTAGGAGGGGATCTCTTGTTCCCCACTTTTGATCAAGATTTGGAAAGTCCCATAATAAGGAAATTGCTTGGACCCTATGTGACTTTCAATTTTCATCAATTAGCCAAATCTTTCAATAATTTTCTCCCCTTCATCTTGCATGGCAAGGTGATGACCATAATATTTCATCAAATTATTATTCCTATATTAATAGATAAAAACCAAATAAAATGCAAAAATAATCTAAATTACAGTAAAAAACTAACTAATTAGAAAAATCTATTTAGTTACTTTTCGTGGTGGAACAAATACCGCATGATTGGATTTTGCTCTTCTTTGAGTAAAATAAAAGTATTAGTTTTGAGAGTACACAAACACAAGAGGGGGGGTGAATTGTGTTGCTAAATTTTCGCAGTTTTCTGGGAACAGGCTTAGGTCCTGTTTGGACAGGCTGTTTGTAACACGCCCAGAAACTGAAATGCAGCGAAAATATGTAGAAAAAAAAGGTGAACACAGGATTTTTACGTGGAAAACACCTCTAGCACAACTGAGGCGGAAAACCACGACCTACCCCTGCAGGATTTTCACACAATTTTACTATACGGGTTACACATGTTACAAAGTAACTTTCACCGTTACAACTTGTAACACACACGTAACTGTCTTCCCCAAGGCTAGTTATCCCACGTCCAATAGTCCCCTTGACTTGGACACACTCAACTCACTTTTGAACGAGAGAGAACAAGATGAACACCTTACTTTTGAATGCTTCCCATAAGCTAGTGTAAGGTACAATTAAGCTCCTAGTATGCCAATTTTGAAAGCTCAATTTTTGCACACACTTTGGTCGGTTTTCTCTTTGAAAATTTATCTCATAAAACTCTTGAAAGTTGCTGTGAAAACCGATAATCAATGAGTTGTAGAAAGAAACCTTTTATAAAGAATTTTGAAAGGTAAGACGATTTATCTTCTCAAATTTTTTTTTTCAGATTTGGAAAATAAAATCCCTAAAGAAAATAGAGTCCTTTAGCCGCAAGTGGTGGAGTAACGAGAGTTGGAAAAAAAAATTCCTTAATTGCTTGAGTAAGGCGGTAGTTCTCAGCCACAAGGACTCAACCACTAGCCCATGATTTTCTCAACAAACTTATCCACTTGGTAAAAATTAGAGATTCTTTTTATTTCAAAAAGATCTTGCAAATCCCCTTAGTTAAAGATAACCGTTTGGGGTTAAAATACTCCACAGAAAATCTTGTTTCCAAGTCTCGGAGATGCTGCCCAAAATCAGAGAAAGAATCGTGTTAAACCATTTTTCGCAGTTTTAGTCTGGAAATACCCTAGCCGCCCTGTTCCCAGGACTGTTCTGAAAATTCTTTCAAAGAGAAAAACCATTTCAAAGTGAATGTTAAATCAAGACTTTCGAATTGGCATATTAACAAGAATCTAATAAAATAAAAACCATAGCAAAACAAAGACTCTCGTTGAATCAACCAGACATCTTGTAGAAACTTAGCTTGCTGCTCCAAACACTCCTGAGAGCTATTCTTAAGGTTGTTCTGAAGTTCTGGAGAGTCTTTCCAGCCAACTGATCTTAAGTACCTGTTCTTAAGACCTGTTCTTAAGCATTGTTAGCCAAGCAATTTCAAAGTATTCAATATTTGGAACCTGTTCAATCAACACACTCAAGTATATATTACATTTGTGTTTGTTATCATCAAAACCTTACATTACATAAGGATAGGGTCAACAATTTCCCCCTTTTTGATGATGACAAACCAAATGATCATATTGACATAAAAGGCGAAAGCAAGTTAGTGCCAAAACAGTCAAGCCATAGAAGAGAAATTTTTTGAGAAGTCAACTTAAGCCAAGTCACACTAAATCAACCATGGTCATGCCCATCTTCCCCCTTTGGACATCATCGAAAAAGGGTGGTCAGATAAAACAGGTGAAAACAGGGTGTTTGCAATCACCAACACTTGGGTAATGGAGGAAAAACAACCAGCGATACACTCAAGTATATGGTACGGTAATGATATTGGCCATCCGAGTCACACACAAACAAACAACAACAAGAAACAAGCAAGGCAGTTTATGAAAATATAACCAACCAAGAGTTAGTATAAACCATAGTCAGTCAAAAGGCACAACCAGATAGTCAGAAACCAGTTGTTGAGAACAGGGTCGAGAATAAGAGTAAAAACAGGGAATAGAACAAGGCTGGGAATAAGGGGCAGAAACAGGTTCAGGAGGGAGGAGAGGACAGTTGGGCCATGAGGGCAGTGATGGCAGCTAGTAGATCCTCATGGCGCTTGACATTCAGAGCCTTCTCCTCAGCAAGAGCAGCTTTAACCTCAACGAGCTCGGTCTTCAATCGGGATTGATCCAGTAGCAAGGCATCAACAGAAGGCTCACTGGAGGAAGAACCAGGAACAGGGGGAAAGGGTGTTCGAAGCCCCTGTGCCGAAGCCGTGTGTGCTCCTTTGATCAATTTAAAACCCACACCCCATTAGAGTGCTATTCCCTATTTCATCAACCATCTGCAACCCCACTTTTTTCGAAAGAGGAATCCCAAAGTGCTCAAATACAAGAGTCAACAAGAAACCATACCCCAGATCATGTTCTCTTGAGGTGTTCGCAATCCTGGAGATATGGCGAATCATGATTGCTGGAAAATTAATTTGCTCTCCTCTATCCATAAGGTCAATAAAACATTGATCCATAGCATCCGTGAGTTTGTTGCCTTGACCTCTAGGGATGATATTCTTAATAATGAACCAAAAGAGCAATTGATGAAGAGAAGTCATGTCACCTTTTTTTTTGTGACGGACTGGGGGGTTTTCAACCTTGTTTGTTGGCTCAGTGTTTGAGTTAATTGCAACAGCCGAGCTGTCCCAAGCACGGTCTTGTCCTCCCGGACATACACATCGAAACCTTCAGCAGGAACACCCAAAATTTCACCTAGATCTTTGGCATTGAATTTCAGTTTCTTCCCATTAACTTCACTTGTCACCACAGCATTGGTGACATTGCAATTCGCATAAAAGTCGGCCAAATCTTCGACAGAATACCCCAGGCAGGTGTTTGCAAACAGTTCTAGCCACCCCTGGGCCCTGAGCTTGTCCAGGAACACCTCCAGGCCCTGTTCCTGAAAGTACGGCAACTTCACAATTTTGCCTCGCACCACACTTCTCTGAAGAAATTGAGCCAATTTGGAAGTGGTGGGTGCAGCCTTTTTTGCCTTTTTGGAGCTGGGGGCTTCAGGGTCAACCGTAGCAGGGCCCTGTTTGGAGACCGTTTTGGGAGAAAGCTTCCTCTTTGGAACAGTCCTCTTGAAGGGTGTTTGCTAGGTTGGTGGAGTCTGTTCTAAGCTAGGTTTGGCTGGAGCTTTGCCTGTGCCTTTGGCAGGGGACTCGGCAGGAGAGACCTGGGGAGAGCCCTGTTCAATAGGGGCTATCCCGGTTTCTCGAACAGGTGAGCTCTCTGGTGAGGAAACAATCTCCTTAACCAGGGGAGGCTCCTGTTTGGAGGACCCAGCTGGTGTAGAAAGTCAAGAGGTACTTTGAGAGGCTAATCGGTAAGACTTTCTGGAGGGTTTAAGAGTAGGTTTATGTTTAACAGATCTGGGTTGTGAGGGTCAAGAGGAGGCTTTAGCTTGCTTAGCCTCTTTAGCTTGCATGGCCATTAGCCGACGAACAAGCGGGAGATCTGTTCGTCCTGCATGCACCTTAGTTCTTTTATTCGCTTGATCCTTACTGATTTGGGGTGTTTGTACCGGCGTTGCTTAAACATCTTCAGCAGGAGTCTCAGTCCCCTCACCCAAATCTACTTCAATATTAGCAACCTTTTCCGCAAAATCATCCAGCCTGTCTTCAAAAACAGGACTGGGCTCAGGGTGCGGTTCACTAGAGTCAGGAACAGGTTCCGACCTTGTTCCAGCCATTAGAATATCCCACCCAGTTATGTGCACAGCATTCAAGTCTCCCTCAGACAGAGATGAGTCATCATCCACATCAACAACATCAACAACCTCGGGTTGGACCACCTCACACGGTCCAACCGCACTGTTAACCCCAGTTTGTTCAAGAATAGGTTCAAACAACTCCAAGTCCCACCCAAATTCGGGTGGTACATCAGCCAAACCCAAACCCACAGAGCTCAAGTCCACACATGTCAAAAACCCAAAAGGTTTCGAGATAATTGGCAAAGGGGGCAAGAATTCGAACCTCATACCTTAAAAAATTAGCGAAGCAGTGACGGCTGACAGAGGCAGTGACGATGCAGCAGACGGAGACGCCATTAAAGCAAGGGGCTGAGGTCTGAGAATTTTGAGGGTTTAGGGTTTGAGAAGAATAGAGTTTTTGGGAGAGAGAGAAGCAGAGAAATGTGAGTAGACATATGAGCTGTGGAGTTGGCCGTTTTTGCAACCAAAGAAAAATAAAGACTCCCAGCCACGCATGTCTTAAGAAGAGTGAGGGATTTCAAATTCTCAACAACTGAATTAACTACCTGAATTGTACATGTTTGACAAACAGTGGCCATACCTGTTCTTGGTGCTTGTTCCTGCGGTCAGTTGTTCGGTAACATAGGACAATAAGGGCAATATCATCAGACCTCAATGATTTTCAGCAGGTTGTAATCCACACATGTGCTAATTGCGACACAAAAGTTGACTGCATCCAATGAATCAAGATGTTTGACCTGAAAAACCTTTTAACTAGACAAGCATTGGGGGTTAATGGAGCATACTCAAGTTGTTTTAATTAGACCCAATTCTAGTCTGTTCTTCTCAAACTGTTCTCTATTCAGTGCATTGGTAAAAATATCAGCAATTTGTTTATTAGTGGCACAATAATTTATTGAAACCAAGCCCTTTTCAACATTGTCTCTCAAAAAGTGATGACGAATGTCAATATGTTTAGTCCTTTTATGTTGACATGGGTTTTTGAAAATATTAATTGCACTTGTATTATCACAAAATATGGGAATGCATCCCGTGTCAACACAAAAATCTTTGAGTTGTTGCCTTATCCACAGCACTTAAGCACAGCAAGAGGCAGCTGCAACATATTCAGCTTCTGCTGTGGACATGGCAACTGAGTGTTGTTTCTTGGTTACCCAAGATACCAAACAAGGTCCAAGAAGATGAGCCATACCTGGGGTGCTTTTTCTATCAACCAAAAATCCTGCATAGTCAGCATCAGCATAGCCAACAAGGTTAAAGTTGTTGGAATACTTGGCGAACAGGTTCAGGAACTGTTCCCGGGCCTGTTCTGGAGCCTGTTTCTGAGCCTGTTCTGGAGTCTGTTTCGCAGCCTGTTCGAGAAGAATTAGGCTGGTTTTGATCGAAACCGGGTTTAGTAGTGCTTCCCCCTATCTGGTTCAGACCTTGCCCACCTTCCAAGGAAACAGGTCCAGGCCCTGATCCATCCTCAGGACTTTTACCTTTCTCATGTGTGAGCAACAATTCTTTTCTACCAAGGCCCAGTTCGTAATCCTCTTCCTGTGCATCATTCTCAATTAGAGAGTTAGTTTCATCAAATAGCACATGCACACTCTCCTCAACACATAAGGTTCGCTTATTGAACACTTTGTATGCCTTACTGTGTGAGGAGTAACCAAGAAATATTGCCTCATCACTTCTTGGATCAAACTTTCCTAAGGCATGCTTCCCATTATTATGCACAAAACATTTACAACCAAATACTCTCAAATACATAATATTGGGTTTTCTTCCCTTGAGAAGTTCATAAGGAGTTTTGTTAAGAATAGGTCTAACCTTGCATCTATTTATAATGTAACATGATGTGTTCAAAGCTTCTGCCCAAAAGTTTCTAGAAAGACCACTAGCAATAAGCATTGTTCTAGTCATGTCTTGTAAAGTACGATTTTTACGCTTAACAACCCGGTTCTGCTGGGGTGTTCTTGGGGCTGAAAAGTTCTGATCAACATCATGCTCATTACAATAGCCAATAAAGCTCGAATTTTCAAATTCTTTACCATGATCAGACCTTGGGCAAACCAACAAGTGTCATACTCTCTTTTTAGTCTTTTTAAGAAATGCAAGAAATTTTTCAAATGCTTCATCATTAGAAGCCAAAAACAAGGTCCAAGTAAAACGAGAGTAGTCATCCACTACAACAAGCACATATCTCTTCCCACTTCTACTTGTGATCCTCATGGGGCCACACAAATCAACATGCAACAATTCGAGAGGTCGGGTAGTGCTAACACAATTTTTCAATTTAAAAGAATTTCTGACTTGTTTCCCTTTAGCACAAGCGTCACATACCTTGCCATCATTGTATTTGATGGAAGGTACGCCGACGACTAGATCTTTGGAAACCAATTTGTTCAAAAGAGAGAGACTTGCATGACCTAATCTCTTGTGCCAAAGCATAACATCATCATTCAAAGCACTTAAACAAGTCAGATTATTTTGGGGAAGAGAAGAAATACACACTTTATAAATATTTTTGTGTCGCTTCCCCCTCAATACGACATCTCCTGTGTTTATGTTAACAACCAAGCAACGTGTTGGAGAAAACACTACTAGGTTGTCTTTATCACACATTTGGGACACGCTAAGTAATTTATGTTTCAATCCATCTACAAGATATACATTGTCAATAGAAAGGGAGAGTGACTCACCTATCTTACCTATTCTGACAATTGTCCTGGACTTGCCGTTACCAAATGCCACACTCCCTCATTCTGAGGTTGTAAGTGAGAGGAAGTTGAATTTCTCACTAGTCATATGCCTTGAACATCCGCTATCAATATACCACAGCTGGCTGTTTCCTAGGTTGTTCCCTGGGTTGTTCCCTGGGCTGTTTGCTGGATTGTTTGCCGGATTGTTCCCTCTCACTTTAGCCTGTAAAACAAATTAGGGGCTAGTTTTGGGAACCCAGATCCACTTAGGTCCCATTCCTTTAGACATGCGAAACTCATCTTTTCTAACCCAAATTTGCTTCACATGAATCAAGTTGCTTTCCATGGCATACCTTCTTATAGGACACGCATACTGATAATGTCCCGTTTTACCACAATGAAAACAAACAATATTTTCAGGTAATCCCACATATTTTCCATTAATAGGGAAAACGGTGCGCTTAGTCACAAAGCCTAATCCTTTTTTACCTCGGTTAAAGTGAGTGTTCAGCCAATTCAGCGCCTGTGAATACCTGTTCCAGCGCCTGTTTGCAGCAAGGTCTGATTCTACTTGTTTTAATTTTTCAAGCAATTTTCTGTTTTCATCAAGCAGAGATTCAACCTTCTGTTTCAGTCCAAATGACTCATTTTCAAGCCTAGTGAAGTCAGTAGCAAAAGCTTCTTCTTTCATACTTAAGGTCTCTTTGGACTTATTGAGGTCTTCATGCAAAACAATGTTCTTCATATCAATTTCAATTTTTTCACTTTTAAGGATTTTGTTTTCATGCTCTAATTCTCTAATATCCCTTTTTAACTCAAAGCATGCATTCTTTAACATGCAATTTTCAGAATTAATAGCATCACACTCATCCATCAAAGTCAATAATAACTCTTCAAGTTTTGCTTTATTTACACCACGTACCTTATCCTTAAGTTGAGCTAAGCTGTCTAGAGGTTCATCATCTGAGTCAGAGTCACTTCTGGCCATAAGAGCTACAGCAGCATCTTCTTCTTCAGTCCCTTCATCGTCCTCAGTGGAATCTCCCCAAGCTGCAAGCATTGCCCTTGAGAAACGCCTGACACAACCGTTTCCACTTTGTTTCCTGGACTGTTCGGGCTCTTGTTCATTTTTCAGCAAAGGGCAAATTTTCACAATGTGGTCACGTTTACCACATTTGAAACATCCAGAGAACTGTTTCCGAGAGGTGTTCCTGGCCTTGCCGAAGTCCTTCCGCTTGCTGTTTTCTTTAACTTTCTTGAAGAACTTCTTAAATTTTTGAGTTATCATGGCAATCTCCTCCTCATAAAAATCAGAATCATCTTCTAAGGCCTTTAGTGCAAGACCTCGATCTCTCTTTGTCTCATCTTTCCGCTGAGAATTTCTTCTAAGTTCATACGTTTGGAGATTGCCAATCAGCTCATCTAGGGTGATCTTGTTCATGTCGTTAGCTTCTTGGATGGCCATTACTTTCACTTCCCAAGAATGAGGCAAAATTCTTAGGATCTTCCTCACCAATTCTTCGGTGGTGAAGGATTTTCCTAAGGATTTCAACTCATTCGTTATGTGAGTGAAGCGAGTGTACATGTCCATCACACTTTCACGATTACCCATCTCAAATAGCTCATATTTTCTCATAAGCAATTCAATCTAGGATTGCTTTACCTGATTGGTCCCTTCGTGAGCTACTTGTAAAGCATCCCAGATTTCCTTGGCAGACTCACATTCAGATATGCGACTATACTCATCCGGTCCAAGACCAAAATACAAGAGTTTTTTTTGGCTTTGGCGTTTTTCTCCATCATCTTGAAGTCTTCGGCATTGAACTCTTCAGGATTTTTGGGAACTTTACTTCCATCTTCGATCACTTTTGTGGGAATGAGTGGTCCACTCTTGATAAGCATCCATAACTCTTAGTCCTCAGCTTGAATGTAGTTTTCGATTCTATTCTTCCACCAACCATAATGTTGACCATTAAAGTATGGTGGTCGAGTTATGGATTGCCCCTCAAGTATGCCATTGGGTGTACTCATGTTTAGGATCTCTCAAGATGTTAATCTTTCTAATGAGAACCTGATCTGGTACCACTTGTTAGTTTTGAGGGTACACAAACACAAAAGGGGGGGTGAATTGTGTTGCCAAATTTTCGTAGTTTTCTGGGAACAGGATTAGGCCCTGTTTGGACAGGTTGTTTGTAACACACCCAGAAACTGAAATGCAGCGAAAATATGCAGAAAAAAAAGGTGAACACAGGATTTTTACGTGGAAAACACCTTTAGCCCAACTGAGGCAAAAAACCACCACCTACCCCTGTAGGATTTTCACACAATTTCACTATACGGGCTAAAGACGTTACAAAGTAACTTTCACCGTTACAACTTGTAACACACACGTAACTGTCTTCCCCAAGACTAGTTACCCCACGTCCAATAGTCCCCTTGACTTGGACACACTCAACTCACTTTTGAACGAGAGAGAACAAGATGAACACCTTACTTTTGAATGCTTCCCATAAGCTAGTGTAAGGTACAATTAAGCTCCTAGTATGCCAATTTTCAAAGCTCAATTTTTGCACACACTTTGGTCGGATTTCTCTTTGAAAATTTATCTCATAAAACTCTTGAAAGCTGCTGTGAAAACCAATAATCAATGAGTTGTACAATGCAACCTTTTATAGAGAATTTTGAAAGGTAAGACGATTTATCTTCTCAAATATTTTTTTTCAGAATTGGAAAACAAAATCCCTAAAGGAAATAGAGTCCTTTAGCCGCAAGTGGTGGAGTAACGAGAGTTGGAAAAAAAAATCCTTAATTGCTTGAGTAAGGCGGTAGTTCTCAGCCACAAGGACTCAACCACTAGCCCATGATTTTCTCAACAAACTTATCCACTTGCCAAAAATTAGAGATTCTTTTTATTTCAAAAAGATCTTGCAAATTCCCTTAGTTAAAGATAACCATTTGGGGTTAAAATACTCCACAGAAAATCTTGTTTGCAAATCTCGGAGATGCTGCCCAAAATCAGAGAAAGAATCGTGTAAAACCATTTTGCGCAGTTTTAGTCTGGAAACACCCTAGCCGCCCTGTTTCCAGGACTGTTATGAAAATTCTTCCAAAGAGAAAAACCATTTCAAAGTGAATGTTAAATCAAGACTTTCTAACTGGCATATTAATAAGAATCTAATAAAATAAAAACCATAGCAAAACAAAGACTCTTGTTGAATCAACAAGACATCTTGTAGAAACTTAGCTTGCTGCTGCAAACACTCCTGAGAGCTGTTCTTAAGGTTGTTCTGAAGTTCTGGAGAGTCTTTCCAGCCAACTGATCTTGAGTACCTGTTCCTGACATCTGTTCTTAAGCATTGATAACCAAGCAATTTCAAAGTATTAAATATTTGGAACCTGTTCAATCAATACACTCAAGTATATATTACATTTGTGTTTGTTATCATCAAAACCTTACATTACATAAGGATATTGTCAACAAAAAGAAAGGGAAATCTGCATATGATACTAACCCACTTTGGTAGGGATCATGATTGTACGTAGAACACGCAACAAGCCCTTTAAACCCCTAGTTTTCCCCAGTTTATATGGGTGGTCTTTTGACAGTTTGTAAAGTATATACCCACAAAATCTTAATAGAGAAAAAGAAAAAACACCAAAAATAGAAAATCATTTTTTTTTGAATTCTTAAAACTCACTCAAATATACAACATGTCAAAATTGTACAAACTCAACCAACACATCAACGTGCAACCTAAATATCATATCATACACAAGCTCAAGATACATATCAAGACTCTTGTCCCACTAATGACACCAATACAACAGCTTT
>JACYFF010003369.1:56799318-56819147 GCA_017589665.1 Selenicereus undatus
CCATTCGAAGCTTAAAGTACTTGGCTTGCTTATGATTCAAACAAGGTTTCTTCACAATTTTTCAACATAGATGCTTCTTGAAATCATAAAGAGTTTATGAGCTCATGACTCAAATCTCAAACGAAACTTCAATACGCAGCTAGCATATAAATCAGCTGAATTCCATAATTAGTACCTTAAGATGTCCTTTCTAAAGACGTTTAAATCCTTTTAAACACATGGAGAAGTTATATAAAAACCAATGCCTTAACACGCTTTCGAACTCACTTTTAGTTTGGTTTTAAACTTTCTAAACCTATTGACTATTTAGTAGAGTCACTCACTAAGTAGTTCGACAATTTAGGATTTCTTTTAGGCTACAAACATCTTCATAAACTATGAGGCAATTGGTAAGTATTTAAACGCATTCGAGATCATGAAAACAAGCGTTTAACAATCCTTCTTAAAGATGTTAATATCACGTAGCACATTTGGGGGAAAAAGGGATTCGCAAATAGCACATTCATGCACTTCATAGCACAACTTGGCAAAATCTACTCAATAAGCCACCCATGGCCTCACAATCCACACGATTATGACAATTCACAACCCAGGCTTCCTGCACACAACACCGAGCTCAAGAACCTCAAATTCCTTAATAGTTCCACCTCAAGCCATCCATTTACCAACTTGGTTCATTATTGGCATACACAAATCAACAATACATAAAACGATTGTATATTGGTATAATATACATGCTTAATGACCAACATAGAGTTTAAGTGTACTAACCAATGCAATAGAGACTTTAAAGCGATATTTTGCTATCTACTTCGCAAACCAATATCCATAGGCATAATATTTCATTAAGATTACTGCGAATAGACCATTAACGTGCCCAAACAGATTTAGCTATAACCTTTAGACAGAATTCAGTTCATTCCACCAATACTTCAATTAGCATCCTTAAGCTTCAAATGTAAAAAGGCAATATGACCACCTTCACGTAAAATCGGGGACATGGGTGTTAAATTCTTCCTCCTTTAAAAGAATTTCGCCCTCGACATTCTAGGGTTCACAGTTCAGTCGTACCTAAGACGTGCACACATTTGACATAGTCTACACAAATTACACTAAAATCCCAAATCTCGTGTACAATCAATTTAAATCGAAAAACGGCATATGGTATCCAGTCTCCTCACCGCCAATCCTCTTCGAGCGTCTACTCACTCTATTTAGGCGCTGAGGGCAAATCGCATCAATTTTGGGTTTAGAAGTCGGCTTACGAATTAGGTTAGCAGCACCATTTCCTAAGCAGCTTGGAAGAAAAATAAAAAGAAAGAGAGAGAGAGGGAATTTTGGTAATTGATGCTCCACCCCCCTCTCATTCTTCTTCCTTCACGAGTGAACCCCCCCGACATTCTCACTCCTCTCCTCGTTGCCCTTCTTTGTCCTCCCCTCGTGGTCCTCCATACGAGCGCTAGAAAAGCTCGAATGTACGATGCATTAGTAGAATGTAACTATACTTTATTTGAAAATTCATTGAACTAAACTTGGAGTCATATTCAAAAAATACGTGCAAGATATGTACATTTGAAAGCTTTCTTTCTTTTCTCAAAAATACTTTACCTAGCCTCTTGGGGCTCGTATTCTTTAGAAGAACGTCTTTCGTAATGGTTCTCTAATGACCCTTATAAGCGTTTCAAATCCTATTCGACATTGCCTTGTAATGGCCCTTAGAAATCTTTCTTTTCTAAAATGCTTAAAATGGCAAAATGCCAATTTTCGATTTGTTAGGAACTTACTCATAACATAAAAACATCTTATTGTGCCGGCTAGGGGAGATCTACACCATTCCTAAGTAAGATCATCACTCACAACTCACGTTATCCCCGGGGTATACGTACTTAACTTTTCAGCCAAAACGCTTCTTAGCAGACCAACTCTAACTTCAATATTATCTCCTGTGGGGCAATAGCTTGCACCAAGATAGTCATATCTTCAGTCCAGTCCCCCTCAAGGTTTTCTTACGCGTGACACATCATAATATATCTGGGGAACAGCTCACACCAAGATAGTCATATCTTGAGTTCAAATATGAGGAACAGCTCACGCTATCTTTGTGTCCAGCTCCCAACATTGTCTATGCGGGAAACAGCTCACGCCACCTTTGCGTCCAATTCCCACCGTCAAGGTCTGGCCAATCACCTAGCACTTTCTTAGCCCTTAAAGCGTATTTCATTTCTCTTTTTCAGTTGCTTACTCTGCTAAAATTCTACTTTTTAACAAAGCGACCATAACCTTTCGACATGTTTATGGTTCATTCGTTTTTAACTTAAAAACTTCTTATAAATTTAATAAGTTCGCTAACTTATAAATCGACTTCATTTTTTAACTTAAAATCTTCTTATAAACGAAATAAGTTTGCTAACTCGTAAATCAACTTTGTTTTTAACTTAAAAGCTTCTTATAAATGTAATAAGCTTGCTAACTCGTTAATCGAAACTCATTTGGGAACTTAACGTACTTAGTTAGAGTTTAATTTAAACTAGATTCATAATTGAAGCATATTGAAACATAAAGTGTTAATCAAACTAGATTTCTAATTGAAGCTTATTGAACCATAAACTAATAATCAAACTGGATTCGTAATTGAAGCTTATTGAAACAAATAGTGATAATCAAACCAGATTCATAATTGAAGCTTATTGAAATTTAAAGTAATAAACTCATTCAAACTAGCACATAACTCAAACTAAGTTTCGTAATAAACTCATTCAGTTGCACAATTTTATTTCATTTGAAATCCTTTTTAAACTCAAAGAAGGGCGCTCAAGCAAATTAGACCCTTAAATCATTCTTAGCTTAGTACCATTTGAAGCTTAAAGTACTTGGCTTGCTTATGATTCAAACAAGGCTTCTTCACAATTTTTCAACATAAATGCTTCTCGAAATCATAAAGAGTTTACTAGCTCACTACTCGAATCTCAAACGACACTTCAATAAGCAGCTAGCATATAAATGAACTAAATTTCATAATTAGTACCTTAAGATGTCCTTTCTCAAGACGTTTAAATCCTTTTAAACATGAGGAGAAGTTATATAAAATCCAATGCCTTAAAACGCTTTCGAACTCACTTTTAGTTTGGTTTTAAACTTTCTAAACTTATTGAATGTTCAGTCGAGTCACTCACAAAGCAGTTCGACGATTTAGGATTTCTTTTAGGCTACAAAAATCTTCATAAACTATGGGGCAATTACTAAGTACTTAAACGCATTCGAAATCATGAAAACAAGCGTTTAACAATGTAACGCCCCTAAATTAAACATGTTCCACTGATCATATTCTCCTTAATAAATCACTCAATTGCTATATGATGAATCCAACGATAGGGCATTACCATCGTCTAAATGGACAAGGCTTGAAACATGAGTGCTATATATAACACAGTTAAGCATAATATCAACCATACACATTCACACATGATCATCCATTCACAATCAAGTGCTAACCAATGTAAGGTTTATAAACCATAGTAAGATAATTCACCATGTAATCTACATCTTCATCCACAGAAGAATTCAAAATACAACGTTAAAGTATGCATATACGACATCAATTCTGATCCATCTGGATTTCCCTGCGTCACTTATTCTCTTCAGCTGATTTGCTAGCATGAGGGCAATACTCTGAGCATTTGCCTAAAACAAAACATGAAAAACATTTTGAACTGTGAGCCGAAGCTCAGTACATGCGTTCCTGAATTGTTAAATGATCATTGAACACTGATTGGGTCCGTCTTGCAATTCATTTTTAGTTAACACAGTGAATGAAATAAATGTAAAATTGTATTGCTAGTTATTATCTGATAGTGAACCCCTTGATACTGTTACGATCTATGGATAGGTGTACACCTGCCAAGCCGATCGGGGACTTGGCCTGAAACCGCGCGGGTAACTGAAGGGCGAATGCCCTGTAGATGATAACTGACGGGGTCACTAATTGACTGATAAATCACTGTGTAAACTGATTCATTGATGTACTTACCAAAACATGACAACGTTGATAAATACACTCTGATTTCTAAAGATACAGACAATCGACGTACCTGAAGTCTTTAAAATGATATTTCACTTGATAATACTTATGCACAACGGAAACAATAACTAGGCCTCAACTCTGTTTCATAAATGTCATTGTAAGTATGTGTAGTCAGTAACTGATCCTTACTCGCCTAATTGAGTAAATAAAAATATGTCTAACAGAAATTAAGTAATAAAATGGGATACATAACTTGTAGATTTCAAATAATAAATTAAATCAGTTAGAGTTATTGAACTTGAAATACAACAAATTGAAGTAAAATAGACCAAATTAAAATGATTGAGTAATAATGAAAGGATTTTAATTGATATAAATGATACATGGTTTGCTGATATTTCTGAAATGGATAAAGAAAAGTGTGAAGCTTCTGAAAAAGATGATAGAATGGTTAATGCCTCTGAAATGGATAATAGAAGGTTTAATACTTCTGAAATGGGTGACAAATGGTTTATGCCATAAGGGGTGCTGCGAGGTTCATAAAAGCTCATGTAACACCCTAACTTGGTCCAAAGGATACTGATTTTGAGTTATTAATCTGCTCGCTTCCCAAATTTCATTTTCATACTCATGTAACTCAATTTTCAACCCAAGTAAGCTTCGGCACATAATAAAAATGAACTCACTACAATTTTTAATTTCCTTGCAAGACCCATAACTATATAGAAACTTACAAAAAAAAAAATAATTCCAAATGTCACGGTTTTTGTATTGACTCATATTACCGTTTAATGGTCTGCATTAGAAAATTCATATCTTTCACTCCTAACCTCCAAATGAGATATAAAACCCCAATATGAAAATTTCACAATGTCCTCTAAAACTCTTATTTAGCACACAAAGCCTGATTCACATAATAAGGTCCCTAAAAGTAGGGTAGAACACATACGTGTACAATTTCTGATCAATCTGCGCAGTTGTAACAAAATGACCATAACGTTTTCCACAGAACTCGGATTAAGGATATTCAAGAGGCATTTTAAATAGAACTCATTGATCTATCCACACACAAAAAATCACAATTTTTCAGTGACCCAATCAATACCAATGTTTCCGTGAAGTTGTTGTTCCGGTTCAGCTCTCAGTTTCGATGCATTCTGCACAATCTTGCGTAAATTAGTCATAACTTTGTCCACACAACACAAAATTGAGTAATTCCAAAGCCTATTGAAAGCTAACGCATCAGGATATCACTACACCGAAAAGCATGAGTTTTCAATGTGCCAAACAGTACCAGTTAATTCCCAAAGTAGTCCCTATTTCAGGTCTGTTTCCCATCTTTAACTCACATATTTTCAATCTTTTCTTCACATAACCACCCACTAAAATCACTCTTTAACTTATATAAATCAGCATAAATATCTTGATATTCATTACCAATGCTAAAGATCACAAAATCTCATTTAAAACAATCAAAATTCAACACTTGAACATGAAGCTTGCATGATTAACATAAAACCCTAACCCTAGCTTCAACTCCAACATGATCCATCACAAAGATGATTCTTAATTTCAATAAAAACAACATGATCCATCATCAAAATAACCAAAACAAGAAGCAAAAATAAAAAATTCAAAGAACAAGATTGAAGTCACTTACTTTGAGCTTGAAATAAGTGAGGATGGAGATGATATTGGGTGATTTTAAGGATGGAAAATGGTAGCCAATGGAGGGAGGTTGTTTGGGGAGTGAAATCCTTACCGAAAAGTGGCCAGAAAGTGGCCAGAAAATACCACTTTAGGGGTTTGGGGGCCTGCTGCCCATGGGTAGAGAGAAGGAGGAGAGAAGAAGAGAGAGAAAGTGACTTGTATATTTGCTTGATGGAGTAAAAAAAACACTTGGTTGATATTTATTTTGCCTTAATTGCTTTACTTGGCTGAGATTATCCCTAGCAAAATGAGCTTAAGCTAGTGAAAATTCAACACACAGGATTACTTAGCCAAGTAAAATGAAGTGGATGCTTGTTGGGCCAAAATTGGCATTAAAAGAGCTCGGGTTGGGAAAAAAAATGCCAAACCGGGTGCGATTAATTAAATTTATTTTCCTGAAGCTCGAAATTAAATGTGATATCATGAAAAATAATTTAATCTTTTAAATCATAATCATTGAAGCCTAATATCAATTTCTTCGAAAAATTATTTTCGGTAAATGAAACTCGAATTGCAAAATGGGGCCCAAAATGAATTCTCCCAACCGGGATAATTAAATGAGATAAATAAATGAGAAAAATGAATAACATGGCTTAATTAAATAAATAAAAATGATTTAGGGTCGGGCTATTACAACCTTCCCTCCTTAAAGAGTTTCGTCCTCGAAACTTATGAACTTTGACTATGATGCAAGGTGATTTCAAATAAATAAGAGTACTTGGCTTTCGCTTCTTGCTCAGTTTCCCAAGTAGCTTCGGGAGGTATGATTTGCCCAAGGCAATTTTATTTAAGGTATGTGCTTGATACTTCATTGCTTAATCCTATGATCCAACATGTAAATTGGATGCTCTTGAAACACAAGACCCTCAATGGCTGCAATGGATTTGATTATGAGAGCATGGTCAGGATCTGAAATGTACTACCTGAGTTGTAAGGTAAGGAACATAGAACATGTTATCCACATGTTTGAGTTATATAGGTAGATCTGGTTGACAAGTTATGAAATTTGACCTTTTAATGAACTGATATGTTCCAAAAGATCTTGGCCTCAATTTAGGTCGCAGTGAAACCTCCTTACACCTTTAGTTAGCAAGACTTTCGGAAAAACTTTATCATATATCGGAAATTCCAGGAATCTCCTTCTTTTACAAACATAGCTTTTTTGTCGGTTCCAATAGTATACTTTCAAGAGTCTTATGAAATATTCCATCTTATTGAATGCTGAAGAAGATCTTCATGACTCAAAAGATGATTTGTTGTCAATATCTGCTGTCATTTTGTCCTGATGTTTAATGAAGGATTCTCTGCTAGTGCTATCACAACGTTGATTGCTGGGAGTTCCATACTTTCTTCAAATGCAATGTTGGTTGTGAAGCACGACAGGCGCCAACATAGAAGAGTTGGATCCATTGATATTTTTACATGCTTGGGATGATAAGAACTGCTAAAGTTCAATGTAGTTCAAAAGGCTCCTTGAAGTGCATGCCAACAGGCTTGAAATCTCTGATCTCTATCGGACACTATATCTGAGGGAATCCTATGATAAAGTTCATTGAAGTTGAATCCCAGTTCTAAGTGGGGATTTCTAAAGGTCTGAATTCACCTATGGTGCATTGGTGTTCTGCTGTGGCTTTTTTGAGCAAATCAGTCATTCATCCACATATTCTGCAATTCTCTTTTTATATTATTACATCAAAAATATTGCCTTAGATCTCTACACATCTTGGTATCCCCTAGATGCACTGAATAGTAAGTGTCATGAGCCTCCTCTAAGCTTTGCTCTCTTCAGATTTTGATTTTTGATTTACTCTATGGAGCTCAAGATCACTATCTTCATTCACTCTAGGTTCCTCCGTTACGGAGGTCTGTAAGATAAGTGCCATCAATTGAACATTCACGTTCCTGTGTGACGCTAATTGAATGTGCAAGTCCCCAAGCTCTCTCAAGAGATTCAGTTGAGATTTACTACAGTGTTCAAGGTATGTTGTGTCTTCCTTTTTAGGGCATCTGCTACAATATTTCTCTTTCTTAATTGACATTTGATCTGCCACAACTGATGTTTCATGTAGACTGAGCTCCTTTTGAGAAAAGATGTACTTCAAGCTTTGATGATCAGTATTGATTCTGCATGGTACCCCATATAAGTAATATCTCCAACTTTGCAATGGAAAAACTGCAGAAATGGGTAGGGTAATTCTTCTCATAAGGCTTGCGTTGTTGGGAGGCATAAGCCACCAGTTTAACTTCTTGCTAACTTTATAGCTTTCTTCAACAAATTGGTCAGGGAAGATGATATTTGGCAATCCTTTCTGAACTTGATAATTCCCTGCTAAACTCAAACAGTTTCTAATCTCAGTGCATTGGTGGGTCTTGAGCACTTCGTAACTGCTTTTAACTTTTGCAAATCAACCTTAATCTCTTCCTTTGAAACCATATGTTCCAAAAATATCATTGCTTCTAACAATATTCATGCTTCTTGTATTTACTATGTAATTGATGCTCTTTTAAGGTCTATATCATACTGTCATCAAATGAACAATATGCTCATCTTTATCCTTGGAGTATTTCAAGATATCTTTTTTTTTATAAACACCGCCACAACTTGTCTAGATATGGTATCTATTCATAAGATCTGTAAAGGCCGCGGGGCCATTAATTAGATTAGGCCAAAGGCATCACAGTGAAGTCATCATGACCCATACATGATCCGTAGCGTGGTTTTGGTAATGTCTTTAGGTATAATCCTAAGTTGATGGTACCCTGACCTCAAATCGATTTAAGAAGATACTCTTGCTCCTTGCAGTTGATTCAATAAGCCATCTACTTGAGGTGATGGGTTTGTGTTTTTTATGGTGCTCTTGTTCAGCTCTCAAAACAATACCTAACCACAAGGTTTCATTCTTCCTCTTTACAAATAGAAATAGGCATCCCATGATGGCACACTTCGATGGTTTGATAAATCTCTTCTACGATAACTCCTCTAACTGAAACTTCAGTTCTTTAGGCTTAAGTGGGGCCACACGATATGGGGTTTTGGAGATAGATTGAGCCTCAGGGATTAATTCAATCTCATAATCAATTTCTCTTTATGGAGCAGTCCTAGTAACTGTCTTCCTTAGGTTGAAATAATCTTTGATCATGAATGTTAATAGCATAACACCAATACACAACATATCCTTGTCATAAGAGCTCACTTGTTTTCGTGACAACTTTAAAGGACAAAGTTCCCCCCCCCCTCTCTATGACCATGAAACATAGTTCTCTCCCTTGTTCATTTCTTGTAATAACCTTAGGGTCATCACAATCCATCTTGACCCCATAAGTATACAACCAGTTCATTTTCAGCATGATATCAACGTTTGATGAGTAAAATTGAATCAGAACTCTAGGGAATACTATCCCACCAATAGTAATTGAAACAAGTTTATGAGGGATAGAACACTCAACTCTAGAGTCATTGGATAACTTGAGTCCATAATTGGTTTATGCCTCCTTATTCTCAAGGTTCAGTTGTATGGCAGATTGACTAGATATAAATGAATGAGTGGCAACTGGATCAACCAATAGACAAAGGGGGTTTCGAAATTAAAAGAGAGCTTCAGTAACTACTACACTAGAGATGGCAGCTTCCTTCTTGCTCAACACATAAGCCTTTCCTACAACTGCGAGCCTTGAAAGTGAGAGCCCTTCTCTACAGCCTTCAGTTTTCGGGAACAGGCAGCGATAAGGTGCTCTGGGCTACCACACCATGTGCATTTGTTAGTTCCCACTTAGCAATCCAGAGTAACTCGAAGTGAAGTCAGGCCCTAAGAGCCTATTCTTAACAATGTTCCACCAAATATTAGTTTCACCAGTTAGATAAAATGTTCCAATGTTCACCCTTTTATCTCCTGACACCTCTATTACAGTGAAACTTTCTCCACTCCTCGAATCCATTCTTAACATTCCACTGGGTCATACTTTCCACTCTAGAGTCCTTTAGTATGAATCAACTGAAGACATTTTTCCACGTGGTAGTAACCCATCAAAATTTACGCAGTCCAAATGCATGACAAAGATTTTGATTGTCCAACTTAAGCTTTATGAAAGTGATCTTCAATAGGAAACTGAGGTTGAATCAACCGAAAAGGGTAGACACATCACATTTCCCTTAGCAATGGATTCCACAAGTTGGATTTCCACAAGTTGGACAGCAATCAACAAAGCGTAGTTAAGATCTACCTTCTATTCAGGCGTGCTACAAAATTATCATCTATAGTCATGAGTGCAACCCAACCATAACCCAGCTACTAATAGTGATTGGGGTCTTAATAACAGGTAAAAGTGACCATAACTGATGAAGGTGTGACATGAGAGTTAATGGTGCTGCAACTGGATGGGGAGATGCCATGAAGACAGGACGACTGAGCCCTTGGTCAAAGTTAAGAATATCCAAACAGTTGATAATCCAACCAAGACAATGGTAAATGGTATGTTACCAGAAAATGCAGTGACATATTTTCAAGAGTAATGTCTCCTTCACAGATGGAGGTGGAGTCAATGGACTGCTGGGAAGAGTTTGGGCAATTTTAAGCAAGTCTTGAATTGCAATGGATTGAAGCAAAATGTCTCTCCAAAGTGTCCTTGGTTTCTCTCATATGGAATCACTGATAGTTAATAGTTTTAAAACTTATGTACCATAGAACACACCTCTCCCAAATCCTACAATTCAGGGGATACTACATCAAGAAACCCCATATAGCTCACTTAGATGAAATCCTTGAGTTACAGAAGAAAATATCTGCAATCAATGAGGCATATTGAAGCAATTGCCATTGGATTCGAGAAGCGCACAAAATGGCACCTATATAATGAGGAAATATAAGCTCAAAATTGTATGTATCCACTGACTTGAACAGTCTGTACTATCAGACTTCTAGGCTGAATTTCATTGGCCACTAGTCTCCAAATGTGTTACAAAATGGGTCATTGGAAAGCTCACTTTCTGAACTTTGATATAGAATAACTAAAACATCTCTATCTAATGGAATGTATGGATGCAAGTGGACTAAACTTAGACCTTGTGCATTAGGATTCTGCCAACTTTGTAGACTTTGACTTGTCTAATACTTTTGAATGACCAAATGACCTCTAATTCACTTAAAACTTGTTTCATATGAAAGATATCTCCTTAAACTTAAACTCAGGATGGAAAATCCTTGCGTAAATCTTGGAGATCATGGACAAAAGTTACTTGAAGATCGGTCCTTGTGCACTGATCAAAACTGCCAAGTTGATTAAACTTGTGTATTCTGCCCATACTTGGTTTTCCCTATACATTTAACCTCAAAATGAGTCAAGGGCCTTTTGTAGGACACATTTGTAACAACCCCCAACCCTATGGCTAGGATTGTTAGTGATTCTTAAATTTCTGGGGCCAAACGGACAGAGTTTCACCTGCAAACTAGCCATTTTCCACGCTTAAAGGCTTACATCACATCATCTGCATTGAATAGAAGTATAAAAGGATACCAAGTTAAGCTCGACAGCTACACGCCGGAGACCACAACTCTACAGCTCACATGCCCGGAGTACAAGAGTTTACATCTCAAAAATAAACAATTCCAGCTAAACGGATGTCATAGCATTCAAATAGGTGACTCATATGACCATACTTACCTAAATGTATTGGAGCACCTTCAACTTGTTATTCAAAATCTCCATCAAATTTTCTGCTGGAGATCAAAGCATATATACTTTGTATGGATCCATTTGACAAAGAAGAATACGTGAGTAGAATATGTGCGAGATAAGCAGACATTACCAGTGTCAAAAATCTCTAAGGATATCATAATAATCCTCAGTCCACACTAACCAATTTCTCAGTATCTTAGCTCCATACTCTATATCCCATAAAAAAAATCTCAACCTGGCTCGGATACCAAATCTGTAACGCCCCTAAATTAAACATGTTTCACTGATCATATTCTCCTTAATAAATCACTCAATTGCTATATGATGAATCCAATGACAGGGCATTACCGCCATCCAAACGGACAACGCTTGAAACATTAGTGCTGTATATAACACAGTTAAGCATAATCTCAACCATACACATTCACACATGATCATCCATTCATAATCAAGTGTTAACCAATGTAAGGTTTATAAACCATAGTAAGATAATTCACCATGTAATCTACATCTTCATCCACATAAGAATTCAAAATACAACGTTAAAGTATGCATATACGACATTACTTCTGATCCATCTGGATTGTTGTAATAGCCCGACCCTAAATCATTTTTATTTATTTAATTAAGCCATGTTATTCATTTTTCTCATTTATTTATCTCATTTAATTATCCCGGTTGGGAGAATTCATTTTGGTCCCATTTTGCAATTCGAGTTTCATTTACCGAAAACAATTTTTCGGAGAAATTGATATTAGGCCTCAATGATTATTTAAAAGATTAAATTATTTTTCATGATATCACATTTAATTTCGAGCTTCGGGAAAACAAATTTAATTGATCGCACCCGGTTTGGCATTTTTTTTCCCAACCCGAGCTCTTTTAATGCTAATTTTGGCCCAACAAGCATCCACTTCATTTTGCTTGGCTAAGTAATCTTATGTGTTGAATTTCCATTGGCTTAAGCTCATTTTTCTAGGGATAATCTCAGCCAAGTAAAGCAATTAAGGCAAAATAAATATCAACCAAGTGTTTTTTTTACTCCATCAAGCAAATATACAAGTCACTTTCTCTCTCTTCTTCTCTCCTCCTTCTCTCTACCCATGGGCAGCAGGCCCCCCAGCCCCTAAAGTGGTGTTTTCCGACCACTCTCCGGCAAGGATTTCACTCCCCAAACAACCTCCATCCATTGGCTACCATTTTCCATCCTCAAAATCACCCAATATCATTTCCATCCTCACGTATTTCAAGCTCAAAGTAAGTGACTTCAATCTTGTTCTTTGAATTTTTGGTTTTTGCTTCTTGTTTTGGTTATTTTGATGATGGATCATGTTGTTATTATTGAAATTAAGAATCATCTTGGTGATGGATCATGTTGGAGTTGAAGCTAGGGTTAGGGTTTTATGTTAATCATGCAAGCTTCATGTTCAAGTGTTGAATTTTGATTGTTTTAAATGAGATTTTGTGATCTTTAGCATTGGTAATGAATATCAAGATGTTTATGCTGATTTATATAAGTTAAAGAGTGATTTTAGTGGGTGGTTATGTGAAGAAAAGATTGAAAATATGTGAGTTAAAGCTGGGAAACAGACCTGAAATAGGGGCTACTTTGGGAATTAACTGGTACTGTTTGGCACATCGAAAGTTCATCATTTTTGGTGTAGTGATATCCTGATGAGTTAGCTTTCAATAGGCTTTGGAATTACTCAATTTATAGTTGTGTGGACAAAGTTATGACTAATTTACGCAAGACTGTGCAGAATGCATCGAAACTAGGAACTGAACTGGAACAGTAACTTCACGGAAAAACTGGTATCGATTGGGTCACTGAAAAATTGTGATTTTTTTTGTGTGGATAGATAAATGAGTTCTGTTTAAAATTCCCCTTGAATTTCCTTAATCCGAGTTCTATGGAAAAAGTTATGGTCGTTTTGCTACAACTGTGCAGATTGAACAGAAATTGTGCACGTCTGTGTTCTACCCTACTTTTAGGGACCTTATTATGTGAATCAGGCTTTGTGTCCTAAATAAGAGTTTTATAAGACATTGTGAAATTTTCATATTGGGGTTTTATATCTCATTTGGAGGTTGGGAGAGAAAGATATGGATTTTCTAATGCAGACCATTAAACGGTAATATGAGTAAATACAGAAACCGTGACCTTTGGAATTATTTTTTTTGTAAGTTTCTATATATTTATGGGTATTGCAAGGAAATTACAAATTGTAGTGAGTTCATTTTGATTATGTACAAAAGCTTACTTGGGTTGAAAACTAAGTTACATGAGTATGAAAATGAAATTTGAGAAGTGAGCAGATTAATAGCTCAAAATCCGTGTCCTTTGGACCAAGTTAGGGTGTTAAATGAGCTTTTATGAACCTCGCAGCACCCCTTATGGCATAAACCATTGTTACCCATTTCAGAAGTATTAAACCTTCTATTATCCATTTCAGAGGCATTAACCATTCTATCATCCTTTTCAGAAGCTTCACACTTTCCTTTATCCATTTCAGAAATATCAGCAAACCATGTGTCATTTATATCAATTAAAATCTTTCCATTATTACTCAATCATTTTCATTTGGTCTATTTTACTTCAATTTGTTGTATTTCAAGTTCAATAACTCTAACTGATTTAATTTATTATTTGAAATGCACAAGTTATGTATCTCATTTTATTACTCAATTTCTATTACACATATTTTTATTTACTCAATTAGGCGAGTAAGGATCATTTACTGACTACACATACTTACAATGACATTTATGAAACAGAGTTGAGGCCTAGTTATCGTTTCCATTGTGCATAAGTATTATCAAGTAAAATATCATTTTAAAGACTTCAGGTACGTCCATTGCCTGTATCTTTAGAAATCAGAGTGTATTTATCAACGTTATCATGTTTTGGTAAGTACATCAATGAATCAGTTTGCACAGTGATTTATCAGTTAATTAGTGACCCCGTTAGTTATCATATACAGGGCATTCGCCCTTTAGTTACCCGCGTGGCTTAAGGCCAAGTCCCCGATCGGCTTGGCAGGTGTACACCTATCCATAGATCGTAACAGTATCAAGGGGTTCACTATCAGATAATAACTAGCAATACAGTTTTACATTTATTTCATTCACTGTTTTAACTTAATATGAATTGCAAAGCAGACCCAATCAGTGTTCAATGATCATTTAACAATTCAGGAAAGCATGTACTGAGCTTCGGCTCACAGTTCGAAATGTTTTTCATGTTTTGTTTTAGGCAAATGCTCAGAGTATTGCCCTCATACCAGCAAATCAGCTGAAGAGAATAAGTGAAGCAGGAAAATCTAGATAGATCGGAAGTAATGTCGTATATGCATACTTTAACGTTGTACTTTGAATTCTTCTGTGGATGAAGATGTAGATTACATGGTGAATTATCTTACTATGGTTTATAAACCTTACATTGGTTAACACTTGATTGTGAATGGATGATCATGTGTGAATGTGTATGGTTGAGATTATGCTTAACTGTGTTATATATAGCACTCATGTTTCAAGCCTTGTCCGTTTAGACGACGGTAATGCCCTATCATTGGATTCAACATATAGCAATTGAGTGATTTATTAAGGAGAATATGATCAGTGAAACATGTTTAATTTAGGGGCGCTACAAACAATCCTTCTTAAAGACGTTAATATCACGTAGCACATTGAGGGGAAAAAGGGGTTCGCAAATAGCATATTCATATAGTTCACGGCACAACTTGGCAAAATCTACCAAAAACGCCACACTTGGCATCGCAATCCACACGATTACGGCAATTCACAACCCAGGCTCCCTCCCCACACAGCACTGACCACAAGAGCCTCAAATTCTTTAATAGTTCCACCTCAAGCCATCCATCTACCAACTTGGTTCATTATTAGCAAACACAAACCAACAATACATAAAACGATCGTATATTGGTATAATATTCATGCTTAATAACCAACATGGAGTTCAAGTGTACTAACCGATGCAATAGAGACATTAAAGTGATATTTTGCTTTCTAGTTCGCAAACCAATATCCGTAGGCATAATATTTCATTACAATTACTAGGAATAGACTATTAACGTGCCCAAACTCATTTAGCCATAACCTTTAGACATAATTCAGTTCATTCCACCAATACTTCAATTAGCATCCTTAAGCTTAAAACGTAATAAGGCAATACAACCAGCTCAACGTAAAATAGGAACGCAGGTGTTACATTCTTCCGCCCTTAAAAGAATTTCGCCCTCGAAATTCTAGGGTTCACAGTTCAGTCGTACCTAAGACGTGCACACACTTGACACAGTCTACACAAATTACACTAAAATCCAAAATCTCATTTACAATCAATTTAAATCGAAAAAGAGCATATGGTATTCAGTCTCCTCATCGCCAATCCTCTTCGAGCGTTTGCTTACTCGATTTAGGCATTGAGGGCAAGTCGCATCAATTTTGGGTTTAGAATTCGAGTTACAAATTTGGTTAACAGTACCAATTCCTAAGCATCTTGGAACCAAAAAAGAAAGAAAGAGAGGGAGAGGGGCATTTTGGTAATTTACACGCGACCCCCCTTCTCATTCTCCTTCCTTCACCCGTAAACCCCCCCGACAGTCTCTCTCCTCTCCTCTTTGCTCTTCTTCATCCTTCTCTCGTTGTCCTCCATACATGCGCCGGAAAAGCTCAAATGTACGATGCATTACTAGAATGTAACTATACTTTATTTGAAAATTCATTTAACTAAACCTGCAGACACGTTCAAAAAATATGTGCAGCATATGTACATTTGAAAGCTTTCTTTCTTTTCTTAAAAACACTTTACTTAGCCTCTTGGGCGTCATATTCTTTAGAAGAACTTCTTTCGTAATGGTTCTCTAATGACCCTCATAAGCTTTTCAAATCCTGTTCGATATGGCCTCGTAATGGCCCTTAGAAATCTTTCTTTTCTGAAATACTTAAAATGGCAAAATGCCAATTTCCTATTTATTAGGAACTTGCTCATTTAGGAACTTACTCATAACATGAAAACATCTTATTATGCTGGCTAGGGAAGCTCTACACTATCCCTAAGTGAGATCATCACTCAAAACTCACGTTATCCCGGGGGTATACGTACTTGACATTTTGGCCAAAACGATTTTTAGCATAGTAACTCTAACTTCGATATTATCCTCTGTGGGGCAACAACTTACATCAAGATAGTCATATCTTGAGTCCAGTCCCCCTCAAGGTTTTCTTACACTTCACACAATATAATAAATCTATGGAACAGCTCACACCAGGATAGTCATATCTTGAGTCCAGTTCCGAGGAACAGCTCACGTTATCTTTGTCTCTAACTCCCAACATTACCTTTGGTTGAAATACCTCATGCCATCTTTGCGTCCAGTTCCCACCCTCAAGGTCTAGCCAATCGCCTAGCACTTTCTTAGCCTTTAAAGCATATTTCATTTCTCTTTTTCAGTTGCTTACTCTGCTAAAATCCTACTTTTTAACAAAGCGACCACAACCTTTGAAAAGTTGATAGTTCATTCGTTTTTAACTTAGAAACTTCTCATAAACGTAATAAGTTTGTTAACTCGTAAATCGACTTCAATTTTTAACTTGAAAGTTTCTTATAAAGGAAATAAGTTTGCTAACTAGTAAATCAACTTCGTTTTTAACTTAAAAGCTTCTTATAAGCGTAATAAGTTTGCTAACTCATTAATCGAAACTCATTCGGGAACTTAAGTTACTTAGTTAGCGTTTAATTCAAACTACATTCGTAATTGAAGCATATTAAAACATATAGTAATAATCAAACTAGATTCCTAATTGAAGCTTATTGAAACATAAAGTAATAATCAAACTGGAATTATAATATAAGCTCATTGAAACATATAGTGATTCGTAATTGGAGCTTATTGAAACTTAAAGTAATAAACTCATCCAAACTAGCATATAACTCAAACTAAGTTTCTTAATAAACTCATTCAGTTGCCCAATTTTATTTTTTGAAATCCTTTTTAAAGTCAAAGAAGGGTACTTAAGTAAATTAAAACCTTAAACCATTCTTAGCTTACTACGATTTGAGCTTAAAGTACTTGGCTTGCTTATGATTCAAACAAGGTTTCTTCACAATTTTTCAACATGAACACTTCTTGAAATCATAAAGAGTTTACTAGCTCGCGACTCGAATCTCAAACGAAGCTTAAATAAGCAACTAGCATATAAATCAGCTAAATTTCATAATTAGTACCTTAAGATGTCCTTTCTCAAGACGTTTAAATCCTTTTAAACATAAGGAGAAGTTATATAAAAACCAATGCCTTAAAACGCTTTCAAACTCACTTTTAGTTCGGTTTTAAACTTTCCAAACCTATTGACTATTCAGTCGAGTCACCCACTAAATAGTTCGACGATTTGGGATTTCTTTTAGGCTACAAACATCTTCATAAACTGTCAGGGAATTGGTAAGTATTTAAATGCATTCGAAATCATGAAAACAAGCGTTTAACAATCCTTCTTATAGATGTCTAAATTTCAAAAATTAACCACTTAATGTCACGTAGCACATTGAGGGGAAAAAGGGGTTCGCAAATAGCACATTCATACACTTCATAGCACAACTTGGCAAAATATACTCAATAAGCCACATATGGCCTCGGAATCTACACGATTGCAAGAATTCACAACCCAGGTTCTCTCCTCACACAACACCGACCACAAGAACCTCAAATTTCTTAATAGTTCCACCTCAAGCCACCCATCTACCAACTTGGTTCATTATTGGCATACACAAACCGGCAATACATAAAACGATCGTATATTGGTATAACATTCATGCTTAATAACCAACATAGGATTTTAGTGTACTAACCGATGCAATGGAGACTTTAAAGCGATATTTTGCTTTGTTGTTCGCAAACCAAAATCCATAGGCATAATATTTCATTATAATTACAACGAATAGACCATTAATGTGCCAAAATGGATTTAGTCATAACCTTTAGACATAATTCAGTTCGTTCGACCATTACTTCAATTAGCATCCTTAAGCTTCAAACATAATTTAGGTATAATAAATTGATGCAATAATAGCGCTAGGGCGACATTTTACACTTTTCTACAATCTCCAAACTTTCCAGTTAAAACTCAACATGCGAACAACCCAAAATCAGTAACATGTTTATGATTTCTCAACCTTGATTCTAATTTCACCCAAACTGATTTCTAGACTCAAAATTAACATGCACTAACTAAATTTAGTTAAATTCGTTGAAAATAATAGTAATTAAGGGCAAAGAAATCCCCACCTCGAATCCAAGCTAGACGTTCGTTCAAAGCTGTTTGCTCGGCTCTTAGTGTTTCAACAGCACCAACCCTTCGGCTCTTGCTCACCAAGCGTGGACATAACCCAAACTGTGCCCAAACCGTGCAAATCAGACCCCAAATTCAGCCCAACTCTCATTCACTGACTTGAATTTGAGATGGATTCTTGAGGCTATGAATTTGTCCCCAATTTATAGAGGTTTCGAAGCAATTAACAACTAGAATGCGTGGCTGAACTTTTACAAGTGTTTGGGCTCTCGAATTCATGCTGAAACCTATTAAAAACATGGTGGGTTCTCTCAATTTTACCCAGATTTCGCACCAGGAGAAGGCCGAATGGGTGGGATTTGCGGTTGCGTGGGGCGAAAATTCGCCCGAATCCGAGCTTTTCTACCGCATGTATGGAGGAGAACGACAGGAAGAAGAAGAACAGGAGAGAGAATGTTGGTGGGAGGGGGGTTCATGCGTGAAGGAAAAAGGAGTGAGGTGTCGCACATAAATTACCAAAATGCCCCTCCCTCTCTCTTTCTTTTTATTTTTTTCCAAACTGTTTAATAATTGGTACGGCTAACCTAATTCGTAACCCGAATTCTAAACCCAAAATTGACAACGCGACCATTCATAGATTACTAGCTTCCAAAAATATCAAGGTCCGATTTAATAAACATCGAACAACTTCTACGACTGACAACCTCATCACATTCGGGTTCCTACTTGAATTAGTACTCCTTAGTAACCGTTAATAACGCTTATTAAAAATCATTGAATAAATTTTCAAACTGAAAATAACAATAGTAACAATTTTAATAGCGAAAATATTCTTTTTAATAAAATTAACGACGACAAGGGAACACAAAAAATAATTTAACTCAGAGCGTTAACAAAATATGATTTATATCACATAAAAACAGTGTTATGGGCAATTTAACGAAAAGTAACAATATGCAGGTATTACAGAACACACACACACACACACACACACACACACACACACACACACACACACACACACACACACACACACACATATATATATATATATATATATATATATATATATATATATATATCTACATATATATATAAATATATATATATATATATATAT
>JACYFF010003369.1:56839147-56852684 GCA_017589665.1 Selenicereus undatus
TTACTGCTAAACTTTATTGTAGCCACTCAAACTCATTCCTGAGTCTCAAATGACTAAATTTCTTTATTAACTACCACTTAAAACACATAAGCAAGCAATGAGGGCTACGCATGAAAGTTTCTTTTATAGGTTATGTGATATAATACGTTATTTTTGACTTTAATATCTAATTCACTTATTCGAAATGCTTAAACACATCGAGTAGGGATTTTTCAAGGAGCTTTCTTTTACAAAACATGCACATTCAATCTCATTTGCTCGATGCGTTGCAAGGATATGGCCATGCTATAGTTGGAATCTTAATCATAAGGCATGCACAATAACCCTTGTTTTTTTTTCGGAAAACACTTTACTTAGCCTTTTTAGGCTTACAAAAACTCTTTCCTTAGCCTCTTTCAGGCTTATATTCTTTAAAAGAATGTCTTTCGTATTGGTCCTGTAATGACCCTTATAAACTTCTCACATCTCATTCGATCTGGCCTCTTAATGGCCCTTAAAAACTTTCCCTCTTTCTGAAATACTTAAAATGGTGAAATGGCGACTGCTTTTCTTTGCGTTTTAGGAAAATACTTCTGGCATACGATCACTACAAGGTGCTGGTCGGGTGAGATCTATTCTCAACACCATTGTGAGACCTAAAACTCACGCTTAAGTTGTTACTCGTGGGATGGCTACGTATAACATATTGGACCATTGCCCTCGTCAAGGTCTTCTACAGTTTCCTAGTACCAAGACTTAGTCTCTAGGCTAGCATCATTCATATCATATTGTCCAAAGCACATTATCTTAGCCAATTTAAAGCGTATGGCCATAACAGCTAATAAGTTTACTGCCTCTCACAACGAAATCCTTTTTCATGCAAGGCACTTTCTTTTTATTTAAACTTTTTAGGGATTCCCTCATTCTAACAGGTTCACTCCCAAAACTGCAATTGAATAGTTAAAATAGGCCATCGATTGCTAATAGTTATGGTTACTATTAGTTACAACCACGAAAACCTTATTTTCCAACTCACCCTCGCTCGCAAGATGAAACTTAATGACATAAAGGGAAGGGGGTTGCATGTAACACATTCAAACACTTCATAATCACCTCAGTAGAATAAGCCACGTGTGGGCTCGTAATCCACACAATTATGGTCAGTCACAACCTAGGCTCCCTCCTTACACAACACCGACCACAAAGAACCTCAAAACTCTTATTAGTTCATTCTCAAGCCATCCGACTACCAACTCATTTTTCAATTCTATAACCACAGCATATCATCATGAAAGTCAAATGAAATAGCTACGTACAAACTTACAAAGCAAGCAGCACCCATTTAGCGACTCCATATGTCTTATATAACATGTAAAATTTATTAACATAATTAAGGCCCCCAAGGCCCCAAAATGAACAACAAGGCATGAAATTAACTTGCATACATTGATCACGATTAAGGGGTAAGCACGCTCATTTTAAGGCATTTTTAAAAGCAAATATGGAAGCATTTGAAGCCTTTCAAGTCTATTTAGTTTAATTACAGTCATCACATTATTTTGAGGTCCTTTTTTTACCTGTCCCTTCTTTTGAGATAGACATATGATATATATCATTAAAAGTTAAAACAAATCAAAAAGCCTAAAACCCACACACATGAGCCCTACTCGTCTTTCGCCCTAAAATCCTATCCTGTGCCTATTTTCACAAGCGTAGAAAGAGAGAGAGAGACAGAGAGAGAGAGAGAGTGAGTGAGAGAGGAGCTCAATGTTGGTCATCAGCTAATGTGGGCATACCATTTTTCCGCCACTTGCATGTGATCTACCTCTCAAGGCTTACAATGATGACATCCCTCTTAAGGTTGGTCTATTTTCAGCATTTCCCCTCGATATATTGTCTTGTTCGATTCATTCAGTTGGGGATGTAATCACCTTTCTGATTTCTTATTCAATGAAAATTTTCTAGTTAACTAAAGATTTGTTGAAATGGAGTTTGTTTGGTTTTGGATCTAATTCTATTTGATTAGGTGAAGATTATGGATTTGAGGTGTGATTTTTTACTTTTGATTATGCTTACTCAGATTGTATGATAAAATTGAAGCTTTGGTTGTTGCTTACAAGGTTCATGGAGTTTGGATACTAGGTTAATTAATCGATTGTTTTGGATGCAATTGTTTCATAGTGACAGTCTAAGTTGTCCAAAATAAAAGTCGTGTCAAAATTTTTTGAGTTAAATGGCTAATATTATTTCTAGGATTGGGAATTGGGAATGTTTGTGATAAATTTTAATTACTTTTTTTCCCTTGACTATCATGCTTAATTACTGAGTCTTTAGCTACTTTTATTTTCAATTTTTTTGTCCTTTTTGTTCTGAAATACAATATAGTATAGATGATTCAAATTCAATTTCCCATTGTTTTTTCTGTTGATTTTATTGCAAATAGAAGTGTCTTCATTGGATTGAGATACGCAAGTTGTACTTTTGTGATGATTTCCTATATTGCAATTTTAATCTAGCTGATATCCATTCACTTGCAGGTTCACGACCTATGGTAGGTATGATTACCTGGTCTCTTTCAGATGCTTTGAGTAAGGCATGGGGATGGCTCAAGGTGAAAGATAAGCATCGTAAACTTAATTTCTTTGTTATGTTGTCTACAATTTGTGCTAGATTTATTGAAATAACTCGAATTTTACTTTAGATAAACAGTCTTTTATAAGCCTTACAAACCTAGCTCTGAAATATGAGAAAAGATGAGTTTAATTGAACGAACATGATTTTTATGGTTGATATCTATTGCACTTGAATTTTAGGAGCTCGACAAGGTTCTTATTCCATTTCTGCTACTTGTCACACTAGTTAGCGAGCTTTAGCTTAGGATAATTTCACCTTGGTGATCTTCTAATGGTACTTGATTATCTTTTATTCTCACATGGACTTTGGTGCCATTCCTAAAAACTAGAGGTGTAAATGTAACTATGTATATGCAATATTTATAGTTGTAGGGCACATACTAAATTATGAAAATGCATAAGTTAAAAATAATAATCCAGCAACGATGTTATATCTCTAACTTGAACCCATCTACACATTCACCTTTTCAAATTCTCCTCTCAGTTTGCTATAAGTTCTCTGATATTTTCCAGCAACAGTAGTAGTGGATTAGAAGAATTTAAAAATGGCTTATCCCTATCCTTCGAATGCATCTTCAATTTCTCTCCCTTCTTTTCTTCATCAATCATTCCATGCTAACACTTGTACACTGTCTAGTGTTTACAAAAATTGAATATGGCTTGGATTAGTTCATATTTAATTAACCGATTAGTTCAATTATTTTTGCACCTAACTAGGCGAAGTCCTTTATGTGGCACAGCATGTGAAATTGTGGTTTAACTTTGTCAAGTTAAGTGTGCGTCAAAAATTGGTGTCCAAAGTAAATATATATCTATTCAGTTGAATTGTGTTTTCTATATGAGGACTTTGTTGGATTCACCCGAAGATATGATGTCAAGAATTGATGTTGTCATTGTCCTCGTAGCTTTGAAGTAAAGTCCCAAAGCTCTTTTTGAATACTGCAAACTGTTGTTACTCTTATTTTGAGATCTATTTTGTACATTCTTCAAGTAAACTGAGTGGATCATCTTAGATCATTTGAATTTAATAACTTCTTTAGTCCGTTGCATTTCTTGCTAATGTAGATATATGTTCAGTGGATGTTAGATTGGATATAAAGCTTGTTGATAAATCGAACCTATACTTAGTTGAGTTATTGGCCTTTATTTGGATAATTTGTGCAGATTCAGTTACAAAACACATAGTATAACATATCGAAGACCTCGAGCATTCCCTGACACTTTTATCGTAGGAATATGAACTTGGACTTTCCTATATGCCCTTAACTTCTTTGTTAGCATTATGCTTTCGTTTACTCTTACAAATCTTGGATTTCAATGGCTATAATTTGTCTTAAGTTTCTCTTAGCTTCAACCCTGTTCTTTACTATCCCTTTGATATTTATTGCTTTTTTTTTAATGCTTCTCTACATTAAATTCTTAAGTTTTGAGCTTGTATTAGTTTTTTAAAGGAAATCCAAAGGTCTTCTTCCATCACTTGAGGAGGATAGCGATGACGATGATGAGATGATGCTAAGAATACAAATGCAAATGATCATGAATCTAATTAGACTTTGAGGAAAACGAAGATGCATGATGAAGAAGTTTATGAGCTCAAAGTAGTTGAATCCCTACATATTGAATAACTTTTTTGTTTATGACTTTTCGTAAATGTTTCATCAAATAGTATACAAGTGTTTGCACTAGTACTTCTTTGTCATGTATATTTTCAATTGTGAACATTCAATGAATTTAAGGTGTCAACAATTTATTGGTTAGTTTTTCTTGTTTTATTATATAAGTTATATCATATTGTTATGTTATTTTACCTCCAAATGTAATTTTTACAATATTAATTTATTTATCGTAGGAAGAAATTGTATTCAGTATATAGGTTAATTATTGCTGATAGATGTGTTGATCATAGTCGAAATCTCATTACCAACAGATTCTGTTGTTGGACAAATCAGCTAGGTAAGGTGGGAAAAACCATCACTAACAGATACATTTTGTTAGGGATGTCCGTAGTGCGGGAAAAAAGCATTATCGACAATATGTTTTGTTGGTAAAACACAGTAGTAGTCGCAGATAATGATTTGTTAGTCAAACTACAACAACACATATGCAAACATTTCTGTTCGTATTAGAGATCATTAGCAACATATGATAAGATCTGTAGGTAAAAATTTTACCATCAAGATTTTTGCCAACAGTTTATCAACAGATATTTGTCTGTTGGTATTCAATTTTACCAACAGAAAAATGGCTTACACTAACACATAAGCCTTGTTAGTAAACGTAAATTTTTTAGAAGTGATGTCACTTGTTACTTGGTAGGCCTTGGTTGTTTGATAATCATGTAATTCATGATGGGCATACCCATACTTATGTATTCAAATACATGGGTCGTAATCTTACTTTGACACCGCTACCTCCACCTAAAGTCCTCAAATCTAAACCGAGGAAGGGAAGTGACAAAAGCCTATTTATGAGTGAAATAGGGGTGGAGAGAGCCATTAGTAAGAGCAAGCCTTTATTTGCCTTACTTTTGATAGAATCAAACACATGTGAGGAAGTAACAACTATGTATCCCCTAGCTCAATCACTCTTGAGAGAGATTGAGGATGTATTCCTCAATGACGTATCCCTAGGGCTCCCTCCTTTGAGAGGAATAGAGCACTAAATTGGTCTCCTACCTAGCACTCATTTACCAAATAAGTCGGCCTGCAGGCGAGGCGGAATCCTAATGAATCAAAAGAGCTTCAGCGACAACTCTAAGAGTTGCAAGATCGTGGGTACATTAGGGAAAGCTTGTGTCCATGTTCAGTTTGCCCTTTTTTGGTACCTAAAAAGCATGGCACTTGTCGTATGTGTATTGATTCTGTGGCCACAAACAACATCATCCTCAAGTATCGATTCCCTATTCCTTGATTGGATGATATGCTTGATGAGTTGCATCGGTTCAAGGTCTTTTTCCAAATTAACCTTCAAAGTAGCGGTCACCAAATTAGAATGAAAGAAGGAGATGAATGGAAAACTGCCTTTAAGACCAAGTATGAATTCTAGGAGTGGCTAGTGGTACCGTTTGCCCTATCTAATGCTCCTAACACTTGCATAAGGCTCATAAATGAGGTCTTAAGACCATTCACGGGCAAGTTTGTTTGGTGAATTTTGATGATATTTTGGTATATAGTCATGATGAAATGTCTCATGTGAAGCATCTATCTCAAGTTTTCCAAGTGTTCAGACCATAGAAGTTATATACCAAGCTTGAGAAGTGTGAACTATTCACTCCTTAAGTTGTCTTTCTTGGCTATGCTATGTTCGATGAGGGAAGTCTAGTTGATGAATCTAAAGTTGAGGCTATCAAGAGTTGGCCTACTCCTACCTACATCATGGAATAGTGAAGCTTCCATAGGTTGGTCACTTTTTACCATAGGTTCATCAAAGACTTTAGCTCCATTATGGCTCCCTTAACCGAATGCATAAAGAACGGAAGCTTTTAGTGGACAAAGGCCGTTGAAAGGGCCTTTGAAACCACCATGGATAGGCATTGTTTGACTCTTTTCTTTTCTTTTCCCAACTTAAATCTTCTATTTGAAGTTGGTTGTGATGCCAGTGGCGTTGGGATTGGTACGGTTCTCACTCAAGCCAAGCACCCTCTAACCTTCTTTAGTGAGAAGTTGAATGGTTCAAGGCTCAAATACTCTACATATGACAAGGAATTCTATGCCATTGTTAGGGCTTTGGAACATTAGAGTCATTACCTCAAGCCCAAACCCTTGTTGCTCCATTCATATCACAAGGCATTGTTCTACATTAATGGTTTACACAAATTAAACTCAGGACATGCCAAGTGGGTTGAGTTCACTACAAAAAAGGTTGCTTCTCTCCACATTTAATTTTGCTAATAACCACACTTACAAGTGTAGAAATAGTAGTTGTCCACACTTAGGCTAAATATGGGGAAGTTAAGTGTGTGGAAGTGTTCTCCACACTTAATGGAAATGCAGGTATAGCTATATTTCCCATACTTATAAATACGGGTAAGTGCTAATTACCCACAGTTTATGTGTGGTCATTTTGCACTATGCCCACTCTGAAAGATGCAAGAAATCATAGTTTCCCCCACACTTAAAAGTGTTACTAGTGTCGTTTTAGTTTTTTAAAAAATAATGCTAGTAATTAATATAAAACTTATTAAGTTAAAAATAGAACAATTTTATACAATTGTTCTTTTTTTAATTAACAAGTTTTATACTAATTACCAGTGCGCATCACCCTACGTAAATGAATAAAATTAACAAACCAACAAATTAAAATATATCAAACATCAATTAAATAAATTACACATTAGTGCCTAAAAAAATTTAATTGTAGATATAGCAACAAAGACTAAGGTAATCAAAACTAAATATTATTGTACTGTTTTGAATCCATCCTAGTAATTTTTTTATTGTAACTAGCTTATTGAACATCTTATTGCTCTATGTACTACCTAAAACTATACTTTGAAAACATGCCTAACGTCCCAGAATATATAAAAAAATCTCCATCATCATTTTCTTCACTGAGAGATGTTAGTTCCAGAAATGCAACTTGTTAGACAATTGAAGCACAAAAAAAAAATGAATTATTAGAAAAGATAACCACAAAGATTAACTAAGACACAAACTCAATAGAATCAAGTTTAAAAATGCACAGCAGAGTTCAACCAATAATAGAATCCAATCGAGTTCAACCAACAATAGAACCCAAGTCATTTAACTTAAACCAATAATAGAACCCAACTGAATTCAACCAACAATAAAACCACCAGTTTAACCAACAATAGAACTCAATTGAAGTCAACCAACAATAGAACCAACTAAGTTCAACTCATAATAGAATCCAACTGAGTTCAACCAAGAATAGAACCACAATTGAGTTTAACTAACAATAAAACCCTAAATGAAAATGAATAGCATACTATTACCAAGTTGCTAAAGAGTAGCGAACGACTGCTGCTGCCAATCCAACTCTTGCATCCCATAATATTAGATAGGAATCATCACCTACACTGCAAAACTGTTGTTCACTTCCAGACGTAAAGAACACGTGTGAATATAGATAGAAACAAATGCTTAACTCCTAGCTCAAGCTTGGGCTAGTTTAGGAGCCATACTCATAACCAAGGCATGGATTCTCCACAAGACCACCAGACATATCCTTTCCTGCATCATAAGATGTTGGTTACAGGAATTGCATTAAACAAATGCAAAAGTTGTATGAGAAATTTCCCATAGCACCTAGAAGCAGTTTGGTAGAGATTTTTGCTAAAAAGTAGCCTAGACAAGTAATTGAAGGATGCCTACTGTAAGAAGAGTTCCTTTTGGGGGGGGGGGAGGTTCCCTGATCCTGTTCACCTACAAAGACGAAGCTGTTAACTTTCAGAATGCTTTTGCACCCTTAGACATATGGGGGCAGGGGTAGCTTTCAAAAGGAAATTTGAGGGGAACACGAAGCAAGCATGAAGAACCCAATTTTTTCAAATGATGCAAAAACACATTTACCCTTCAACTAGAATGCCAAACTTAGTTGCCACAGTGGAACATAGAAAAAGGGGTGGGAGGAGCATTCCAAACTTAGCAGACTTCTCCCTCAGGACAATGTATTGTAGCAAGTCTCACCACTGAACCTTTCTATATTGCCACAACGCCCAGGAGATACACTTTACACATCGCGAGATCAACAAAATAAAAACCAACTGTCTGTTGAGAACAAGCAGAAAAAGTGTGCAGATGTTTTAATGATTTTTAGAATTCTTTTGCTTAGTAAGGTAGCGGTTAAGTTACTCAATCACAACAAGGCTATGCTATTATTCATATTGACCAATTAGATTGAGCTATACATGTGGAAGAAAACCCCCACCGATAAGGCATACCTCTCTAGGATGTATAATAGTTTTATGCTTCCTCACAAAGGGTGAACTAGCCTCTTCATTAAGCTGCAAAAACAAAAAGAGCCCAGCAAACAAAAATGTAAATGGAACACGAATATCTCATGACGATTAACCAAATAAATCTTATTGACACAATAGTTATTATGTAAGGATAAAGTCACTTGTGATATATGCTCTGCAGCAGCAACCCTACGTTTAACTACTTTAACATGTGCAATAACGAGGGTATTAGGAACACTCCATTAGTCTGAAAAGTAAAGACAGTGGAAATGAAGGTCATTCCAAATGTAGTGATACCATGATGAGAATGTACACACGAGCAAGCCAATGGACAAACCTGAACAAGACATTTTTTCAAAAATCTGACCAGTAATGCATTCTGGAAAGTGTCTCTTAAGATGTATCACAAATACCATAATAGAGTGAACTCACATATACTTCTCAAAAGGCTAATTTAACGCTTTACTGAAGATTTGGACCATTGAAAACTTTAAAGGTTCATTTGGTGCAGTGAAAAGAAAACTTTAAAGGTTCATTTGGTCCAATGAAAATAAAACTTCTAAAACTCAACATCTACCCTCTTTCTAAGTCCCTAAAGTGCACCCGACATCAATTCCACCTAAGTCACTTATACAACTCCTTAACCTCACCTACCTCAAGGAAAGAAAGAAACAAATAAAAGCATACAGTTTAAGAGTGACATTCTGATTTAGGTATCTTGCAACAAACATTCTTAAAAGCCAAATTAGTCTACGATTGTGAAAGCCATGCTCTCGCCAATGGGCATAATTCCAACCAAGAGATCAAAGGATTAAATGGAAAACAAACTATGGGTTTGAAATTGCCTATTCTGAAAGATAAAGTCGTTGTCGAGTCTTGTAGGTGGCTTGCTTAAGAAGAGGAGCCCACCTACAATATCAAATGACAATCAGATTAATGCAGAAGAAAAGGGCATATACAAGCAAATCATGGTCCACTTTATGAGCATGAAATATCATTTGGAAATAGAAACCAAGAAGAAGCAAAAAACACATTGATGCATTTTCTGGACAACCACAGAATGGAGTAGAAGAAATGCCAGAAAAAGAGAGAGGACCGAAAAGAGAGAGAAGGCCAGACGAGGTTAGGGCTGACACATCTAACAACACCGCAATCTATCTACCATCTCAGGCTTGGCTTTGGCTGCTATGCCTCCAAATCTGTGACCTCCAAGTGGTACTGATGGCTCATCTGGCCTGTCAAATTATGGTCCATGGTCACAACGTAGGATTTATGGTCGGACCTCAATTCATTGCTGACAGAAACACCTTCGACAAACTCAAGTTACAATCATGGGTCCTGCCATGCTATACTATGCATGTATGTAAGTTATGTTTTGTTTAATTTTAGCTTTTTGTTACACACTGAAAGTTGTTTCTTTGCAAATCATACTTGTAATATGTCTTAAAATGGCAATGACAGGCTATAAACAGGGGTTCATCGAGGAAGCAATACTTAAGGCCAATGCCAAAGGAATCAAAGTGGTGAACCTTAGACTTTTAAATCAAGCAAAGGCATATAATGATTATTTAGATACTTGTCTTTAAGGATTCAGTGAACTAATTAATCTTAGATGGCGAAGTTACAATTTATTTGGGTATTTTGCACTAACGTCCAACCCCAGTTAACAACTTTACAATGCCACCTATTTCACAAGCAAAGTGAAAAATTCTACATTGATGTGGCAACTAATCCTTCTTCCTCCTATCATAATCATGTCAATCCATGTATTTCTGCCCTAACAATATATTTTTAAGCTCATAAATTGCCAACATCAAAACCAACCGAATAAGGTACCAAATTCAAGAAAGACCAATCAACAAAATTCAATTGCTCTGACAAATAGGCATCCTCATGACACAACAAATGAATCGAACCTATGAACTGGGTTTCCTTTTACAAAAGCAGACCAAAAATGGAACCAAAATAATCAGGGATCACCGTGAATAACAACATACCTCAAAAGAAGCAACCCCAAAAGAACCCAGAAATGTTGTTGCTTTTACGACTGGGCAGAGAACGAAGAAGAAGAAGAAAAATACTAATTCTGGAGCGAGTTCAAATCAAATTGTGGGGTTTGAGGGAGGACAGATGAAATTGAAGATGGGTAGACAATCGCTATTTCGATGAATGAGTCACAAAGCCACAACCTTCTTCAAGTGGCTGTCGAGATTCTTGTTCAATTTTGGTGCTTCTTCAACCGAAAATCACTATTCGATCGAATTCAAGGAGAATCGATCAATTCTACCACATACCCAGATCAACCGAAAATTGCTAGGGTTTATAGCTTGTCAATTGAAATAGGAAGAAGAAGCTTGTTTGTTTGAGGGTGGGAAGCTACGCAAATTAATAACGCACCATTATATTTTTTATGTCTCAGTTGGGTGCTCAAATTAATTGTAATAAAAAATTAAATACTCAAATATTTTCCATCTTTTAAAAAAATTCTCCACAATTAACATATTTTACAAGTGTGTGTGAGTGTGTGTATGTGTGTGTGTGTGTGTGTGTGTGTGTATAATTCTCCATAATTGATAAGTATCGAAAAAGGTTTATGACTTCCCCACACTTATTAAATGTGGAGTCGATAAAACAATCAAATTCTATTATTTTTTTCTCCACACTTCAATTAAGTATAGTGGCACATGGGGGAGGATGCATTATTTTTTATGGTGGTTCCTCTAATCTTTCACCTTCGCTTGTAAGCGTAAGAGTAGGAAAGAGAATGTTGCAGCCGACTTGAGGATGAAGACTTCAAGGAAGTGGTGGAGAATCCTTCTAACTTTGGCGCTTTCACTCTACAAGATGGTCTCCTTTTCAAGGGAAACAACCTTTGCATTCCGAAAAGTCCTCTAAGGGACTTGATTATCAAGGAAGCTCATGCAAGAGCCTTACCCAGTCACTTTGTCATTAATAAGACCATTGAGATACTCAAAGAGCATTTATATTCACACAAGATGACTGGGGATGTTCATAAGGTGATCTTAAAATGCAACATTTGTCACATGGCTAAGAGTCATGTCCATCAAGGTCTCTATAGTCTAGTTCTGATCCCCTCAACTCCTTGCGATGACACTAACATAGGCTTCAATGTTGACCTTCCAAGAACCCCTTGGGGAAAAGATGTTGTCATGGTAGTAGTGGGTCGATTCTCCAAGATGGCTCACTTCATTGCATGCCACGAGAGTTTTGGTGCTACCTATATTAGAGGCCTCTTCTTTCAAGAAATTGTGAGGCTCCATGGTATTCCAACTATCATTGTTTCGGATAGGGATACCAAATTTCTATCTCGCTTTTGTAGATCCCTATGGAGGCTCATGGGGACTAAGTCGCTCTTTGGCACTACTTTCCATCCTAAAGCAGATGGATAAACAGAGGTGACAAATAAAACTCTGACAACCTTGCTAAGGGGTTGGTCAGTAAGAGTTTGAGGGATTTGGATGTCAAGCTTGCTCAAGCCCAATTTGCCTATAATAGGGTTCCTTCATATGCTACCGCTCACTCCCTCTTCGAAGTACATTACGATCTTAACCCCATTACTCCCATTATTCTTATTTCTATTCCTCAAGGGTGAGTTTTGAGGCTGAAGTGAAAGCTAAGGAAATAAAGATGCTACATGAGCAAGTGAGGGCACAAATTGAGAAAGTGAATGAGCAATATAAGTATAAGGCCAACAAGAACCGCCCACATCTTGAGTTCAATTCGAGTGATCTTGTGGTTACATTTGAGGAAGAACAAGATCATGGTTAGAGGAGATTATCAACGGCAGATGGTACAAAAGGTGAGAGAAAATGCAGACAAGATTGAGCTTCCGAGAAATATACAAATATCTACCACGTTTAATGTTGGGGATCTCACTCCTTACCTTGAAGATGATGAAGAACACAATGATGATTTGAGGATAAATCCTCTTCAAGGGAAAGGGGTTGGTGCGGGGCAAGTTCTGAATTTAGGTCTACTCTCACTAGTAAGGGTCGTGAACCAAGTTGGTCCAATGTTGACCGTAGGCCAAGGACTAGCTCTCCCTAGGTAAGGTCCAAGTACGCTTAACAAAGGTGGTTAGGCTATTAGTAGCTCTAAATAAGTAGTTTAACCACAAAATTCTCCCTAAACCACCTCATTGGCTCATTTTTAGTTTCTTGGCAGAATAGTTCATCTCATTTCTAGCTTAGTTTTCACTAGGAAAAATGACCTCCAATTCCTAAAAATTATGCATGGATGGAAATCCTCATATGTCTATTTCCCAACGAATCTTAACTGCACTCAAACTAGAAGTATCGAGCAATTTATGGGCAAAATACCGAGCAAGGGTATGTCTAGGAATGAAAAAATGTGCTATTTTAATTATGGGCCAAATTGAGGAGGTTAAAGATGTAGTTTGGAGATTAACCACTATGGAAAGTTTCTTCACACACAAAGAAAGAATAGCCAAGTTGGGGAACCCCTATTGGATGAGTAGAGCCTCCCCACGGCTCTCCAGAAGATGAAGGAAAAATCATGCAAAATACACCTCACCTTGATTGTAATTATCTTAAGCATTTTGATTTATTTTCCTAGGATATTTTGTTAGCCTGCTATTAGCCCATTTCCCACAGTAATGTAGAGTTGATTACCCCTCTAATTGGGTATGTTTAGTCCCAACTACTTCCACGAAAATTCAAATTTGATGAATTATATCAGAGCTTGATGCCTGGTTTTGTAAGTCAAAATCTCAACGTCTTTATCTTTCCAAGGAAGGTGGTGATTTGAGACTTCCCTTTAATCTATTCCATGGTGCTTCGATTTTAGAGGGTTGGAGGGTGGGTTCATTTTTCATTTTGTTACCCTATTTTAAGTGTTAATTCTTCCCCATTTCCGGTTTTCTACTAGCTGGAAGTTCTCTCCCTCGTGGTTCATTTTTAAAGAGGTTGGTCTCCAACGTTCATTGTGCTAACCTAGATGTATTTCATACCTTTATTTGGCCAAA
>JACYFF010003369.1:56853084-56933487 GCA_017589665.1 Selenicereus undatus
ATGTATATGTATATGTATACACACACACACACACATACCCTTGTTTGTACGTGTGTATATTTATAGATAAAGAGAGCGAGAAACGTTAGAACATACAAACCCCTCCCCCATATGACACTTTATAATATGCTGAAGCACAACCCGCACATACATGATTGACCCCTACAGTATCGCAATCCTGAACACTTACAACAACCCACCGTGAGCTAATGCACTCGTGAATGTTCCTTCGCGGAATTTAATAAATAAAGAAAGACAAAGATGTTGGGCAACCTGAAATTTGCATTTTGTAGCTACTTGAATAACACAGTACACGTTACGAAAGAACCTTAGGTTCTTTACATATTGACCCTAAATGCTTATTAGGAATGTTGATAAGATATAATTAGATACCCTGGTCATTAACTTTCCAAAACAAGCTAGGGGCCTCCCGCACCTATTTTTTATTTTTATTTTTTACATGCTAACATGATTCCCCATGTATTCATTGATGATATAAAACACTTCTATAGGTCCCTTTCCCTATATGCAAATATTTGTAAAATCTCATGTTTATGTTCTGATGCACTCTAGCTTCATCTTTTTCCCGTTAGGTTGAAGGCCTAGGCCTGATTCAATATCCCAAAATTGTTTGCTTATTTCACCTCTTTCCCAACGAGCTAGAAGGCCAAGGGTGATCGTAATAGATCCAAAATTCTCTACATTTTCCCCTTTTTCACAGTGGCTTGGAAGACCCGAGGTAGGTTCTAGCCCCTAAGTTCTTTATTACAATTCCCTTGCACCACTCCTTTCATCTCGTCTGTGCTCACTCCGACTTGGTTTAGCTAGATACGTTATGTGCATTCTTATCATTTTCTACATACATTCCTAAACACGTTAGCTAGATGGCTTGTCTGCATTCTCATCTTTTTTTGGCATTCATTCCCAAATGTTTAAGCTAGCTAGGTTGTTTGCATTGTCATCATTTTCTACACTCATTCCTCAACATTGTGGCTAGATAGGTTGCTCACATTCTTTCATCACTTTCTGCATTCATTGCTAAATGCTTTATCTGTTTTAGAAGAACATGTCGATTTTCATGAGATTGGCTCATTTGATAATTGGTGGCATGTTGACCCTTTGCATTTGAATGTGTTACATCTAAAGGCCTCGGCCTGGAATATGCTAGGGAGGAGTTAAGTGGTCCTACGGCACCTGGCATGAGCGAGGATGAGATCACGCTACTAATGAGGTGTCCATGAGTGATTATTGTAGGTTTGCCCAAGTAGTGCAGTCTATGCTTCAAATTGTGGATATTGAGCATGACTTTGACATTAGAGTCGAACTTAGAAGTGGCCCATCTGATGGAGCCCAATATAAATTTATTTTGTACACGGATGAAGTTAAATGGAGTGATCTAATGGCAAAGAAGGATCCCCATCCCAAAATTTTGAGATGGCACCTTCTAGTGAATGATTTTGATTTCGAGGTCCATGATAAAGGAAAGATGGGAGATATAGGAATCCCTGTGGACAAACCTGCTGTCCATCACCTTTCTAATCCCGCATCCTCCTAAAAAAGACAGTCGAGGCCCCTACCCTAAAAGAGATATTCTTGAAAAAAAAAAAGAAGCAAAAGGAAGAGAGAAAAAAGAAGCAAATAAGAAAGCATGAAAAAAAAAGTAAAACCAAAAAAAGAAGGAATCAAAATCAGAGTCAGCAATGAGGCAATAAGAAGAGTGAAAAATCATCAAACAAAATCATAAAAAAATAATAAGAGAGTTTTAGCATCTATTCCCAAGCTCTCCATAGACACCTCATGGTGTCCAATCTGGGCTGTGGAGCTGGCAGAGAAACTGAAGAAGATTTGGAGGTGGAGCTCACCACGGACCGTCCATAGTGGACCCCCTGGTCCATTGTGAGGTTCCCCATCCGCGGTCGAGGCTTTTTCATACCTTTTTTACTGGATACCCATTCATCTTCCTCACTTCTTCGTCCCTTCTCTCTCTAAACTCTCTTCTTCTCTTTACAAAACCTCGATAACCACCATTTCTAAAACCTTTAATTTTTCATCAATTTTCCTCAAATTCCCTCATTTCTTCTCAGTTCCTTCACTTTTTTACTAAATCTTCTTAGATTTTCTCATTTCTTGTTCTCTATCTCTCACATTCTACCCATCTTCATACCCCAAGTTTCACCAACTCAAGCTCCACCCCCATTCTTCTAGATTCTGTAGGCTTTATATGATATATTATACACTCCTTGTTTTATTTTACGCTCAAGTATGGTTTTTTCTGTATTTTGTAGGCTTTTTGACCATTTTACACCAAATTTGACCCCTAAATGAGTCTAGCTTGACCCTCCATAGAGACCCCTAAGTCACTATGCCTGTGGAAGGAAGAAAGAATGGAAGAATGTCGAGACAACGCTCACAACGGACGGTCTGTGGTGAGACCATAACTGCAGCTCTCTTCTTTTTCCTTCATCGTGTGGCTGAGGTTGATCGAGTTCATCTTTAAATAGAGTCATTTCGCAATAAATTTCGAAGATAGACAACAACAGAGAACTCCTACTCTATAATCTTTTCCGTCCTTTTCCTTTTTCTTAAGTTTTGTTTTAGGTTTCTAGTTAGTTTTGAGTGCACGCTGTGAGAAGTGCCTACTGTTTTGGAGCCCTTGCACAGTTGGAAAACCCTTGCACTATCTCTAATTATGCTAGGTTTTCTTCTCTCAAATTCTGCTTAGTAGTTGTTATTTTAAATATGTGTGAGTAGTTTTCTCAATCTAGGGTGTTAGCTAAGTATTGATGTTGGAATCTTTCGTTTTTATTTAGTTATTCTTGTTCTTGATTGAAGCTAGTGGAATTCTATCTTGTGTGCGAGATTAATGTGAGTGAATTTTGATCAAATTTACTTGCTAATTCTAAATAGTTAAGTGAAGGACTGAAATATGAAACTTGCCATTTGACCAACAAGATAGGCAAAGCAAATCCAAAAATGTCTTAAATTTGTTGAATTTTCCATTTAGATTACTGCGTCATTCAAGCATTCAATTGATACCCACTTGTTTAGCACTTTTATAGGACACAACTCAACAGACTACAATTGGTCTCTATGAGAACGATATATTTTCTAAACTACAACACCCGCGTGTTTGTGAGCATCGGTCAAGTTTTTGGCATCGTTACCTAGGACCAAATTTGTGGATATTGAGTAAGCCCTTAAAAATTGACTAAGTAATTTTTTCTATTCTTACTTTTTCTTTACTAGTTTGGGCCCGTGATTTGCACGGAATATATTCAAATAGACATTCTGTAGTTATTTTATCGAAATAATAAACAAATAGTTATGGTAGATATGATTAATATTATAATTTAGAGGAGATAATGGAAAAATTGCATGAAAAAGTTAAGCATATAGTAACTTTGTGCATAACGAATGGGACTAACAATTGAAAACTATATGATTGCAGAAAAAGTCTATATAAGTATGATTGAGACAGTAGATAGTGAATTTACAAAGCACGCTAAATTGGATGATGATAAGTCAATATATGACATCAATGATGAAAAATCCACCTTCTTCTCTTGTTGTTGAGCAAAATTTTTTGAAATCGCTAATTGTCTAGTGAATTTAGGTAGAAACTATTTTGAAGTCAGTTTAGTTTGAGTTTCGCATGTAACAGAAATAAAATTTGTCTTTCAATGAAAATAATTTGAGAACATTATATTTATGCTAATACAGAAATTTTTTGCTGTTTAAAGTGGCCTCTTAGGGGCTGCTAATATAATTATGTGTTCATAGTTTGTACATTTCATGTGAACTCAGTAGTTTCATGGGTTTTGATATCAACTTCTCATGCCCTTATGTTGTCTTGCAAGAGATGGGTTGAGTTCAGATTTATGAGTTGAGATCTTTCTTAGTTTGAAGTGTTATGGCGATTTGGGGCATTTTATTTTGAACGGTAAAAGATTAATTATAATTTTAGGTGTTTTATGAAGAGAATTTGATTATTGGATTTGTATGGTTTAAAAGAAAATGAAAATTATTTCATTTTTTCTTGTGCGTTACATATATTGGATTTTGGTCAGTTTATTTGAAATGTTAAAAAATTAATTATACTTTTAATATTTACATGAATTAAATTTAATTATAAGATATGTATGGTTTCAAACGAAAAGAAAAATAGTTTGCTTATTTCCTTCTGTTAAATAGATTATATTAAATGTGAAAGAAATTCAGCTTCATGGGCCTAATATGATGATCGTGTTTTATTTTTAAGTTTTTTTTATATTTCACATTCAACCCTTGCAATATGTTATATTATGCTTACAATATGCAATTTTTTAGCACAACTCTTACATCTATATGATCATAATTAATATTGACTCTGTTATCAAATTCAAAGAGAAAAATAACAGTGATCATAACTACAATGATAACAACAACAACAATAGTAAGAATGGAAATAATCATGGAAATCACATTTATTTTTATATTATCTCTAATAATACTGCTCAAATGTATATTTGTATCGAAAAAGACAAAATAATAATAATAATCATCGAAATCAAAAATGTTTATTATTTCTATATAAATGTGTATATTATATTATGTATTAATAATAAGGTGTCACATAATGTTTTGCGGCTTGTTCAGTAATTACGGTTCGGTTTCCTTAAGTTAAAACTTCTAAAACATGAACTTAGTCTATAATAATGAATTAATAAAAACTTTTATATCCATTATAATCCTTTAATCTCTCTTTGATAATTAGATTATCATAATTAATACTGACCATGTTATCAAATTCAAAGATAAAGATAACATCGCCGACAACGACAACGACGACAATAACAACAATAGTAATAATGGAAATAATCATGGAAATCATATTTGTTTTTCTGTTATCTCTAATAATACATTCTCAAATTTATATTTGTATCAAAAAATACAAAATATTAATAATAATAATAATAGAAATAAAAAAAATTTATTATTTTTTTATAATTGTGTAAATTATATTATGTGTTAACAATAACATGTCACATAAGGTTTTATGACTTGTTCAGTGATTATAATTTGCTTTCCTCAAGTTGAAACTTTTAAAATATGAACGTATTTTATAATAATGAACTAGTAAAATTTTTTATATCCATTATAATATCTTAATCTCTCTTTGATAATTTGATGATCGTTATTAATATTGACTATGTTATCAAATTCAAACAGAAAGATAACAATGACGACAGCGATAATGACGACAACAACAACAATAATAATAATAGAAATAATCATGAAAATCGTATTTATTATTCTATTATCTCTAATAATACATGCTCAAATTTATATTTGTATTGAAAAATACAAAATATTAATAATGATGATGGAAATTAAAAACGTTTTGGTCCGTAAGAGCCACAATGGGCAATATAATATAACGAGGAAGGGGGGAATCGAACCTGAGACCTAATGTGCCTAGTAAAGAGTACAATACAATAAGGAGGAATCGAACCTGAGACCTAATGTGCCTAGCAAAGAGAGAAAACTTATTGTATATGCTATCTATTGAGGCGGTTATCAAGATAAATCCAAGGACTAAGATTGTTTAAGATTTTGATCCAATGCTTGTGAAGCAACATATACCCGAAATTTACTCCCATGTCAGCATTTTCCATTTACTCAACATTCAACCCCTTACAGATTTTAGCATTTACAATATAAAGATATTTTTTTATTTGCATTGGTAGTTTTGTTAGGGATTTTCTAGGATTTCTTCTTTATATGCGAAGTCCCTTTCTGTTTGAATTCGGTCAAGAAATCGAAAGGAATTTTCCCTCTAAGAGGAAGAAAGTAAGGGTAGAAGAGCAAAGACTAAAGGCTCCAGCAGTTTCTTCAACGATGGCAGGAATAGGAGGTGACCAAAGAATGACACTCTGACATTTTTCTTACCCCAGGAGTCCAAGGCATTTCCTCGAGCATCACTCGGCCAACTATAGAAGCGAACAATTTGTAGCTCAAACCAGCCGTTATATCAATGACGCAGGAATCCCAGTTCGGAGGAACCTTTTTAGAAAATCGAAACTTACACCTCTCAGTCTTTTTAGAGGTGTGCGACATGGTAAAGCTCAACGGAGTTTCGACCGATGACATCCATTTGTGCCTATTCCCCTTCACTTAGCAATAAGGCTAGGGCATGGCTTCACTCGTTGCCTCCAAGATGCATCACAATATGGGACGAGCTTACAAAGGTTTTTCTGCCCAAGTTCTGTCCTCCAAGTAAGATAGCAAGCGTGAGGAATCAAATTGTTGTCATCTCTCAAAAGGAAGATTAGACACTCTACGAAGCCTGGGAGTGATTCAATGACCTTTTACAACTATGCCCTCACTGTGGTCTTCAAACATGGATGATTGTGTATAAATTTTATAATGGAGTCACTCAGCTATTAAGATCAACTATTGATGTGGCAGTAGGAGGTACTTATCAACAAAACTGAAATGAAGCACATTATCTTATAAAAGAGATGCTCTTAACAATTTCCAATGGTCAATCTGAGATAACCCAACTCAAGCGAGTTGGAAGTAAGTTGGAATTAAATGCTATTTCTTTCCTTTATTATAAAGTTGATGCTATGTCTCAAAAATTAGAGCGTTTGAGTGTTAATTTTGTCAGTTTAAGTACCTCTTCCCCATCATCTGATATATGGGGGTCAGTTGATTATAGTCTGTCAAGTAGGTAGTCCTTTTGCCCAAGATGTAAGTGATGAGGTTAACTATCTGAACAACTATAACCCTAGACAGACAAATGATCCTTTCTCTAGCACATATAATCCTAGTTGGAGGAATCACCCTAATTTCTCCTATAAGATACCCCACTCGTGCCTCACACGAATTTTAGCCCATCCCTTGGATTTCAAAGACCATCCTATCCTCACAAGCACCTCAAAAATCCAACTTAGAGATTGTGATGGATAATATACTTTTGGCGCAACAAAAGCAAGATGAGTACATTAAGCAATTAGCCTCTAAGGTTGATGTGCTTACTACTCACAATAAGATTTTAAAAGCACAAATTGCTCAACAAGCTACGTCTTCATCTGCACCTCTAGGTAAATTTCCTAGGAAGAACGAACTTAGCCTTAGGGAACAATGTAATGCCATAATTCTAAGAAGGGGTTAGCAACTTCAGCGACGTAAGGGGACTGGCCAAAATGAACATTCACGTTACGAAAATGATGAGTTTATTGAGAAAGAAGTACCTACTTTTTCTAATGAGGTTATAGGTCATGAAACTTCTAATAAGATTCCTGATTACCCCAAGAAAATCTCCTAAAACCTATATACCACCTTTACCGTTCCCCCAGCATGTGACTAACACTAAACTTGACCAACAACTTGAGAAGTTTCTAAAGGTCCTTAAGAAACTATACGCTAACATTCCATTCACTGATGCCCTATCACAAATGCCTTCTTATGCTAAATTTTTTATGGAAATTTTATCTAACAAATGAAAGCCAAAAGAGCATGAAACAGTGGCATTGATTGAAGACTGCAGTGTCACAGTTCAAAATGAGTAACAAGAAGAATTCGAGTTTTAAAATTTATAATCCCAAGTGTAAGGTTTATCGTTGAGTACTCAGGGTGTCCCCTACAAGGAGTTAGGTTTCAAGTACTGGAATTCGCTCAAGTGTTTCAAGCTAGGCTATGTGAGAAGGAAAGAAAGGCCAGCTAAATTAAGCTAATAAAAACAAGAAAAAAGGCTTGGAGTCATGATTTGACCAATTGACGGACCAACTAATTGAGAAGAGCCTTAACGTACCCAATCTAAGTAGAAAACTAGAGATGCTCAACTACACCATCGAAAACAACACAAGCCCTCTCTCAAGGGTCATCAGCTAACCTAATTAGTCTGATCGCCTATTTTCATAGGATTACCCTAATTTGGCCACCAAATTAGTAACCCTCAAACATAGTTAGGATCGAGACTATTTTCATGTCTAAATCCTGACTATCCCCTCTCCCACACAAGCTAGTCGACCTCACCTCTCGGCATAAGTCAATCGCCCAAAAATATAGATGAAAGCTCTCTCAAGCATTTCATCAAACACTTGGCGGCTGTGAGAGAAAACTCTAAGTTCTAAGCATCAGTTGGGTGTGATTAGGTCTAATCCTAGATTAATTATCCATCAAGAGGCTAATCACAATCCAAGCCAACCAAAATTAATAACTAGCCATCAACAAAGAAACCATAAAATCTAACTACACCTAAACTAGCAAATATGAAAATAAACATGAACTAGAGAGGAAAGAGAATGAAACTAATCCAATCTAGCAAGCTAATAAAACATGGATTGACAATAAAAACTAAACGTTGAAACTAAATACAATCCAAACATGCACAAACAAGAGAAGCAAGAACAAAATATGAAATTGAAAGAGAAAGAGAGAAGAGAAAACTTAGGCTCGAGAATTGTTGAATGAAGATCCAAAATCCACAAGCTTGAATCCAAATCTCCCAAAATTACAATCTAATCTCCTAATCTAATCTCCTTAATGGGGTTTTTATTGGCTAAACTAACCCTAAACCGAGCCTAAAAATCGCCTAAGGAACCCTCGAAAAGTCCCAAAACAAGAGCTTTAAATAGTAATCACAGCATATCAAGAAAGAGGAGTCGCAGACTACAGAGGGCGACGGCCATCGCCTAGCCAATGGCCTATCCGTTCAGCGATCGCCGACAGCCACTAGCCCCTGCCCGTGACTGCAGGGGTGGGCAACGAGTGTCGTTCCTCCCCCCGTCTACCCATCCCCTTGTTGTCTTTTTTCTTCTCTTGTTCCACTTTTGCTCCTTTTCACAACACCTACTCGATTAAACTTATTACCTACAAAAGTAAACAAAACAAGTAAAAATCCTAGAGATTATATTATTATACAGGCTAAAATTAGGTGAAAGGGACATGCAGAATGCGATAATTTAACACCGAACAAATACGCCACACCTATCTTTTGCTCGTCCTCTGGCAAAACAAAAGAAAAACTAACCTCGTAACCAAATTCACTTTTGTAGGAATCACGCTTGGATTTAGTGTATAAAACAAACCCTTTAAACCCCTTGGTTTTCCCAAGTGGACGAGTGAGGTCTCGTGAGGGTTTGCAGAAGCCATACCCACAAAATCTTTGAAATACTTTTGGAATTTTTTTTTCAAAAGAAAATCATATGTACAAGGCAAAGGGGAAAAGATGTACATATCTGGATCGATTCTATCACCTTGACAACCTAGCTACTAAGCCATATGCTAGCAAAACATACATTCAAGACACGCATAGGCTATAAATGCATCCTGGCTCTCATTTTTCACCCCACACAACACAATGATATGTTTTGCAAACCTTAGTGCTCCACGCAATGTGTATTAACTCCCAATGCTACGCTAAAACCGGGTAAAAGGTCATCTCCACCTAGCTCATAACTCCCTTTATTTTTGGTCCCTTTTTTCTTTTCTTTTTTTTCCGCGTTTCTCCTTATGGTCCTTCCTCCGGGTGGGTAGTTCTTGGGTTTTTAGGCCTTGAACTCCAGGAGGAACAAATTAGCACATATTCTGGCTTCTTCACTATTTAGGGGCTTTATTTTGATGTGCAAAGCACTTATTCAAGCTCAAATAGAGGTACCGGAGTTAAGCTCACTTTTACACTTCTTGTTTTTCTCATTTTTGTCTTTTTTATCATAATGAAACCAAAACTAGAAGTCAATTAACCAAGTAGAATGTCGCCGAACCCAAATTTCAACAACTAACACCAAAAGTCAATGATAAAGTATACAAGATAGGCAAAAAACCGCGCATATGAAATGGGGTTATTATGAGAGACCAGAGATCACATTGTCGACAAGTGTTCTATCATGTATATTCGACCTATATACAAGCTAGCAACCAAGCCATCAAAGATCAAAAGTCAATCACAAAGGCACAAAGTTTCCTCAAAGAAAAAAAGAAAAACTATACAAAAATTGAAAAAGTGAAAAACTTTCACAAGAAAAATACACAAAAAGGTATATGACTTCCCACCCCCACACCTAAATCTCACAATGTCCACATTGCCACTCGAGGAGCCACTACCACCGTAAAAACACACGGCGCACAAAACAAACAAAACACGCAACAACACTAAACCTACACACATATATATATGCTAAAACACTCCCCCAAGAACACTATCTCACCCAATCAACAACAAGACCGCACATATATAGAAGACCAACACCACCGAAAATGAATGTATACAAATCCAACTATGCCAACAATCACAAAATATAACTATGAACAAAAGGCACAGGAAGGTGATCATAGCCATTAATCGGCTCCACAATATCCTAAATTTTAACTCAAAGTTGGTCACCAACAAAACCACAATCCTAATGTCCACATCTAAACAAAAAGAAAACAAAAGAAAATAAAAAAGAAGGAAGAAAAGTAAGAACGAGTATACCAGGTCAGGTACTAACTGTACCCAAACTATGCCTCACGAAAATGGTGCTATAGAGGCTCCAGGAGTATCAGCCACGCATCCTCGTCTCTCAGGATGTGAGTCATCAACTTGAATACAGATAACGCTCTCAGAAGCTTATCACGTGCCTTTGTATGCATCTCAAAGTGATGTAAGTAAGAGAACATGAATAAGAAAGAAGCAAAGGTAATTAGTGTCCTCATACACTTACCAAATACCATGGAAAATCAAAAGTATAATTAAAGAAAGTACCTCGTATGATCTTCCTAGGTAGGTCCTCTAGGTATGTACAATAGGGGTCCATGGAGGGATTATACCCTCCAATGTCACCTAGGGACTCATGAAATGCATGCAATTGAAAGGGGGTGATGGGAAGGAAGGGGGATGAAATGGGGACTAAATTAAGTGACTCGGTGCAAATGGGGTCAATATGCTCAATCCTAGGAGTGGTTCCAACCCACACATCATCACTATATAACTCCTCAAAAGAAGGCTCTAACAATGCATATCCCCTGGCCACTAGCGAATCATCCTCAACACGACTAGCATCACCCCTAAGAGACTCACCCATCTCTAGCCGCATGCACTGAGCTAAAGGGAGGTCGAAGAACGTAAGTGGAAGACAACTTCAATAGGGTCACTACATGTGGTGGACAAGGATGGAGCGACGAATGGTAAAGATGTCAAGGGAGGATCAATCACTTTCTCTAGCTTGATAAAAGGTGAGTCAATCATAAACTCAGGCGCTAAGGGAAAGGAAGACTCATAATCATCATGGAGACTAACCTCAAGTCTAGGAGAAGATGGACTACGGTCGGTCTCATGCAATAGGCCACACTCCCTCATTATACTAACAAAACACTCATGTGGCTCATTCATTATCTCTATGAAGGCATTAAGTCTAGCATAGCTCGCATCGAAAATATCATAATAGGGATATTAAGAATTTGCATCATGGCCAAAAGATTGACAATAAGAGCACAGAAGAGGAGAATAACTGTGCAAATCATAGGAAATGGGTGATGGGCACACAAAAGACTCACTACCATTCTCATGGTGCCATTGACACCAAGCCAAAGACTCAAACAAGTCCCACCCATCATTAATGTCTAAAGAGCACATAACACCATAACACATGGACTCAATGGTGTTTCAGGTCTCATGTGTTATCCCCTCAAGCACAGCATTGTATATTTCCTATTTTTCATACGTGAAATGCACATATTGAGCATGATAATCATTCAATCTTCACAAGTATTGCCAAAAAGAATTATTCTCAAATTGAGGTAAGTGAAAAATAGCCATTTCCATTTTTTTCAAATTTTTAATTTTTAAAAATTTTTGGATTTTCTAAATGCCTAGCATCGAATGAACAAGTTAATCTTGATATTGAAAAACGCTAACCCCCCGACAACGGCGCCAAGAACCTGATAGGAAGAATTCGAGTTTCAAAATTTATAACGCCAAGTGTAAGGTTTATCGCCGAGTACTCGGGTGTCGTCTACAAGGAGTTGGGTTTCAAGTGTCTGGATTTGCTCAAGTGTTTCAAGCTAGGCTATGTGTGAAGGACAGAAAGGCAAGCTAAATAAAGCTAACAAACATAAGAAAAGAGGCTTGAAGTCACGATTTAACCATTGACAAACCAACCAATCATGAGGAGTCTCAACATACCCAACTTATTCAGAAAACTAGAGATAGTCAGTTAAACCATCGAAAACCACCCAAGCACTTTCTCAAGAGTCATAAGCCAGCGTAATTAGTCCAACCACCTATTTTCATGGGTTAGCCTAATTATGCCACCAAATTAGCAAGCCTCAGACCTGGCCAAGATTGAAAGTATTTTCATGTCCAAATCCCGACTATCCCCTCTCTCACACTAGCTAATTGACCTCGCCTCTTGGTATAAGTCAATTGCCCAAAAATATAGATGAATGCTCTCCCAAGGATTTCATCGAATACTTGGCAGGCGTGAAAGAAAACTCTAAGTTTTAAGCATAAGTTGGCCGTGGTTAGTCCTAATCCTAGATTAATTAGCCATTGCGCGACTAATCACAATCCAAGCTAAACAAAATCGACAACTAATCATGAACAAGGAAACCATAAAATCTAACTATACCAAAACTAATAAATATGAAAACAAACATTAGCGAGAGGGCAAAGAGAATGAAACTAATCTAATGTAGCAAGCTAATAAAACATGGATTCACAATAAAAAGTAAATATTTAAACTAAATACAATCTAAACATGCTCAAATAAAAGATGCAAGAACAAAATATGAAATAGAGAGAGAAAGAGAGAAAAGAAAACTTAGGCTTGAGAATTGTTGAATGAAGATCCAAAATCCACAAGCTTGAATCCAAATCTCCTAAAATTACAATCTAATGTCCTAATGTAATCTCCCTAATAGGGCTTTTATTGGCTAAACTAACTTAAAACCTAGCCTAACAATCGCCCAAGGAACCCTCGAAAAGTCTCGAAATAAGAGTCGTATCCTGGGGAGAGCAATGGTCGTCACCGAGCTGACGGCTTGTCGGCGGGGCGACCGCAGCCATCGCCACCCCCTGCTCGTGACTCCAGGGGTAGAGAACTACCATCGTTCCTCCCCCCGGCTACCTGTTGCCTTGCTGCTTTTTTTCTTATTTTGTTCCCCTTTTGCTCCTGTTTGCGGCACTTTCTTGGTTGAATTTTTACTTACAAAAAAGTAAGCAAAACATGCAAAAATTCTAGAGATTACATTATTATACAAGCTAAAATTAGGCGAAATGGACACATAGAATGGGACAATTTATCACCCAACAATAACATTCCCTGGTAAGCTTAAGGATCCAAGTAGCTTTTCTAACCTTGTCTGGTAGGGAATGAGTCAATAGATCGTGCCTTAAGTGATTTAGGGTCTAGTGTAAGTTTAATTCCCTTCTCTCTGTACAAGAAGGTGGAGCTAGGAGAAATGACACCCACCACCTTCTCTTTACAATTGGCGGACACTTCTATATAGTACCCTATAGGTATTTCAGACAATTTCTCTATTAAAGTAGGAGATTTATATGTGCCCATAGATTTTGGGATCCTTGAAATGGAAGAGGATACGTGCACCCCTATTATTTTTGGGAGGCCATTCTTGGCCACCGCATACTATATAGATGTTAAAAATTGCAAGTTGTCTTTTGATGTGGATGATGAACATGTGGAATTTAACTTGATTATATCTTCTAAATTACCTTCTATCTTTGGTGAGTGTCATCGGATTCATGTAGTGGATAATTTGGTACAAAAGACCATTTCTAATAATGATTCTTGTGACCCACTTGTGTATTGTTTATTAAATGATGGTACTGCTCGATATGAAACCCGGAAGCAGCAATATGTGCTCAATTCCTGGAAGCTTCTCCACCAGTTAGCCCAACTTTTTCCATGATGAAATCGCTAGTACCTGATGAAGCATCCTTGACAAATGAGGAACATGCCCCCAAGGTAGAACTAAAACGTCTTCCTTCCTCTTTAACGTATGAGTTTCTTCGCTCAAATTATACATATGCTTTTGATTGTGAATGCAAGTTTAAATGCATCTCAAGATGACTCTTTACTAAGAATACTTAGATTGCATCATATGGCCATGGGATATACTCTTAATGACCTTAAAGGAATTCACCCTTTTTGTGTGTATGCATCATTTGTTTATGGAAGATGGTTGTAAACCCTTAATTGAAGACCAAAGGATATTGAACTCTAATATTCAAGATGTGGTAAAGAAAGAAATTTTAAAACTACTTAAGGTTGGCATTATCTAGCCTTTCTCTGATAGTAAATGGGTAAGCCCAGTCCATGTTGTCCCCAAAACGGGGGGAATGACAGTTGTAAAAAATGAAAATAATGAACTTATGCCTACTTAGATTGTTACTGGTTCGGGTATGTACATAGATTATAAGAAATTAAATAAGCCCACCTATAAGGACCATCTTCCCCTACCTTTTAGCGACCAAATGCTCGATAGGGTGGCAAAGAACTCTTAATTTTGTTAGATGGATACTCAAGGTTATTTCAAATCCTTATTAACCATAGTGACCAAGGAAAGACTACATTCACTTGTCCACATGGTACATTGACTTATAGGAGATTGCACTACAAGAAAAGTGGTTTTTTGTGGCAATTTTTTTGTGGCAAATTTTAAATTGCTACAATATTTTAAAAATCTAAAAATACTTGTAGCAAAACAAATATTGCCACAAAATACTATAATACTGTGGCAATATTTTGAGGTTGCCACAAAAATGCCATAACATTCCCGCCAAACTAAAGGAAAGCACTGGCGTCTTTTTAATCAATTATGTTATTAAAAAAAGGAAAGGAAAATATATTATGTTTCCTAGTCATGCACACCGAGCCCTAATGCATTCTTGATCATCTCTCCATCTCCTTGCATCTCTCCATCTCTGCTTTAGTTCTCTACTTTTCCATCTTCCATGGTTGCGTCGTAAGTAGTCCAACGTTCTAGGCATCTGCGAGTTGAAGACTGGGCATCTGTGGGTTGAAGATTGCTGCTCTTATCTCTTCTCGTCAGCGGTGTCTTCATTCAATCGCCTCAAATCTTTCAGAGACCTAAAATCGATTTAGTGGTTAGTCTCTTAATTCCTTTAAATCTTCTGTCAATTGAACAATTGTAGTCTGTAGTTTGCCTAATTTGTGTAATTCGGCTATATTGATGCATATGGAGTTGCCATTAACTTGGATATTGATAACCCTATACCTAATTTGTGTAAATTCGCTTACATTGATGCATATCGAGACCTTGAACAACTCTAGTGTTGGAAAAATGAGAGAGACAGAGAATTTTGATTCCTCTGAGGCAAATGATTGGAATGTGAATGTCGTGTTAGATGGGCTCAAAGGCCCGCTATTGATTGGTGGGGTTTGGGGAAGAGTTGGAGATCAAGAACTACAAGGTACTAAATTCGGAATTGGTATTTTAGTGAACAGAAGGCCAAAGCATTTACTTATGTTATAACAGATGCGAGAACCCATACATCACATATGCTAAGTCTGCAAAGGGGGCTAAAGAAAACAGATTCAAGGCATTCTAACGACTTCTTTACGTATTGGTGCTTATAAGAGGTCTATGATGCATGGGATTGACATGCTATGGATAAACAGTAGCTTCTTGTTTAAACAATCAAGTTATGTAATTAGGAAAAGTAAACAAGCATCAATATTTTGATAGATAATAATAATTGACTCTATATATGTATTAATCAAGTTTTATCTCATATAGAGAAATTGAATCTAGCGACTCTTCTCAACATCTATGGTCTTGTTAGTGGTTGTGCTTGTTAGTTTCAAATTTGTTAGTGTCAAAATTTGTCATAGTAGGCCACCCTTGCAATCCTTTTGAGAATTAGTGGTTGTGCTTGTTGCTTATTATGACCCTGGATTAAGCTCATAAAAAGGGAGAATAATTGATAACTGTAGCGCCCCAAAATTCTATCATGAATGTAAATAATGAAAATGACATTCCATATACCTTTTTTTTTAATTTAGTTTTGCATGGCTTGTGATTGTATAAAATGTGCTTTTCTGCAAAGGTTTGATGAATGAAACTAATATATGATTCTAAAATCCTATTCTTTCAATTTTAATTTTCAATGTATTAATTTGGTTTTATGTAGGTGAGTAATCATTTTATATCGTAAGGTACAAGATGAGCAAAGATCGAGGTTGGATGAATTGGAAGACTTATAAATGTAGGCAAAAGGGAGAATATATCAAAGGGGTCAATCAATTTCCTGACTTTGCATTTGCTAATGTGGCTAAGGAGGGGAAAATTAGATGTCCTTGTGTTAATTGTGACAATTATAATCATCTAAATAGAAAGACAGTTTTGCTTCATTTGATGAATGATGGAATCTTAAGAAACTACAATCCATGGGAATTTCATGGGGATAAATGTGGTGTTGAAGAGCATAATCATGAAAGTGATGAGGATAATAATGATGTAGATGGGTCTATTGATCCAATAGAGCCAGGAGTCGCGGATGATATAGATGAGACTTTTGCCATGGTACATGACATGACAAATACTAGAGCTTTTAATATAATGGGTGAATTTGAAAGGTTAGGTGGTCCTAGCATTAGTGATTCACCTGAACTACTTGCGAAATTTGGTGGGCTAGCTAGAGATGCTGAGAAAGAGCTATTTCTTGGTTGTGAGAAATTTTCCAAGTTGGAGTTTATAGTGCATCTTGTTCATATAAAATTCCTTTGTGGGTGGAGTGACAAATCACTCACAATGATACTTGAGCTTTTGAAAAAGGCATTTGATTTTCATGATACTTTTCCAAAGGATGCTTATGAAGCCAGAAAATACACTCGAGAGTTGGGATTGAGTTATGTGAAGATTGAGGCTTGTAAGAATGATTATATACTTTATTGGAAGGAGTATGAGTATGCAGAAAAATATCCTAAATGTGCTCATCCTAGGTGGAAGGATAAGAGGGAGGAGGGTGATGACAGTGATGACGAAAGTGAGAAGAAGGGAAAGGGGAGGAATATTCCCTATAAGGTATTACGTTACTTTCCTCTTATGCCAAGGTTACAAAGATTATTTATATCTACCAAAACAGCATCCCACATGCAATGGCACAAGAATAAACGTCCCGATGATGGGATTTTGAGACATCCAGCAGATGCAAAGGCTTGGAAGTCATTTGATGAATCTTTTCCAAATTTTACTACAGATGCTCGCAATGTGAGATTAGGTTTATTTAGTGATGGCCTTACCCCATATGCAAACATAAACTCCACTTACAGCATTTGGCCTGTGTTTTTGGTTTCTTATAACTTGCCACCTTGGATGTGTATAAAAAAGCCATACACAATGTTAAATATGATCATTCCTGGAAAACCTGCTGCAGGGATTGATATTGATGTGTACTTACAACCATTGATTGATGAGCTGAAATTGTTATGGGATGTTGACGTAAATACTTATGATGCTTTCAAAGCTGAATATTTTACGTTGCATGCTGCTTTGTTATGGACGATCAATGATTTTCCTGCATATGGTAATCTCTCTGGATGGAGTGTTAAAGGACGTCTAGCCTATCCTGTTTGTAATAAAGATACATGGTCGAGGTACTTACCTCATTGGAACAAACAGTGTTACATGGGTCATCGTAGGTTTTTGGAGCTTGATCATAAGTGGAGGCATGACAAGAAATCTTTTAACACGTCGAAAATGGATCCTCCTCCTAAGTATCTATCTGGAGAGGAAGTTGTCGATCAAATTGGCAAGTTTGAAAATATCAAGTTTGGGAAGGTTGATGGCAAGCGGAAGAGAACAAAACCAAAATTGGTCTATAATTGGGAAAAGAAAAGTATCTTCTTTGAATTACCATATTGGAGCAAAAATCTGGTGCGTCATAATTTAGATGTTATGCATATTGAGAAGAATATTTGTGAAAGCATATTGGGTACGGTTATGAATATACCAAGGAAAACAAAGGATAACCTGAAATCTCGCTTGGATTTGGTTGAAATGGGAATTAGAAAGAGCTTGCACCCTACGAAGGTTGGTGACAAATATGAAATTTCGAAAGCAGCATTTGAGTTAAGTTTGAATGAAAGGAAGGATGTTTGTCGATTTTTAGCTGACCTAAAAGTGCCAGATGGATACTCATCGAACATAGGTCGATGTGTAAATGTTAATGAGGGGAAAATAACAAGGACATTAAAGATTCATGATTGCTATATTTTTATGCAAGATTTACTAGCCCCAACCTTTCGGGGGAAGTTAGACAAGGATGTGTATGATGCTCTGGTGGAGTTATCTTTATTCTTCAAGCAGTTATGCTCAAAGGCATTGAAGGTAGAGGTATTGGAGAGATTGGAGAAGAGCATTGCTATTACTCTATGCAAATTAGAGCGTGTCTTTGTTCCCTCATTTTTTGACATTATGGTACACTTGACTGTCCATTTAGCTACTGAAGCTAAACTTGCTGGACCAGTTCAATATCGCTGGATGTACCCATTTGAAAGGTGAAGATATTTTTATTTCTTTTGATTTTGATGAATGAAAATGTTATTTGGGATTATATTACTTATGCTTCACTACTCTTGGCTTGTGGCTAGGCTCATGCACACTTTAAAAGAGTTTGTACGTAATAAAGCTTGTCCTGAAGGGTCAATCGCAGAAGCATATATCGCGGATGAGTGTTTAACCTTTTGTTCAAGGTATTTGCAAAGAGCAGAGACTAGGTTTAAGCGTCTTGAAAGGAATGAAGACGGGAGGAATCGCCAACATCAAGGAATATCGGTTTTCATGAAGTCAGGAAAGCCATTAGGTCAAGCAAATATCAAAGTCCTTTCCCATGCTGATTGGAATTGTGCTCACCTTTATGTGTTACGAAATTGGGAGGAAGTACAACCTTTTATTGAGTAAGAAATGTATCCTACGAGTAGATTTTCTAACTTTTTCTAATATTTATTTTTAAAAATATTAATTGTGTTTTTGCATTTTAGGGAATATGAAAGTATTGATGCATCCTGTAGATGCAATTTTAACCAATGGTTTGAAGATCGGGTAAGTAAATATGGTAACTGTACATCTGCCTTACATAACTAATTAGCCTGGGTGTTAACCTTTTGTTTTGTTTTTGGTTAGATTACCCAGTTGTGGAAACAGTGTGATGAAAGAGCAAATTATGAACTATTGGTTTTGGCACAGTGTCCTATGAAGAGAGTCCTTTGTTATGATGGATATGTTGTAAATGGATGTCGATTTCATACGAAAGCACGAGCGAAAAATCTTAGCACCCAAAATTGTGGTGTTGTGGTGAAAGGTGATGTGCTTAGTGGAGAAAAAGAGTACTTCGGTATGTTGCAAGAGGTTGTTGAACTGGAGTATGATAGTAAACATAAAGTTCTTCTATTCAAGTGTGACTGGTTTGATGTATATGCTGACAACATAGGAATTAAAAGAGAAGAATATGGCATTACTTCAGTCAATGTGAAACGTTTTCTGAAAATGAATGAGCCATTTCTTTTAGCTTCTCAAGTTGAGCAAGTATACTACGTCAGAGATCACATGCATCAAAATTGGCAAGTGGTTGTGAAAACAAATCCTCGTAATTTCTATGAGATTCCTTCTGGAGATGAAGATGAAGAAGCTAAATCAACTGTGGACGGTGATGATGCTATTCAAGAAGCATATATCCCACTAGCAAGTGATGGAACAACTTCTTTGGTCAGGAATGATTTAAACCCATATGTGGTCGATGCTACTATTGTGATACAAGAACTGCAGCGGCATAGCAAGAAGGGCAACATGGCAGTTGTTGATGTTGGGAGTGAATTTGAGTCAAGTGATGAAGATAACATGCTACTGTTTGCTGATGAATTAGACAATGAGTTCAATTAAACTTGTCATTAGTATTATTATTGAACCTTTCTTTGGTGACAAACGCATGTATAAGGAAAGACATGTCCAATAACTATTTTTGTATTTGTTTCGGTCACTTTTTGTATAGCCTAATTGTATTGTGATATTTATCATTTAGTTGTCAGATTTTGGTAACACTAGTATTTCTTATCTACCCATTTAGTTGTCAAATATTTATCATTGCTTTACTGAGGTTAAGTGCAGTTACAGTTTTTTTTTCCTGGTTCTTAGGTTTTTCTTACACTTTGTAATTGTATTGTGATTATAGGCAACCATGTATAGCACTCTTGAGAACTTGCAAAATATGGCAAGACCTAAAAGGATCACAAGTGCACCCGGTGGCGTTTCCCGCAAGGACAACGTCAACGAGTATGAAATGCAACGGAAGGGCAACGTCAATGAATATGAAAGGCAACGGGAGTTGAATATTCAGCAAAACAATCGAAAACTTCAGGAACTTGGAATACAAAGGACGATGCAAGCACTAAGAAGAGCCAATGGAAGTGTCCAACTACGTGATGAGCAAAATTGTGAGGAAGACGATGAGTATCATCTGACAGACGATGAAAAAGTGCAGGCAGAATGCGATGATGTTCCTTTTAACACTCAAAGGACTACTATGCGTACAACTTCATTGGAAAGATAGGTTACTAGGATTAGATCAGGTAATTCAATAGTGAGCTTCGTAGAGACAAATCCTAGCTATTTGTGTCATTTTAATAGTGTGTGCTCATTTTGCTATTCACTGTAAATTCTCTATATTAGGTGACATGAGCAGACCTGCAAGATCAACTTCTAGATATGATAATCAAGTGATACTTTCTTTAGGTAAACTGTTAAATATAGGTTACATATGATATGCTTATGCGTTTATGAAATAAAATATTATTTGACCTTTGTAATTTTGTATGATAGGCGAAATAGTGCATGCTGAATTAAATGACCAAAGGAGAAATCAAGGTACCAATATTAGAGAGCCAAGGGCCTAGGACAAGATCATCTTATTTACATAGGGAAAATGATTCGAATTACTCCCATGATAGAGGTGAGGAAACAAACTCTCTTTCTTTCACGCACCCTTATAGACTCCTAAATCTCATACATTTATATAATCTTGGAGTTTGAATTACAAATGTAGGTACATTTATGGACAACATTACACATCACAACACTGAGGATGATACCCAAATTAACTCATCTAAGCATAAAGGTTTGTCATGTTTTTATTTGCAACAATATATACGGTCTTGTTTTCACTATATTTATGTTATTTGTATTCCAGCTCCCTCACCTAGACGTGGGAAAACAAAATGTCAAAAATGGAGAAGGAAAAGGGAGGCAGATCAAAGACCAGTGGATATTGAAATCCTACCGGAGCTTATGCATTTTGTCGGTTACAATAACACTCAATTCATGAGTGAGGCTAGCTACTTGATGAAACAATGCATGCCATTGGATGTTGAGAAATGGGGTCATATACATGCAAATAAGAAAAGAAAATTCTTAATGAAGCTGAAGGTTTTCCCCTAAGTCTAACATTATCCATCGTTAACCCCCACCCCTTTTTTTCGTTATTAACATTTTCTACTATATATGTAGGATATGATTAAATTACCTGAAGGTTGTCATGTGGAAAGGGCAATTGAGCGGCGTTGCAAGGTTTGGTATAGGAAATGGCACTATGACTTAAAGCAAAAAGCATACAATGACTATGCTACTGTTGCTGATAGGCGTGCAAATCCACCCAAGGAAGTTGATCCAGAACAATGGAAATGGTTAGTCAATTATTGGGATAGTGAGAAGTTCAGGGTACGTTGAATGCTCTATTTTTTACTACCTCACAAATCATTGGATCATGTTGTATTATTGTTATCTGAACATATACCAACAATGATTGTTTACTTATTTTTTCTATTTTTGTTGATAATCCTAGCACTGCAGTGAGATAAATACTAAAAGTCAAAAATCTCATAAAATGCTAGTAAAAGTTGTTACCAAATCAATTGCTAGTACTTTCTATGAGATGGTAACTAATGTTTGTTGTTGTCTGATACTAGTACTACTGAATATTAATTGTGTTTGCAGCTTAACATACGACTTTTCTTACATGAATTCAGTTGCAGAAACCAATGGCCATGTGTAACGATTCAAATGCAGAGTCTCAACTACAAATTGAAGAGGAAGAACCATATTATTTACAATTATGGAAGATTCAAAGAAAGAAGAAAGATGGGACTTGGTCAGATGAGCTAGCAGAGAAGGCGTACAAGGATCTTCAAGAATTACATCAAAAACAACTAGATGAGCATGAAGTGGACAACCTCACTCCCCAAGAGGCCTTCAGTCGTGTCCTAGAGCATCGCAAAGGATCACATCACCAAAGGGGCATGGGTCAAGGGGTGTTATCGTTTTCTACTTACCAAAAGAAGGTCATACCTGAAATTGATATCCATGAGAGGATTGAAACTGAAGTTAATAGGCGAGTTGCTCAAATTCACGAGTCTTATGAAGCACGCCTTCGTGCTCTAGAGGAAAGACTAGGTTCTTCAAATGCATAGGTTAGTGTTAACAACATTGTGGACATTCTTATTTTTTTGGAAAGTAATCATTGTACTTTAAATATAACTAATTGAGTTGATCACCTTGGCCTATAGGTGCAATCAAGTGGATCATCCCAGCATCTTTCTTCTTCTTCCATTGAGCGTAGTCATAGTGGACAAAATGAGACGTATGTTTATTTCGACTCCCTCATTTGGAATATCATGATTCAATAGAATCAACAACGAATCGGTAGCCGAACAAAAATTAGTTGAAATAAGCATGCTTTTTTTAGCAAAACACAACAAAGCTTGTAAAGCTGATTCTCTAGTTTAGAATGTGTAGAATTGCTTGTGTAACGTAAGGCTTGTGTAACGGTAATAAATTGATGCTTGGTTTTAGGTTTACTCGTTCAATTAGCTGATTATGTGGTTGGGTGTTAAGAACTTCATTGAGTGGTTTACTCCGGGCGTGTGGCCTGTAGAGTTGTGGTCTCTGGCGTGTAGCCGTTGAGCGTGTTTGATGTTCGTTTGTATTTTTATTCAGTGCAGGGGATTTAATGTAAGGCTTTAAGCCTAGGAAATGGTCTGTTTTTAGGAGAAACTCTGTCCATTTCACCCCAGAAATTAAGAAAACACTAACACTCATAGCCCTAGGTTGTCCATCCGTTTTCATCTTCGCTTGAGAATCATATCAACGTACATTGCTATTTTTTATATGCAAATATGACCCGGTGCTAATGCTTATTTCTTTATTTACCTGGTCTTTCGTACTGGCATCCCATTTCAAGAATGATGTCGGACGATCATACGAGGTGAAGAGGACGAGATGGTGATGATGAAGTCCTCGTTTCATTTTTCTATTTGTTTTCTTAATTAGTTAGCACAATCTACGTTTATTGAATTTGAGTATTTGTGGAATTTATCATCTCTTCATTTATTAGAAATTCTAAACAAAGTACACTTATGAAGAATAATGCTATGTGATTCCACTTCTGGTATATGAAATGAATTTTCATTTTTTAGTTTTGTCTTCAGCTTCCTTTACTTATTTTTATTTGTTAAGTATGTTTATGTACAATACTTCATTGTCAATTACAAACGTTAATTATATCGTTTCAGTACCAATTACAATAGTTAATTATATCATAATATATATCCGTAAAATTTAAAATGAATTTCAAATACAGAAAATTGTACAATAGAACACTTATACAATTGTAGTGGCATAATGGGATTGCCACTAAATGTGTTCAAATTCGACACTAAAAGACCAATTTGTAGCTAACTATATTGCCATAAATACCATATTTTTGTAGCAAATATATTTTTGTAGCAATATTTGACTTGCTACAAAGTATGACCTATTGTAGCAATTTGATAGTTGTGGCATATTAAATTTTGCCACAAAAGCTTTATATTTAGTGCCAAATGACAATTTGCCACAATAGCCTTTTGTAACGCAGTATCTGTGGCAACTTTGTAGCATGTTTTCAAATTGCCACAAAAGGTTATTGTAGCAATATTTGAACATATTGTGGCAAAACCAAATGCTACAAAAACTAGATTTTCTTGTAGTGTTGCCATTTCTGCTTTGTAACGCCCCCGTGACATTTCAACGATGCATGATGGCTATTTTTTTTACTTTGTTGAGGACATAATGGAAGTATTTATGGATGATTTTTCTGTATATGGTACAACATTTTACCATTGCTTGAATAATTTGTCTGAAGTCTTACAAAGGTGTGAAGTCTTGAATTAGGAAAGTGCCATTTTATGGTACATGAAGGGGTTGTTTTGGGCCATATTTTTTCAAATAAAGGCGTTGAAGTTGACAAGACAAAGGTAGACGTAATTGAGAAATTACCGCCACCTTCTTCTATAAAAGGTGTTAGGAGTTTTCTTGGACATTTTGGTTTCTACCGAATGTTCATAAAAGATTTTTCGAAAATTACAGAACCTTTCACCCATTTGTTTGCCAAAGATGTGTCCTTTGAATTTAATAAAGAGTGTTTAAGTGCCTTGCACACGTTAAAGGAGGCTTTGATTTTCACCCCACTTATGCAGGTCGTAGATTGGGAGTGACCTTTTGAGGTCATGTGTGATGCCAATGACTATGCAATGGGAGCAGTTTGGAGACAAAGGAAGGACAATAAGGCTTTTGCCATCTACTATGGAAGTTGAGCTTTTGATGATGCTCAAATGAACTATGCCATAACTGAGAGAGAGTTCCTAGTTGTTATGTTCACCTTGGAGAAATTCCCTTTGTATTTGATCAATTGTAAGGTGATCATTTTTACAAATCATGCTGCTTGAAACATCTCTTGAAGAAGTCCGACTCTAAGCCCCATCTCATTTGCTAGGTGCTTCTTCTCTAAGAGTTTGATTGGGACATTAGGAACAAATTAGGTCGTGAAAATGTAGTTGCAAACCACTCATCTCAGTTAGGTCCCAATGCCACTCCAATTGAGGAACTTCCCATAGACGAATATTTTTTAGATGACCAACTCCTTGCAATATCTCACCAGGAAGCGCCATGGCATGCTGATTTGGTGAATTTCAAAGTGTGTGGAGTTATCGAGCCGGGTTATCTTATCAACAATGGAAGAGATTCCTTTCTAATGCGAAGTATTATGTATGCGAAGAGCCTCTACTCTACAAGTTGTGTGGAGATGAAGTATATAGAAGATCTTCGCCAGAAGATGAGGTTCCTTGTGTCCTCCACCATTGTCATGCCTCAACTGGTGGTAGACACTTTGGACCCAACAAGACTATAATTAAGGTGCTTCAAGCTGGTTTTTATTGGCCAACTCTCTTTAAAGATGTTATAACCTTCATTATGGGTTGTGATAGATGCCAACGGTTGGGGAGCACTTCCAAAACGCATGAGATGCCTCAAAATGGGATTCTTGAGGTAGAACTTTTTTACGTTCGGGGAAATGACTTTCTAGGACCCTTTCTTTTTTTCTCACAATAACCTTTGTATCCTCGTGGCTGTTGATTACGTTTCCAAGTGGGTAGAAGCTATTGCCTTTCCTATTGATGATTCCAAGGTGGTAATTAAGTTTCTTAAAAAGAACATATCTAGAAGGTTTGGCGTACTAAGAGCTCTTTTGAGTGATAGTGGAAATTATTTTTGTAACAAGCCACTTGAGTCCCTCTTAAAGAAGTATGGGGTTTTTCATAAAATTACTGCACCCTATCATCTGCAAACCAGTTGGTCAAGTTGTGTTATCCAATCGAGAGTTGAAAAGCATTTTGGAAAAAATGGTCGATTGATCTCAAAAAGAATGGTCTAAAAAGCTTGACGATGCACTTTAGGCTTACCAAACTGCTTACAAAACAGCTCTGGGTACTACTCTATACCGCTTAGTTTTTGAAAAATCCTGCCATTTGGTTGTTGAGTTAGAACACAAGGCATATTGGGAAATTAGAGCTCTAAACTTCAATCTTAGGCCCGCCAGTGAGAAGGGGCTTCTGTAGTTAAATGAGTTAGATGAGTTATTTCTGGGGGCTTATTAAGAATTTATGAGGAAAGGACCCAGCACTGGCATGACAGGCATATTATAAAGAAAAGATTTGAGGTAGGTGACTATGTATTGTTGATCAATTCTAAGTTGCGGTTATTTCCACGCAAGCTGAGATCCTGGTCGACGGGTGCATTTAAAGTTACAAAAGTCTTCGATGATGGAACAGTGAAAGTATGGACTAGGACAACTGGTACATTTAAGGTAAAGGGGCAGCATCTTAAACCTTACCATGTGGGGGAACCTATTGACAAGACTGCTATCCACCACCTATCTGATGCCTCTCCCTTTTAGAGTATTATGTTTTTTATGTGCTTGTATTGAGGATAATGATTTGTCCAAGCGTGGAGGAGTTGTTGTAGTTGTTATGTGTTTGTGCTTGTATATATGTGTGTTGTGGATATATGAAAGTTTGCCTTTTTTAGGTCATGTATTTAGGTTTAGTTTGCATTTTTAGTTGACTATTTAGTTTTTAGGTTTCTTTCTTCATTTTAGTTTTCCTTTGACATTTCCTTTAGTCATTAGTTGCATTTTAGGCTTCGTAACCTAAAAAAACAACAAAAACTCGAAAAAAAATGAGCCTATAAATCCTCCGATGATTAGTCTATAGACTAAGTGGCTTTATTTTACCTATTCTGCCCCTTTTTGTTGGACACATTTGTGAATAAAATGCTTGTTTATGGGTTTTTGAACTATGCTTGATGTTTTTACCATCAAGCTAGATATGAACTCATTGCTAAATTATTCTTGGCATATGAAATACAATAAGCTAGATGAGCTTTGTCCTGTGAGTTTTTGAGCTCAAATGGACTAATTCATCATTTTAGTCTCATATTTCCTTTCATGTGTGACTCTTCTTAGATTTCAAGCTTTGACTTTTGTTCAAGATCACATTTAGCATGTAGCTGTAGGCAACATGATTGAGGCATTCTTTGACTTTATAAGCTATACTAACCAAATAGACCCTTATATGAATTATTTATCCTTTGCTACCCCTTTGAGCCTTTACCATGTTTATTGATGAAAACCTATACTATCATCTTTGCCCACACACATCCAAGACCATAGAGTTATCATAGTTGATTGGGAGTAGTTTGTAGATAATAACTTTTTATGGATATTATGGTTTGGCTGGGTGTGATAAGGGATTCGGGTTTTATTTTCCCTTCAAATCAATTGGGTTATGTTTTGTGAGTTTCAAGACAAGTGTTGAAAGTGCATAGTTTTCATTTCCATGGTCCTCCTCTTTGATGGATGAAAAGAAAAATGAAAAAAAAAAACAACAAACCACACCAAAGGTATTTAAAAAAATGTGTTGAAAAAAAAGGAAGCAAAGAAAAAACACACAAAAGAAAGAGAAAAGAATGATGAAGTAAAAGGATTTGGTATTGGTTTTATATTTTTAAGCACTTTCTCTTGGGATCTCACTGGGGATATTAATATTTTGAGACTTTTAGGCTTGAGAAATATGTTTTAGTTGCGAGATGATGGTTTATATTCTTAGTCTTTGGCTTTTAGCTCCACAAATTCTAAAACATCTGTTCCCTCCTTACCTTTACCCAATTTGCCCCGTTACAACCCTTAAAAAGCCCTCATAATTGCTTTGTGTGTTTTGTGTTGTAGTGGTGGTGAATCAGAGAGTCTTATGAAGCCTATGGTTTATTTGGTTCTATGGAATGAGATTTGAGATAACCACATTTTACATTAAAAGCATGAGTGATGAGTCACATCCCTAAAGTGAGGTTATATTAGTTCTTCTAGCTCTAGTTATTGTAATATGCCAACATGATTGTTCAAGTTAATTTAAGTGATTGATTGACTATTTTGATGCGATGGTTCTTACTTTTATTTCAAAAAATTTCTTCCCCTATCTATTTGTCAAAGTTTTTAATCACCTTTGGGCTACACCTCTTGGGTTGATTTGGCTATTAATGTTGCCACAGATGTCTGCCGAAGGACGTTCTCCATTCTTAGCCTTTGTTTCATAGTTGCTTGGGGACAAGTAACGGTTTAAGCATGGAGGACTTTGATAACACCTTGAGGTGCACTCTATTTTGAGGTCATGTGTCATTTTTATGGAGAATTATGTATTTTATGATATATTATGCACTCATTTTTCTGTTTTATGTTCGGGTATGGTTGTTTTCTATGTTTTGCAGGTTTTTAGACCATTTTATACCAAATTTCACCCCTAAATGAGCGTATCTTGACCCCCCACGGAGACCCCCAAGTCCTTATGCCCATGGAAGGAAGAACGAAGAGAAGAATGTCGACACGGTGCTCGCCACGGACGGTCTGTCGTAAAGGCCATGGTCCGTGGTGAGACCATAACTGTAGCTTTCTTCGTTTTCCTTCATAGTGTGGCTAAGGATGGTAGAGCTCTTCTTTAAATAGAGCCATTAAGCAACAAATTTAGAAGATAGACAGCAAAAGAGAACTCTTACTCTCTAATCGTTTCCATTCTTTTCCATTTTCCTAAGTTTAGTTTTAGATTTCTAGTTAGTTTTTAGTGCAAATTGTGAGAAGTTCTTGCTGTTTTGGAGTCGTTGCAAAGTTGGGGAACCCTTGGAGGATCTCCAATTGCACTAAGTTTTCTTTTCTTGAACTTTGTTTAGTTGTTGGGCTTTTAAATATGTGTGAGTAGTTTTCTCAATCTATGGATTGTTAGCCAAGTGTTTATGTTGGAACTTCTCATTTTTATTTAGTTGTGCTTGTTCTTGATTGGAATTGGTTGAATTCTATCTTGTGTGTGAGATTGTTGTGAGTGAATTTTAGCCAAAATTTACTTGCTAATCCTAAACAGTTAAGTGAAAGACTGAAAGGTGAAACTTGCTATTTATCTGACAAGATAGGACTTGATTGAGCAATACTTTTGAAAGATTAGCTTGTTAACAAGACCTTTAGCTATCAAAAATCCATAACTTAGAATCAACAAGGACATCTGAAAGAATGACAATTTGTCAATTTAGGCAATTTAGTTTATTTCGAAAGAAAAGATTGAATTCTAAATGCAATTGCACCCCTTTTAATCTCCCAATATAGATCAAGTGCATGTTATATTCCTTTGATCCACATCTTAACTAGGTGAAACAAATCCCTATATGTCTTGAATTTGTTAAATTGTCCAATTAGATCAAAGCATCGTTCAAACATTCAGTTGAAACTTACCTTTTTAGCTCTTTTATAGGACAAAACTTTGTAGACTACAATTGGTCTTTGTATGAACGATATCTTTTCTAAACAACAACACTCCTGCACTTGTGGGCATAGGTCAGATACAAGCAACTCTAACGGCATTGTAATTAGAAACCCTTGTACTCGAGTAGCCAAAAGATTGCTTGCTTGTGGTTTATTTACGAGGGAGGATAGTTTGAATGTGCCTCGCCTCTCTGAATTAAATTTCTTGTATAGCGTGCTTAAAGGTGACCACCTTGACCCCTGTTCTTCCTTGGTTAATCAATTGCATAGTGTGGTAACTAGTTCCGCACAAATAATTATTAGTGGGGGCCTTATTACCCCCATTGTTAAGTCGGTAGGGATAGAACTGAACCCTAATGATACAGTTCTCAGTTTCGAGCGGTTAAACTTTACCACTCTTAAACAAATGAAATTTTGTAAGGTAGAGGTTGGGCGTATTTGTTGGATTTACCCTAGAAACCATCTCATGCCTTTACCTAATGTTGAACGAACCAGTCTCTTGAACCACTCCATTATATACTTTTTTTCGGGTGACGAAGACTTGACGCAACCTGCACCACCTCCTCCGCTACCTCACCTTAGGGCCTCTAGTTCATCCCAATTGTCCTCCTCCTCTGATTGCGCTGGTTTGCATGCTACCTTTTAATATATTCAAGATGAGCAAACGTCCCACCGAGCTTACATTCAAACTAAACATACTGCGCTTCGTGATTCTGTCCAGGAGCAGTATCATGAGCTCCATGGGATGATTGCCTCCAAAAACCAATACTTCAAGTCTTTAGGGCCTATTTAAAGACTTGAGACTGGCATGTTTATCATCCCCACCCTTCTTGTCCCGCTACTTATCCTTTCTAGTTATTCTTTTTCTTCCCCCTTGATTTATATGTCGTTGCATTGAGGACAATGCTTTGTCCTAGCATGGGGGAGTTATGTGTGCATATGTATATGTGATGTGGATGTGTGAGTAGTTTGCATTTTAGGTGTTGCATTTAGGAGTAGTTTGCATTTTTAGTTTATTATTTTGTTTTCCTTTCCTTTTTTAGGTTTCTTTTCTTAGGCTTAGCTTTATTTTGGTATTTTCAATTTGTATTTAAGAAACGAGTATAAAAAACAAAAAAAAACAAAGGAAAAAAAGAGAGAAGAAAACTAATAAAGTCCTCTAATGATGATGCTTAGACTAAGTAGCTTTCTTTAGCTTATTTTGACCCTTTTTGTTATGCCCATTTGTGAATAAATGTTTCATTATAAGTTTTTGAAATGCACTTCATGTTTTGTCTGTCATGTTGACTGCGATTTGATTTCTTAATGAATCTTTGCATGAATATTTGGCACATATGATCTAATGAGCTAATTGAACTTTCGTAGACTAATTCATAATTTTAGTCCCATATTCCTTTTCATGTGTGGCTCTTTCTTGATTTCAAATCTCTATAACTTGCTTTGACTCTTATTGAAGATCACATTTAGTATGTATGTTTAGGCAATATGATTGAGGTATTCTTTGAATTTATGAGCTACATTGACCAAATAGTCACCCTTTTATGATTTATCCTTTGCTACCCTCATTGAGCTTTGACTTTTTGTTTTTCTTGACGTAAACTTATAATATTGAACATTGGCCAAATACATATTCTACCCTTTTCGCCAAGACTATAGAATTTCATCAGTGATTTGGAGTAGTTGGTGGATAATGACGTTGTTGATTAGGTGTGATTTGTTTGTGTGGAATGAGGATCAATGCGATATTTCCCTTGCAATTATTTGGGGTTGAATTTTGCGAGTTGTAAGGAAAGGTGTTGAAAAGTGCACAATTTTTCTTGCCATAATCCTTCTCTTTGAAAACAAAACGAATCAACAAACAGAACAAAAAGGGAAACGGGGAAAAAATGCAAATGTTGAAAAAGAAAAAGAAAAAAATGTTGAGAAGCAAAAATAATGCAAGAATTTGGTTTCAACTTTATTATGCTTCAACATTTTTTTGCATACTCAATCAACTCGAGGTTATTTTGTATATTTGAGATGTATTGGTGTTTGGTGTGAGGAGTATTTTTTGTGAGAAGTTGGGTGAAGATTATTCATACTCATAGTCTTTAGCTTTGAGCTTCCCAAATTCCAACATATTTGTTCCCCTCTTACCTTTACCCATAGGCCCATTACAACCCTATCAAAGTCCTCATGATTATCCAGCATGCGTTGCATTTTCATTGTGGCGAATTTGAGAGACTTGTCAAGCTTATGGTAGATTTCATTATTTGGAATGAGATTTGGGTGAATCGCATTATATTTTTAAACACATGAGTGATGAGTGCTTTATCCCTGAAGTGAGGCTCCATCGGTTCTTTTAGCTCTCCCTAATGTATGTGTTGATATGATTGTTTAAGCTGATTTGAGTAGTAGATTGAATGTTTAATGTGATGGTATTTGTTCTATTTTCAAAAGTTCAACCCCTCATTTATTTTTTAACACTTTTGGGCTAGCTTCTTGGGTTGATAGGCTATTGATGTTGCTACTTATGTTTACCTAATGAGATTTTTCATTTTAGTTTTGGTTTTCAAGATTACTTGAGGATAAGAAATCATTCAAGCATGAGGGAGTTTGATAGATGCTTAGAATGCACTCCATTTCAGAGTCATTTTGCTGCATTTTTATGGAGACTTGTGTACTCTATGCTATAATCTATAGTCATTTTTCTGTTTTACACTTGGGTATGGTTCTTTTCAGTGTTTGGTAGGTTTTTGGACACTTTTGTCCTTACTTTGACCCTAATTGAGTGTAGTTTAACTCCCCATGGATGCCCCTAAGCTACCATGTCTGTGGGTAAGAAAGAACAACCAAAGAATGCTAAGATAGAGGCTATCACGGACCCTTCGTGGTGATGGCCACAGTCTGTGGTAAGCTTGAGACTTTTGCCTCTTTATCTTGTGGGCTGAGGATGCTTGAGTTTGTGCATAAATAGGGTTTTTTTTCGGCTACAATAGTGAGAGAACATAGAAAACCAAAGCATCCAACTTTCATTTTCATCATTAGTTCTAGGATTTTTCTAGTTTTCGTTAGAGTAAAAAGAGGATTTGGAGTGGAAGTTTGACATTTGGAGGCTTGAAGTTTGGGAGGCCATTCAAGACCACCATTGTTGCTAAGTTTTTCTTCCCTTCTATTTTTTTCTTAAACTTTGGTTTAGATGTTGAATAATTCCATTATGTTTAAGTAATTTTTCTTAATCTGGGGAGACATTAGCCAAAGTATTGATGTTGGATCTCTAATTTTCAATATTAGTACTTTATCCAATTAGTTTGATTGAATTTTATCTTGTTGATGAATTGTTGAAAGTAAGTTTTTGCCAAATGTGCTTGCATACACTAAATAGTTGAGTGAAGTACTGAAAGGAGAAACTCAGTATTAGAACAACATGTTAGAACTTCATCTAACAATTGCTGCAAACAAAGTTGTTGGTTAAGAGGAAAATATTAGCAATTAAGAATCCCTAACCAAGACCAAAACAAGGATATTTAAAAGAATGTTAATTGGTTAGTTTTGGCAATTCAGTTTGTTTCGAAAGAAAATATTGAATTCTTAATTTGATTGAACTCCTTTGAATCATCCAATTTAGATAAAGTGCATAACTATATCAAATAATGCAACTCTTAACCAAGTGAAGAAACTCCCTAAATGCCTTTAATCCGAGTGAATTTCCAATAGTTAAATAGTGATAGTAGAGACATCCAATTGAAAGTTTGGTCGCTTAACCTTTTGTAATAGGTTTAAACTCGATAAACTACACTTGCTCTCTGTGGAATCGATACTAAAACTATACAACAATAGCCATGCACTTGCGGTAGCAATCACTGAGCACAAAATCTTAGTGTAGGCTTTGGTTTCCTCATCCTAATATACCTTCTCCTTATCCCATGGCAGCTAATCAAGCAAGCCTCCAATGGATCCAATGGAGGACTAGGAAGTGTTGCCTTCTCCATTACTATCTTCTCAAGAATGCCAACTAGGTAGCAGGGGTCCTCTAAGACTGAAGGTGTCATGGTTTGTTCAAGATTAAACTCCAGCTTTTCCTCTCCAACTTGGAGGAAAAGCTTATTGTTCTTCACGTCTATCATACCTTTAGTAGTGGTTAAGAATGGTCTCCTTAAAATGATAGAGAATTAGGAATCTTCCTCTATCATCATGCTCAATGGAGACGATATTGGCCTTCAAATCTCCCACTTACAACTTGCTACATATGGAGTAGGTCATAAGACTCATGCTTATCCCTAGATCATATAAAGCCCAACTAATTGCGACATTGGCAACTGTATATGGTATAAAGAAACTACCAGGATCAAACAATTTAGGGGGCAGCTTGTTCTAAATTTTAGGGTTACACTCTTCGGTAAGTATCACTATTGCATGTTCCTGCATCTTCCCTTTGCTAGAAAGCAAGTCGTTTAGGAACTTTCTGTAAAATGGCATATCTGTGACAACCTCCAAGAAAGGGATGTTGATATACAACTTCTTCAACAACTCCAAGAACCCCCAATACTTCGTTTCATCTCTAACCGTAATAAGCCTCTGATGCTAAGGGTTGGAGGGCATATAAGGCTTTTCTAGTGTAAGAACACTCTGTTCTCTGACTTCTATAAAGGGCTCCTTCAATCCTTTCTCTTCCTATCTAGGAATCTAAGTGGGAGACTCCCTTTCAACAATAACACCCTCTACCTCACTCTTTTCGTCTCCCTGAACAATCCTTGGATCCTTAAGTATTCTCCTACTTCTCAAGGTAATAACATTTATCCAATCTTTAGTATTTGTGTCTTATTGACCGAGCAAATGACTTTGACGTCAAGAAACATGACTCACTTCACAATATGAGCAAGTTGATTCTCTATCATCTTCTGATGAGTAGACATGGTCTCGAACCTAGAGCTTAACTAGATGACTAGCACACCAAGAGTTTCATTAGTATTGGTTTGAGTTTGAACATAATGCTCCATGAGACTCTCCAAGTTAGAATTTGAGGAAGTTAGCGAATTAGGTTGTACAAAGCCTTATATTGGAAAGGTGTGGGTTGAACAGTATTGGGTATCAATGGCTTGTTTTTTCTATGGGACAAGTTTGTGTGATTTCTCCATCCTAGGTTATATATCTTTATGTAGGGATTTTTTTGAGGTTGGAAAGTTGAACTTTTGCATGGCATTGCATGCTCAACTCTATGGAAGTTGGCTTGGCAGTCAATAGCCATATGGCCTCGAATGATGCAAATTTCACACATAGCTCCTACTTCATACACCATGCTAGAGGGACTTCCCAAATTAGGAGTCCTAAGCCTATCAAACTTGTATGTAAGAGCATCAACCTTGTTAGAAAGGACATTCATTGCATTAACATTATACCTGTCACCACTACTTTTCAAACTGGTTCTTTCATTGCACTAGTGGCAGTTATTGGAGGTCATCTCCTCCAAGAGAGCCTTTGTTACCTCAATTGACTTCCCATGAAAGCACCCCAGTCGCATCATCAATGGACTTCTTAAGGGACTGGCCTAGTATATTATTGAAGGTTTGTGCTATGAGCCAGTTTGGAACATCATAATATGGGAAGTGGCATTTGAGGTCCTTGAACCTTTCCCAAGCTTCATATAATGTTCTCTGTGTTGTTAGGCAAAGGAAGTGATGTCTACCCTCAACTTAGTAGTCTTGCCAGGCGGAAAGTACTTGCAAAGAAGGGCCTTGGAAAGGTCATACCTAATGGTCGATGAGTTTGGCTCTTCATTTTGGAGCCAGTCACTAGCTCTGTCCTTTAGTGAGAAGGGAAGAGTCACATCAGTAGATATCCCATTGAGTTTAATGGTGTCATATTTTGCTAGGAAAGTGCAAAGATGCACATTGGGGTTTTCAGTGGGGTGTCCACTGAATTGATTCCTCTCTACACACATGAGCAGGTCGGTCAAAGCTCAAAATTGTTTTCTTCGATCATTGAGCTCATAATGGACGAGGTAATGCCAAATGCCTACAGTAGAGCATAGTCCCACAACACTCTATTGTCACGTCCAGCCGTCACGGCTTTTGCCTTCTGTTTTCTTCGGGCACCACTTTGTCTACCCACAGTTGCTTCGATCTCGAGGTCAAAGAGAATAAGGCTTTGGTTTTTTTTTACTACGCCAGAAAATACAAAGCTAAAACTATATCAATCATAAGGAAGCCCACACAAGGATAAAGAAAGGTGAAAGGAATAGAAAAAGAAAAAGAAAAAGGCTAGTTTAGAGTATTTCAGCCTGCTCTGATATTGAAATAAATAAGCTCCTTGGCAATGGCGTTAAAAACTTGTTGTGTTTATTTTACTGTAAGTGCACGGTGTCAATGTAATTAGCAACAACAAGTACAGGTTGTGCTCACAGGGGACTTGTTTTCAATCACCAGAACTTATCCAAACGCTAAATCCAAGCAAATGATCACTTCCAGTTCTGAAAACGAATAACAGTTCCAAATTGTTGAGTTACTGAACAATACATTTACTAACAAATGATAAAGGACCCGAGGTTACGATTCACCATGCTATTATGCTTAAAAGATTACTCAATAAACCTTGCGACTCTGACCTTACCTATGCTTGTGTTAGGAAAAACAAACAGTTTTAATATTTATAAACCCCAACTGCAAGGTGTATCGTTGAGTACTTGGGGTGTCGTCCACAGAGAGTAATGTTTCCAACCACCAAGGCTAACTAAAGCGTCTCAAGCTAGACAAGATCGAAGGAAAAAGAGGGTAAGCTAAACTACGCTAACAAACATAGAAAAAGCGACTCGGAGTTGTGATTTGACCAATGGACGAACCAACTAATTGAGACGAGTCATAACCTACCCAAACTACATCACGAACCAGAGATGATCAGTTGCACCATCAAAGGCCACTCAAGCCCTCTCTCAAGGGTCATGAGCTAGTCTAATTAGCCTAACCACCTATTTTCATAAGGTTAGCCTAATTAGACCACAAAACTAGCAACCTCGGACCTAGCTCGATTCAGATACTATTTTTATGTCCCGAACTCGGCTATTCCCTCTCCCACACTAGCTAATTGACCTCACCTCTCAGCATAAGTCAATCGCCCAAAAATATGGATGAAAGCTCTCTCAAGCATTTCATCGAACACTTGGCGGGCTTGAAGGAAAACTCTAAGTTCTAGGCATAAATTGGGTATGGCTATGCCAAATACAAGATTAATTAGCCATCAAGAGGCTAATCACAATCCAAATCAACACAAACTAACAACTAAGCATCAACAAAACAAAAAGACCCAAATTCAAACCTAAACTAACAAATAAGAAAGCAAACATGAACAAGAGAGGGAGAAGAATGAAAACAAATCTAATCCAATCAAGCTAATAAGCATAAAAGAACAATCAAAACTAAACATTTAAACTAAACAAATCGAATTCAAGAATTAAACTAACAAAAATCAAAACAAGAACAAAAACTTGAAATAAAGAGAAAGAGAAAGAGAAACTTATGCTTGACTCAATTGATGAACTTGAAATCCAAAGCTTCGAATCAAAATACAATCTAAAAACATCCTAATATAATCCTCCTATTGAGGTTTTATGGGCTAAAACCTAAACTAAAACTAGTATAAAGTCGCCAGAGAGAAGTCCCGAGCGACCCCGAGCGACCCCCAAGCGAACCCCGAAGAAGCCCTTAAACAGAACGCGAGACGGGAACGAACAGTGCGCGGCAGAATGGGAAGAGGCACGACCGTGCCTACGTGGCATGGCCTCACTGTGCCACGTGGCACGGGGTGGGCGTGCCACATTGCTGGCCGGCTCTGCCGGCTGGCTCCAGTTTTTCCTTCTTTTCGCCTATTTCGATCCTTTTTCGCCCCTTTTTGCGGGATTTGTTTGGTTCAACTTATTACCTGCAAGAATAAACAAAACAAGTAAAAATCTCAAAGAATACTTAATAAATCAAGAAAAACTCTAAGGATTAAGTTATTATATGAGCTAAGATTAGGTGAAAAAGAGATGTAAAAGGCGACAAATTATCGCCCAAGAAATACCCCCACACCTATCTTTTGCTCATCCTCGAGCAAAACAAAAGAAAAACTAATCTAGAAACCTAACTCACTTTCGCAGGAATCGCGATTGTATTTAGCTTATGCAACAAGCCCTTTAAACCCCTTAGTTCCCCCAAGTGGACGAGTAAGGTCTTATGAAGGTTTGCAGAAGATATACCCACAAGATCTCAAAAAGGAAAAACAAAGAAAAGAGAAACAAAAACACGAAAAATAAAAATGACAAAACATAATATATACATCGTGATAAACTGTACATATTCGGATCAACCAAAACCCCCTAGTAACTCAAGTATCAGTCTGTACACAAGCATTATATGCATTTCAGGACTTTGTATCCCAAAGAATGGCATCTAGACGTCAGCTTTTCACCCCACGACGCATGAGAATATTGAATCCATCCTGGTGCCTGGTGTGCAAGTGTATCATCACCCTAAGACTTTGGCTTACAGAAATCAAGCTCAGTCCCACTTAACTGACACAAGCTACTTTATTGATTTCGCTAGCGTGGAAAACAAGCTTCTCCAGTAGCAGTATTGCCTCAAAGGGTAGCACCCAGTAGCGCATGCCTCAAAGGGGTATTTACTTGTCATTCCAAACTCTTTCCTTTCCCCCCTTTTGCTTTTTTTTTCTTTTTCTTTCTCCTTTTTTTCACCAAACTCTTGCCACACCTCAAAGGGATACACCCAGCAGCGCATGAGTCTGTTTGTTTTCGCTTTTATTTTTGGAAAAAGGGGTGCAAGCACGTATAAAGGGAACTGTGCAGTAGACAAATAGAAGAGCCAATCATGGAAGACTAAGAATGTAGGGTAATGACAATACAATAGTCAGGACTGGATTATAAGATTACAATGGACTGTTGGGGTTAGAACGGAGACCTAAAATGATAAACTCGGGGCGAATATCTATCACGCACATTATAGTTATATACGAGCTAATAGCCAAGGTACCGGGGATCAAGGTTGATCAAAATAGTACAGAACTCCCGCAAAACTAGGTGGCATAGAGACTACTCCTCCCCCACACCTAAATCTCATAATGTTCTCATTGGGAGCTGAAAGTCATCACCAAACACAAAATACACAAAACAAAGAAAACAAAATCACACACAAGACACACAAAACAAAACAAACAACACATAAGAACACTAAAGTTGCACAAATATACAAGCTAGCACACTTTCCCAAAAACACTCACCAAAATCACAAATAAGACCACACATATATACAAAACTAACCGCCAAAAACAAAGATATACCAATCTATCAACGCCACCAATCACAACACACAAATATCCACAAAACGGTGATCATAGCCATCAATGGCTCAACACATCCTAAATTTCAACTCAAGATGATCACCAACAAAAACACAATCCTAATATCCACAACTAAACAAAAACAAAAAGAGAGAAAATAAATAAAAGAAAAATAAAAAGAAGGGGGAAGAGTGAGAACGATTATACCAGGTCGGGTACTGAATGTACCTAAGCTACGCTTCCCTAGGATGGTACTGTGGAGGCCGGAGGAGCATCAGCCACTCCTCATCATCGCTCAAGACTCGAGTTGTCAACTCGGATGCCGTCAACGCTCGCAGAAGCTTATCGTGTGCCTTTGCATGCATCTCAAAGGCGTGTAAGTAAGAGAACACTAGTAAAGATGCAACAAATAGACTTAGTGCCCTCTTAATCTTATCAAATGCCTTAGGAAAATTGAAATAAGAATCAAAGAAAGTGGTCGACTCAATTTTCCTAGTCATGTCCTCTAGGTATGCACAATAAGGGTCCAAGGAGGGATTATACCCTCGAATGTCACCAAGGGACTCATAGAATGCAAGCAATTGGGGGGGGCGTGGTGGAAAGTAAGGGGGATGAAATGGGGGTTAAGTCAAGTGGCTCGGTGCAAAGTGGACTGATATGGTCAATACTATGTGCGGCACCAACCACCAAACTGCCATCACACAACTCCTCGAAAGGAGCCTCCTCAAGATATGGCTCAACCAATATAAGTCCTCATGACCAAGAAGGTAAAACATCCTCTACAGAACTAGCATCACCCCGAGAGGTCTCGCCTATCTCTAAACCCGTGCACTGAGCTAAAGGAAGGGGAGAGGCATGTAAGGTCAAAGCACTAACACTAGTGCCCATAGGTGTGCTAGAAAAGGATGGAGCAACAAACATCAATGGGGTCAAGGGAGGGTCAAATGCTTCCTCTAGGTCTGTCAAAGATGCATCATCAACAACATTAGACTCTAGGGGAAGGAAAGGCTCACAATCATCAAAGAGATGAGCCTCAAGTCTAGGACATGGAATACTAGGGTCGGTCTCATGCAATAAACTCCACTCCCTCATCCTACTCGCAAAACGCTCACGTTGCTCATTCATTGTCCCTATCATGGCATCAAGTCTAGCATAACATTCATTGAAAATATCATAATAGGGGTAAGAATTCACATCATGGTCAAAAGATTGGCAAAAAGAGCACAACACATGAGGGTAAGATTAGTGATGATATGGGTCCCTAGCATCATCAGATTGCCATTGCCGCCAAGCTAGAGACTCAAACAAATCCCATATGTCATCAACAACTAACGAATGCAAACCACCACAACACATGGACTCAAGGATGGCTTGAGTCTCAGGCGTTAGCCCCTCAAGCACAACATCACATATTTCCCATTTCTCATAATCAAAAAGCACATATTGAGCACGAAAATCATTCAACCGAGACAAATACTGCCAAAAAGGTTCATGTTCAAACTGAGGTAAATGGAAAATAGCCATCTTGATTTTTTTTGAAATTTTTGATTTTTTAAGTTTTTTGGATTTTCTAAAAGGCCTAGTCTCGAATGCTTAAGTAAACCACAATATTGAAAAACGCCAACTCCCTGGCAACAGCACCAAAAACTTGTTAGGGAAAAACAAACAGTTTTAATATTTGTAAACCCCAAGTGCAAGGTGTATCATTGAGTACTTGGGGTGTCATCCACAGAGAGTTGTATTTCCAACTACCAAGGCTAACTAAAGCATCTCGAGCTAGACAAGATCGAAGGAAAAAGAGGGTAAACTAAACTACACTAACGAACATAGAAAAAGCGACTTGGAGTTGTGATTTGACCAATGGACGAACCAACTAATTGAGACGAGTCATAACCTACCCAAACTACATCACGAACTAGAGATGATCGGTTACACCATCAAAGACCACCGAAGCCCTCTCTCAAGGGTCATGAGCTAGTCTAATTAGCCTAACCACCTATTTTCATGGGGTTAGCCTAATTAGACCACAAAACTAGCAACCTCAGACCTAGCTCGATTCGGATACTATTTTTATGTCCCGAACTCGGCTATTCCCTCTCCCACACTAGCTAATTGACCTCACCTCTCAGCATAAGTCAATCGCCCAAAAATATGGATGAAAGCTCTCTCAAGCATTTCATCGAACACTTGGCGGGCGTGAAGGAAAACTCTAAGTTCTAGGCATAAATTTGGTATGGCTATGCCAAATACAAGATTAATTAGCCATCAACAGGCTAATCACAATCCAAATCAACACAAACTAACAACTAAGCATCAACAAAACACAAAGACCCAAATTCAAGCCTAAACTAACAAATAAGAAAGCAAACATGAACAAGAGAGAGAGAAGAATGAAAACAAATCTAATCCAATCATTCTAATAAGCATAAAAGAACAATCAAAACTAAACATCTAAACTAAACAAATCGAATTCAAGAATTAAATTAACAAAAATCAAAACAAGAACAAAAACTTGAAATAAAGAGAGAGAGAAAGAGAAACTTATGCTTGACTCAATTGATGAACTTGAAATCCAAAGCTTCGAATCAAAATACAATCTAAAAACACCCTAATCTAATCCTCGTATTGAGGTTTTTATTGGCTAAAACCTAAACTAAAACTAGTATAAAATCGCTAGAGAGAAGTCCCGAGCGACCCCGAGCGACCCCCAAGCGAACCCCGAAGAAGCCCTTAAATAGAACGCGAGATGGGAACGAACAGCGCGCGGCAGAATGGGAAGAGGCACGACCATGCCTATGTGGCACGGCCCCACCGTGGCACGTGGCACGGGGTGGGCGTGCCACATTGCTGGCCGGCTCTGCCGGCTGGCTCCCATTTTTCCGTCTTTTCGCCTATTTCGATCCTTTTTCGCCCCTTTTTTGCGGGATTTGCTTGGTTCAACTTATTACCTACAAGAATAAACAAAACAAGTAAAAATCTCCAAGAATACTTAATAAATCAAGAAAAACTCTAAGGATTACGTTATTATATGAGCTAAGATTAGGCGAAAAAGAGATGTAAAAGGCGACAAATTCTTGCCCAATAGCTTGGAATGGATAGATTCCATAATTGTGTTCGTCGAATCCTTCTCTCAAAGGTCATCAAATTGGCCAAATTTACCTAATCATCTATTTTCATTGAGATTAGACAAAAATACCATAGGATTAATTAACCACTAGTCCTAATTAGAACCATAATTATCTTCATATTAAGGAGTCTAATTGCTCACAAAGTCACGCTAGATAAAAGTTCACTTTTGTTGTTCCCCTAAACTGTAATTTTATACCGTTAAATTCTGCTCTTTCGAGACTCTCCTCAAGCAGGTGGTATTCCAAGCAAGAATTCAAAACATAAGGGTGGGCAAATTCCACAAAAGTATAGATCATGATTCTACTAATCATAATACCTGCTACTCTTAACCCAAGATGGGAGTTGAGCCTCTAGCCATGTCAAGAACAACAATTGGATAATCGTAAATGAGGAACATAACTATTTTAAAAACCTACAAAAACAATAACAAAGAGAGAGAGATTTACGAACCAAAGTTGAATTAAGTGCAATAAGGATCATTGAACAATCTTCACTAGTCACAAACTTTTAGAATAAATTGAAAGATGTCTCTAAAATTTGTTTGAGAAATGATTAAGTAGTGCTAAAATTTATAGGCACATGATCATGCTTTTACGTACAGCTATCTGTGCAGGACTAGCAAGGGGGAAACGCATGGAAATACCAAATTGCCTAGTCGTGCAAAACTTGTAGGAACTTTTGGCTTTAAATGCATGGTTGTCAAAAATACACAGCTGCAACCATGCATGTCTTCAACTTTTTTGTAATTCTAAACGACTGGCTATGCAGACCTTGTAACTCTTATTTCTTGATTCTTTGGTCTTCCTTTAACTACTCGAGCGTCTTCTGTATCTAAAACATCACTCATGGATCATGTTCATTCTAATTAAGACCAATATATATATAAGAAGGCAAATTAGTCTACATGAGATGATTAAGAGCAAAGAAGGACAAATATGATCAAATCTTTTAATAAATCGATGGGATATGTAGAGAAAGGGATAAAATCAAGGGACCAAAAAATAGAAAAATTATATATTTATCATACCACTCTATGCTGGTGCCTTTAAGTCAAATCAATCAATATCTAGGATCGTAATGATTGCTTTCTAGAAATTATTTTCTAAAAGTTTTTCATGTTTTCCTTAAAATATGGTGGTGACTTTAATTAGGATTGCAAAGTTTAAACTTTCTTAAGACAAACAAAAGAGCATTCGCTCACCTGATGGTGAGATTAGCAACACCTTTTAGATTATGTATGATACGAGGTAGGGAGAAAAAACACTTCAGAGGTCATACAAATTTCTTTGGCCATGCACTTGTGTCTCAATACTCCTGGAAACAAAGTTTATTGCTTCTATAATAGAAGCATAATATATAGCTACTAGGGCATGCTATGCTTAGCTTCTCTATATGACATAGCAACTCAAAGAACTTAGAGTTAAGCACAAAGAAGTACCTCTTAAATGTGATAGCATGAGTGCCATTAACATAACTAAAAACCCAATTCAACACTCTAAGACAAAATACATTAAGATAAGAAATCATTTCATTAGGAGCTATGTCTAGAAAGGTAATATCTCACTTGAGATTGTACCCATGGAAAAACAATTGACAAATTTGTTACCAAGCTATTGAATGAAGAGCAATTCAGTTCCTTAAATAAAGAATTTGGTATATTAGAACTATGGTCATGAATTGAGGAGGGACCCTCTCTTGATTAATAATGAGTTTATCAAGTGGTTGCAGAAGATAAGGAAATGAGAAAGCAAGGATGCTTAGAGTTATATCAGGGAGCCTAAATAGAGCATGTACAGACCATAATTATAGTCATAAGTTATTTTATTGACTCTGAAAATAGGTTGTTCAAAGCAAAAGAGAGCTTTATCATAATTTTGATCACTTAATGAACAATTGTTATGTGGGTTCTTAAAATTTGCTTTGTTAAAAATTTGAATGTCATGGATTTTAAATTTTTCCCAGTGAAAATGGATTTCTTCCACACTCTCTTATCATTATTACTTCATTGATAATTCATGTTTGGATAAGATTGATTATTGTCTTTCCTAAAAAAATGGAAAGATTTTTAGTAGCCCTCAAAGTCACTTATTGATTCATAGACCATGAAGCAAGATGAAGCCTACATGACCAATTTAGTTCCTAATATTATAAATGTATACAAGATTTGGATGAAAAACAAACTGGGCAATTGAGAGCCAAGTTAGAGTTACCATATCTGTATCATGTCAGAGGCACTAACTAAGGCCTAAGAGTTAAACTCTTCTTTAAGTTGATTGTGAGAAAATTATTATGTCTAAGTAAAGGGGAGCATACACCAACTTAATGTTATCAAAACTTGTATCAATGACATAGCGTCTACTTGATCAAATTTTCGGTTATTTATCTTGACTTGAAATTAATTATTCTCTCATGTAGTCATTAAGTATCTTTAAAAAGCACATTTACTAAGGAAGAACATTGCATGACATTTGATTGTGAACTATAATATTCTCAAAGTGCTATTCACTAAGAAAAAAATATTAGTTTTAATTTAGACTTTTTCTTATCATAATCATCATGCTATTCACAAGATTATCCATGATTTATGTTTAAGAAGGGTATTGGATCAAGCTAATGGTAGAAATCAACCTAAACTAGTGAGGCAAATTGAAATTCAAAACATCCAAGGCAACGACCAATTGTCTATTGAAAACATTTAGTGTTCCAATGTACTTTTCAATCAAACTCTCAAATTTGCTAACAATGCAAATAGAAATATAATCTAAATGCAATGGCTATATCAACCATCACGTTGAAGGGAGAAGTGAAGATGGCTATTTACTTTATAAAAAGGTGATTAAGCTAAGGACAAAGGGATTTGCTAAGAAGGAAAGATTCAGACTTCTTAAAACAAGTTATCAAACCCCCTAAATAGACACCTCCACATTTCAAGGTCAAAGACTAGAATTAAAAGAAACATCTAATAAGTATCTCATCATCTTTCAATTCAAAGAATTCAGAGAAGATCCATAAATACAAGAACTATGTGATTGACGGTTATAACACCAGAAAAGTGAAAACAAGAGCACATTGAGAAAAATGTTATAGCCCATGTAATCATTCTTTTAATGGCCAATTCACTATAATTTTAGTGGGCTAGAGTGAGTGAGAGTTATGTTTTTTATGTTGCAGAATGTTATCCGCCTAAGCATTGTGAACTCTCTAAATTGAGCTAGTCAGAATGCTATGATGAAAATTTTATATTAGACAAGGAGTAGGTGTGCTCTTGCTATGATGGTGATGAGCTATCACAGAGTGCTCAGTCACTATAGTTAACAAAGACTATTAAAGCTCTTGTTGTATGGTGTTCTTCTGAGAGTTAGAAAATTTGAGAAGAAACTTTGTCAAAATGCTCTAAGATAACTCCAATTGTAGACAAGGTGTCAACAAACACTTTTTAAACCTAATCAAAGAGATAGTGGACCATTTGAAACTTAAGATCAAGCAAGGGACTTAGATAGGGATTCAGCCCAAAATTAAGTTGGTTGAACCTCATTCAAAGATATCGTGTCTCATCTCTTTGCTTTCTCCTATTATTTATCTTTCTCCACTAGATATCTTGTAATTGCATCTCTGAGTTTATATCTTCATCGAGTCTTACACTTCTACTCCGTGCATCCTATATTTAGTTTCTTCTCTATAATTCACTTGTCATTATAGCTAGCAAAATCTAGTTTTGAGCAATGAATTTCCAAAAAGCAAAAGTTTTACAATGCACCCTATTCGCCCCCTTCTTGGTGTGATATACTTTGACAAGTGTGACCAACACCTATCAATGTTCTCCACTCATTTATATTTGCAATATATTTTTGTCCCCTAGATCCCTTAATCTCTTTGAGCACATAATTAATGGAGAAGTGATATTCTCATCACTTATCGCTCTCTCTATGATGCTTCTCATATCACTACTCACACACCTCGTCGCAATTCCACATCACCTTAAATAGAAAAGGAGAGATGCAATCATCTTGCATTGGTGTATCCTCCTCCACCATAAGCAAAGGCGCATGATCTGAGTTGACTAGACCAAGATTGAATTAGGGTTGAAAAAAAGTTATCTTATCATGATTACTAAGCCAAAACCGATGTGAAGGCAAGCAAGTTTAGGTACTAATTTTTAATCCATGTTATCTTTTGTATGATGGAAGGGGAGCCTTGGAGCAACGGTAAGGTTGTCTCCGTGTGACCAAAAGGTCACGGGTTCGAGTCGTGGAATCAGCCACTGACAAAGTCAGGTTAGGCTGCCTACAATTCACCCCTTGGGGTGCGGCCCTTCCCCGGACCCTGCGTGAACGCGGGATGCTTGTGCACCGGGCTGCCGTTATCTTTTGTATGATGAGGTTCAAATCTTACTTATAAAAATATATAAGGAATTTTCAGAAGTTATAAGGAGTTGTTAAAAATTATACGTTGTAAGATACTGTAGAAACTATAAGGAGTTGTAAAAAACTAAATAAGTTGTAAGCTATAAGGAATTGTGGTGGGTTTTAAAGGGTTATAAGGGATTGTGAAGAGCTCTAAGGGGAAGTAAGGAGTCGTAAAGAGCTGTAAAAAAATTATAAAAATCTATAAGGAGTGGTAACAAACTATAAGAAGTTACAATGAGCTGTAATATACTATAAAGAACTGTACGGAGTTGCAAAAAACTAAGAGAAGCAAAAAGCTACAAGGAACAGTAGTTGTAAGGAGTCGTAAAAGGTTGTGAGGGACAATAAGGAGTTGTAAAAGAGTTGTAAGAAGTTTTAAAGAGTTGCAAAACGTTGTAAGAACCAGTAAGGACTAGGAGCAAGCCATAAGAAGTTACAATGACCTATAAGCTTTAAACTTAACCATGATCAAAATGGAAAAGAACGGAGCCTTAGTCAAATGAGTTAACACATTTAACCCATCTAATTAAGTAGGTTAGGTTCAGATGGAGATTCCCGATATGAGACAACAAATATACATCTCACCCGTTTAAATTAAATCGGTTAACTACATCGACTGTTTACCCATTTATCATTTATCCTTTTCTTTGCAAATTATGCATTGAAAAATAAAATTAAAATAAATGGAAATTTTGATAATAGTGAGAGTTTTAGCTAGTAACTATTTAATATTATCTCGAATTTTGATTATAATACTTTATGGTTATACATTAGTTGAAAACATTAAATAGAAAAATGGTTGAATAGGTGACCTAAATCTAACCCATTTATCTTCAATGGCCTAAATAGGTCAAATTTAGGCAAACCCCTTTTAAAAACTAAATGGGTATGGTTCATGGATTTTTCGTCTCATTTAATTAATAGTTCAAGTATAAATTAAGGGAATTTTAGCTTATTTAGGTTTGAGATGAATTATAGTGAATTTGAGCATTTGGATTCATCCATATCCAATGTAATTTCACAATGCCCCTATCTAATATCTCCCTGATGTTGTCAACACCTTCTTCCTTATTTCACCAAGTCAACATGTACCATGCATAAGCAAGTCTCGACGCACCCCTCTTCTTCTCAAGAGAATATGCAATTCCATGAAATCACCAATGCAATTCTGAAGGAATTTGATACATTTTCTAAATGTGGTTGTAACGAAACCAATAAACTGCTACATAGTTTCCTTATTGTTGTTCAACAACAAACATCGATAAAATGAGCATACACATAATGCAAAGAGACATTGAAGTCTTTATCCTGTAAAAGTGCTAGCCCACCAAAATGTCCTTAGGGGCTTACAAAGACATTATACTCAAAAGTAAGGCAACATTTGATTGGCTCCATCCTATAAGCAAACCTTTAGTCTTCAACAACAACAATGACTCCTATTGCGGGCCAACTTGCGTAGGGTTTGGGGAGATCATACAGCCTTTTTCATACAACAACAACAACAACAATAACTCCATCCTACAAGCAAACCCCCTGTGCCCCAATACGCATGGATTTATTTACTTCTTCATCTTCCTCCCAATTCATGAAACGCCACACCTTTTCAGCAATTGCCTAAGTCGTTTCATCATTGCAATAGTCTCCGTTGGGTATATCGTACACCCTCAGCCAAAATAGGGTAGTTTTGAGTTAAATGTATTAGAGAAGTTTATTTTTCCTGATCCTATGCATTAGAATAAGGGGTAATTTGCATATAGGTAACCTGAAGTTTTACTTATTAATTCCTTTAACCCTATGTTTTTAGAGTTATTATTCTAGTAGCTCGAAGTTTATGTAACTTAATTTTTAGGTGCCCTCCATATTTTTCTTGTGTCCTAAACTTTTAAAATTTGTATTTTTAACCCCAACCCTTAAAACCTTACTTTTGAAAATTAAATTTTTTGCATGCATAATTTCTCTCATGGGTGCTACTCAAAGTCGTGTTTGAACTGGTATCAGAGTCATGTGATCAAAAATAATAAAGATAATTAAAATAATTAATAATCAACTAAGTTAATTAGCTGTGTTTAATGCGTAAATCATTATCTACGTGTCCTACTCCTAGTTATTCATATATTGTTCATTAACCAGAAGGAACTACTTCAGTAGCTCCTCAACTAAAATATATCAGTGATATAGTTTTTCAATTAAAAGTCAAATTAGCAAAACTTAAGACTAAAGTTAAGCATATTAAGATGCAATTGCATGTAATCCATCTTTCTTTAGTTAACAAGATTACACATAGTGGAAAATCTATGTTAAGCATTAGTAGTTCGTTGTAAGATAATATCCTTTCGAAAATTCAAAAAACAAAAATTCATTTGCTTCGCATGATATAAAAATCCAAAAAAAAGGAGAAAAATCAACTCAAAAATCATCTGAAAGGCAGAAAAAGAAGAAGAGGATGGAGTATAAGTAATATGATTTTGAAGAATTACATAATATGTTTGATAAAGAACAAAATATGGAAGAATTAAACAAAACCATGGGTGCAATAGTTTATAAATAAGATGTATTATCTTATGATGATAAAGAAATGTATCAATAGATGAACCTAATTAAATTACAAGATCTTAATGTTATACCTTTAGAAGAAATTAGAAGGAAACTAGATTAAATAATATGGTAAAATGGTATTTAACGATGAAATCAATGAGCTTGGAGAATAACTTAACGTAGATGAAATCGAGTCCAATGCAGTTAACAATATTGTTCCTAAGCCTAAAGAATTTGGTGGACCTTCTAGAAGAAGTATTCATTATATGAGATCCACATATATTCCAGTAAGGCGTGCAACTAACTTTTTATGGGTTTATCCCAAGGAAAACCACGACCTTTAAGGAAATTGGCCTTACCCCAAAGCCAAACATAATACATCTTAAACAACGATGCAGCTCGTAATAAAGAACAAATATTTAAGCATTGGAAGAGGGTTATGAATAGTTTCTTAAACTTAAGTAAGACATGGACTGTTGGAACTTTCCTAAACTATATCGAACATAGTTTTTTTGACACTAAAGCTGACAGGTATGACTCATTGGATGAGAAACGTAAAAATATATTAAGAATGATGGAAAAACACCAACTGATATGTTCAAATTTATGTAAGAAAATTGAAATTGAATTTATCAAAGCTAAACTTAATTCTGAAGAAAAAGCTAGAACATGGCAAAGAAAGATTAATCACCAAGAATTATGGGATATGAGATGTCTAGAGAATCGTATTCCTGAATTTATTCAATATTATTACAAAATTGGGCCTAGTGAAACCAATCTTGGTATTCTTTATGACAAATTACCATATCTTATCAATTCTATAATCAATGAAAAATACACGGCATGGCTTGAAAAGCATATGTCATGGATACCTTTGGTACAAGAATCTCTTATTGAAGAAAATAGGCTAATGATAAATGTCTTGATCTCCAAAAATAAAAGAAAATGAAGAAATAATTACTAGTATCCTGGGATAATGCTCACCAGTAGGGAAAAGAACCTAAGAGGAGAAGAAAAAAGAAATTTTATTAAGAAAGTATTATAACAAGCCAAATCCTGAAAACGAAGACTTTTTTAAAAAGCTGCTTATTGTCCTACAAGGAAAAATAACTGTAAGTGTTGAGGCATGTGAAGAAGTATGTCATTATGCAAACAAATGCAAAAATAAGTAGAATAACGAACTTATAGAAACTTTGGGTAGTTTAGACTATTTTGAGCTTAGCAAAGAAGAAACACTAGATCTAGCCCAGAAAAACAATAAGGCGATTATTGAGATTGTACTAAAAGATGAATATGAAAAAAGTGAATATGAAGAAACTAGTCATATGATGGAAAGTAGCTCAATTAGTATTGGTGATCTTCAAGGAGAAGAATTTAATATAGATAATGAGAATAAAGATGTCAAAAGAGATTGGGTCCGTTCTATAATTCAAAAAAACATGATCTATAAAAAATCCATCTTTCAATTCTTGAGTAAGTACATATGCGAAATGATGGAAGGAGATTTAGATATAAAAGACTATGAGTATGAAATGGAAAAAGTTAATCTCATTAATTGCAAAAACACCCTCAAACATAACAAAGACAAAAGGTATAGGTATATCCATGTTAGAAGTGTCCAAGTTCAATTTACTCTATTACAATATTATGGTGAAGACATTGTTCTTTATGCTTTGCTTTGTCATATCAAGCATACGAAATTTAATAACCAAATTATCACAGGAATTAAAACCAATTTATTTAATGGATTAGTAGGATTCAATTATTGAGCTGGATATTATGTAAGCCTAAAAGATAAATTTGCAAAAACCCTCTTGCCCTTAAGGTAAAAACCGTTGGGACGAAAAGAGGAGTATAGCCACTAAGTATATTTTGGAACAAAAAATTCCAAATTAGATATTACTATAGATCCAAAGAATAAGGTAATAAAGATAGAGGTAGAAAATTTTGAAAGTCCTACTCCTATGCAAAAAATCCAAAGGATAAAATCCAATCCTAATTAGTAAAAATCAATAGGTCTTGGATATTTAGCTTTGCCAATCCTACAAAAATCAGTAAGAAAAAAGTAATAAAAATTGATGAAAATGGTAAGATTACCATTAAACACCAATTACTGAGAAACATGAGTGAAAGATCATAATAGGGAGAAGGATCTTGATCAGCAACTAAAGAAGAACTCAAAGAAGATACTAGTGAAATAAGTATAATGAGTTTTGAATCGGTGAGATACAGTGTAAACTGAAGCATGAGTCTTGATATAAAAGTCATTGGGCATAGTGAGCTAATCTATGAAGATGAATTAGTCAAAAATTAACTATGAAAATGTGTTATGAAGTCAATAAAACAAATCCTAATAACATTTATATTCCAAAAAATGTATGTTTAGAGGGAAATAATAATAGATATGAATTATGTGTCTACATAGATAGTGGTTGTTCTGTTTGTTTTAGAAAAAGATCTTTATTTCCAGAATTTATGTGAAAAAAAGTCAAGAATTCTTTACAAGCAAGGATAGCTGACAATAACATAATCAGCCATAACAAAACCATAGAAGGGTTATCCATAGACATAGTAGGAGTCCAATGCATTATACCAATTTTGGAGGCTACGAATCAACCTTCTCATGATATAATTATTGGAAATAATTTTCAGAGACTAGCTCTCTAGGCACACTAACCATAAACCAAATAATATTTGCAACTAATGGTCACTTATTAAGTAAAGCTCACACTTATTAGAAGATTGAGTTTATCCACAGCCAGCATTGTGAGAAAGTAATACCTGCACAACGTGAGATAGCATTGAAAATCTCACTACAAGAGTTATCTATTAAGGAGCAGATTGCTAAATAAAAAGAGCAATTATGCAAAGAACTATACTCTAATAATCCTCTAACATTTTGGGATAAAGATAACACATTTGTAAAGATTGCTTTGTTAAATACCAACGCTAGTATTCGAGTAGAACAAATGGTGTATATACATAGGATATCCAAGAATTTGATAAACAAATCAAAGAACTTCTGGACAAGGGATTAATCAGAAATAGCAAGAATCCTCACACTAATCCTACTTTGATGTTAAGAAATCATGCTGAAGAGAAAAACGAAAAAGATAGAATGGTAATTAATTACGAAAAGCTTAATGATAATATTGTCTTTGATGGTTATTATGTTCCTCACAAAAAATTCCTTTTCAATAGAATTCAAGGAGCCTCTTGGTTATCAAAATGGATTGCAAGAGTGGATATTGGCAAATAAAAATGGATGAAGAAAGTGTTTCATTAACTGCTTTTAGTGGCCTTCAAGGATATTATGAGTGGATAGTAACGGCATCTTGTCATAAAAATGCACCTCAAATATTTCAAAAAAGAATGCATATCATGTTTAAAGAGCTTAAACACTATTGTCTAGTTTACATCGACGATATCCTTGTGCTTTCTAAGACCCTAGAACAGCAAAAAGATGATGTCCTAGTTGTCACCTAAATATGCATTGATCATGAAATTATTTTTGGAAAGAGTGATTGCATATATGCTGAACAAAAAATCGAGTTTTTAGGTCCATAGATAAAAATTGGACAAATCATCCTACAACAGCATATTCTAGAAAAAAATAGAAAATTTTCCTAAAAAGAATAAAGATAGGAAGCAATCAGATTTCATTAAAAATTTGGCAAAATTAAGAAAACCATTACAGCAAAAACTCAAGAAAGAAGTAATTTAGACATGGACCCCTAACAATTCAAAGAGTGTTCAAAACTTCAAAAAGATGTGTAAAAATCTTTCTGTTCTTAATTTGCCTAATGAACGAGATGATTTAATTCTTGAGACAAATGCCAGTAATGAGCATTGAAGCGCAGTCCTCAAAATCAAAGAAGGAGAAAAATTCTTCAAATGTTGCAGTGGAAGTTTTAATAAAGCCGAATACAATCATCCCACAATGGAAAAAGAAATCCTTACAATCACAAGGGAATCAAAAAGTTCTTAATCTTTTTAGCCCAAAAAACCTTTGCTTATTCAAACTGATTACAAAGGAATACTTGATTTTGTTAAAAAACATGCAAGCGCAAGGGAGACTTCTGTGCTGGCTATTATGGCTTAGCCAGTTTTCTTTCTCTGTTGAACATATACAGGGATCGAAGAATTCTCTTAAAGATACTTTAACTCATGAGCTCGCTAATGGTGATTATCAGAGCAGAACTCCTTACGGAAAAGAAGAAAATCTAAAATAAAATGTCATTATGACTAAGACGGGTTCCTCCCTCTAGTAGAATCCTTACGGATATTTTGGAATTCCATATAATGAGTAGATTGCACCTATTCTGTTGGCTTCTGCCTATCCAATCGCACAAAGATTCATCCTTTTAGAATTATGAATAAATTACCTAAGGTGTCCTTATAATATTCAAAGAAAAAAAGTTCTCATGTTGTAGAAAAATGGTTCAACAACTGATATGCGACCTATATCGACTACTATCATAATTATTCTTATGATAGTTTGGAGTTATAGAGTACTATGATCTTCTTTCTTGATAGATTTGGAGTTGGGGTTGTTAGATTCCTAGCTAATTAAATCTCTCCATATGACCCCATCATCAAAGCCTGGGAATATGGACTTGCAGGTTATCTCATGAAAATCCTAGATCCAAAGTACTCATTCTTCTCAAGACTAACTAAGTTTCAATAGTGCATGTTTAAAAGGATTAAAAGCCTGTATGTGGAGGTACATTCTGCAGCTACTGAATATGAAAATGGAAAAGCCAAACTAGCACATTATCTTATTCAATTAGTTGATTTAGATATATGGTCCCAATTATCAATGACAATAATGGTTTCTAAAATGATAAGAAGTTGTTAGTAATCCTGCTTTAGCAAGAGCCATCGAATTTTACAATATTTATCATCAAATGTGGATATTAATTGAACAAGAAAACACACTAATCCATTGTAGGAACATTACTTTCGTTTATCATAATGATCTTAACAAATATATGTACGTAAACGGAGCTACTTTGAAGATGTCGTTAATTATCATTTTGATGTTTGAGCTAGAAACTTCTTATCAGAAAAAAGAAAGAGATATCTTCATAAATTATTTGAAAGATGGTATCTAGAGTAGAGTTGAGAAAAGTTGACCCGACATGATTACTGATCCGAAACCGACATGAAGTTAAGTGAGTTTGGGTATAAAGTTTCAACCGGTTTAATTAAATGGGTTGACACGTTTAACCCGTTTAATTAAATAAGTTAGGTTCAGGTCGAGATTCTCGACACTATAAAGTACCCATTTAACCTGTTTAATTAGATGGGTTAAATAAGTCAACTCATTTTTCCATTTGACATTTATCTGTTTACTTTTTTATTATATAATTAAGAATACAAAAATTTGAACATTGTGAATTATGATGAATTGGGGGAGTTTTAGAGAGTAATTATTTAATGTGATATGCAAAATTTAATTTTTAACACTATGTAGTTACATATTAGTTGAAAATGTTAAATGCGTAAATGGGTAATTAGGCGATTGAACACGACATATATCCCAATTCTCTATGAACAAACATCTCTTATGATCATAACAGTTTAAGTTCGTCTTCAAATCATTTCTTTTTAATATTTCCACTTTGAAGTTTTCAATAAAAGACGTTTCACAATGGGGAATGTTATTTAATCAAACCTTATATCTTAAATATTAAAATTTCTTGATTAAAGTTTCGCCGTCCTTAAAATATAAAAACTTGATTAGTGACTACGGTCCAAGGTAGGAAACAAAATGGATCTATGTTGTGTCTGATCTGAGGGATATGTGGTTGAGATTAGCGATCTCTATAAACTAGAAGCTATATGAACATCAGGGCCTAATGCCAACTAAGTTTAGGAAATTGTCAAAACTCTCTAATTAATCATTAATTATTTTGCTAAGCATGGTGATCCTTTAACCACAAAAAATATAATATTTATGATATAAATAGTAGATTATGATAACTAGTACCAGTAAAGTCATTATAAGAAGTCTAATCATTTAAACAAGCATATTTTCATTAAAAACACCTAAAATTAGTTTTATTGCATATCCCATCCAAATTTGGGGTCTTTCTCTAATTTTTCAAAGTTTTGGGTCAAAAGTACGAAAACAAAAAAAAAAGTAGTTGAAATCAAAAGCATAAGATCTCAAGGTAGTTAAAAATTAATGCAAAAAGTTGAGGTTGAAAAATTTATTTTCAAAACCCTAAAGGGTGGCAGGTGCAAAATACCCTTAGAATAAGGCTCTATGATCCAAGCTCAAGGTTCTACATCCACAACCCTTTGTTAAGTCTAATTCCTATCCAAATCATGCACAAACGAATTGCTGCCCATCTTTTATATTGGCGTTCATACTGCAATTTCCATGTCCACCAAAGGGTATTCTTCAACACTTCGATAGTATATGATTTATTACTATCACCTTTGCACATAGCAAAGCCATATTGTTGGCTTTCTTAAAGAGTTTTTTTTTATATATTTTGATGAAAGACAAAAAGGGTTTAATCAATTGACATATTCACCATGTTATAATTAAATGTTCTTAAGAATTGTTATTGTTTAAATGTGCTATATTTTTGAAGTGGATGTTGGAATATTACTTAGTTGATTTTATATTAGGTGTCACAATATCTTTGACATTTTTTAATCTTCAAATTTGAAGGTTATCTTTATGATATTATATTGTGTGATTCAAATTTGAATATGTGATATTTATAATATAATATTGTAATTCAAATTTGACTATGATATTATGAGATAAAATATGTCACTTTATTAGGGAACCAAAGTTCGCAAATATTTGACATTTCTTAACAAAGATTCAATATTTGCATGGTTGATATTTGCCTTGTATATGGAAGGCCTACAAAGTAGCTCAAGAAGATCTTAAGCCAGCAAAAGATATGCCAGCCGTTACAAATCAGCCAATTGGATCAACTAGCCGTTACTAGCTGGATTGTGTAATCTTCAAGGGCACTGAACTGTCATTCAAGACCTTGAACTGAAGCTAATTTTAATGAAAGTCTAACGGCTAGTTTGCAAGAGCTCCTTCAAGACTTGGCTATAAACATAGAGCTGAATGAAGAGCTAAAGTACAAGAGAGAGCAAGCACTCATTGGCATAAACATTACTCGAGATTTTATTGGCATACTCTGAGCTTAAATTTGCTTCTATATATTACATTTCATTGTATTGTTCAAGTTGTAATTTGGGTGGGATCATAGAGTTGAAGGGTCAACTCTACCAACGACTTGTTGAAGGGTCAACTTGTAGCTTGGAACTTAGAGTAGGTGTACTCTAGTGTTGTAGTCATCCCTTCTAATAAAATTGGGTTAATCCTAGAGTTAGGGAACTCTATGCGGGAACTAAGCTTGGTTGATGCTAACCTCGTGAAAAATTACTCGTGTCTTGTCCACGTTTATCTTTCCGCTCTTTACTTGATTAATTTGCGATATTGATCATCACCCTATTCAACCCCCTCCTCTAGGGCGATTTAACTAGCCAAATCGGGCCAACAATTGGTATCAGAGCTAGTACTATTTTTGTGAGACTTCACCGTCTAATGGTTCGATCCCATGGCTAGCTATGATTTTGACTCTAACTGCCGTCCGCTTTTTAAAAGTACTAATTATTTTTTGTAGTAGGAAACAATGCAAAATTATATCAAGCACAAGGGTCTCGATCTATGGGAGATCATGGTCAAAGGTCCAATAGTTATTGAGAAATCGGAAGATGAATATGCTGAAGATGATTACAAGCGGATATCCAAAACTTTTAAAGCTATAAACATTTTATTTTGTGCACTTACTATTGATATTTATGAGCTTATCTCATATTGTGATAGTGCCAAGGAAATTTGGGAGACTCTTTATAATTTATATGGTACTAATCAAAATGTGGTATTAAGCGAATTTGTGACGCAAGATAAAATAATCATGGATGAAAATGTTAAGAAAGTTGAGGATCACCAACCACATGAAAAGCAAGAACATGAAAATGATGATCCAAATCAACGGTTTATACATAATGATGTCAAACATATCCAAATTAAGGAATTTCTTGAAAATGGTGAGAAAAATAATGATTCATCTATTCTTCAAAGCGGTGAGAATGAGGTAACATCCATAATTGAATTTTCAAATAATAGTATTTCTCCAACTTGTCACATTTTTTATGATTTAAATACCACACCAAATTTTCAACCTTCAAAAATTCTTGATTGTGGTGTTAAATCAAGAAAATATGTCAAGATTGAGGGAAAGAAAAATTTTACCTCATTAATTTTTCTTGCTACTAAGAATGTTGAATCCAAGAAGACAAGGGTATCAAGATTTGGTCAAGCAACTTCATTCTTGAAGAAATCAAAAAGGAATGTGCATGTTCATGGGATATTATTGATTTCTCATTTACGTCCTAATAATGAATTTTCAATAGCATTTGATCATCTTGAAAATTTAAGTGGACAAGGAAACATTGGAGCTTCGTAAAGGTATATGGTAAGTTATGGTTTGTCAAAAGTAAAAATAAGGTAAATTCGTTTGTTTTATCATTGCTCAGATTTCAAGGCCCTGAAATATAGTCCAAGGCTTTGAACTGCAGGCAGAAATTGGGTATCTTTAATATAACCAATTCAAAGGCTTGAATTTTTATATCAACATCTTCAATAGTGACAATATTTGAATTTTTGTTAAACATAAAACAATGTTACTTTACATTTTGTGGCATTTTGATTTCAAAATTTTTTGTGAATTTTAATTTGCTTTATTATCCTTGGAATGTAAGCATGATTAATGCTCAAATATATCTTATACTATTATGACATGTTATTATGCACATTGCTTTTGTCCATAATTATTATGATTCCTAATACTTATATTGCTTGTATCTAGAACAGAAAAATTATATCACTTGATCATTTTTCAATAGTCTTTGAGTTTTCAATTGGTATCATTTTCGATAGCCTTGATTTACTCTTGAGAATTTTGTTAACGTTAATCACTTATTGCATCATTTTGTTTCAAGTCAATGAGCATTAGCGTATGTGATTAATTTCATGATTAGTATTTTATCCCCTATATATTTTTTGTGAGTGCTATGGATTGAGGGAGAACATCTTTATATGACATTGATTCATTAAGGGGGAGTTATATGTGTTTGTAATAATTTTTTATAAGCTTCAATTTTTCTTTCTCCTTCTTGTGCTATCGTTTTGATGAAATACAAAAAGGGGGAGAAGTATTTGGAAAACTTTTCATGGTGTGTCAATCAAAATTGTATGGACTTGTTATTTTCATTGGGTATTCTCTTTCATTAAAAAGGGGGAGATTGTTGGCATTCTTAAAGAGTTTTTTTTATATGTTTTGATGAAGACAAAAAGGGTTTAATCAATTGACATATTCACCATGTTATAATTAAATGATCTTAATAATTGTTATTGTTTAAATGTGCTATATTTTTGAAGTAGATGTTGGAATATTACTTAGTTGATTTTATATTAGGTGTCACAATATCTTTGACATTGTTTAATACTCAAATTTGAAGGTTATCTTTATGATATTATATTGTGTGAATTCAAATTTGAATAGGTGATCTTTATGATATAAAATTGTAATTCAAATTTGACTATGATATTATGAGATACAATATGTCAATTTATTAGGGAGCCAAAGTTAGCAAATATTTGACATTTCTTAACAAAGATTCAATATTTACATGGTTGATATTTGCCTTGTATATAGAAGGCCTACAAAGCAACTCAAGAAGATCTTAAACCAGCAAAAGATATGCTAGCCGTTACAAATCAGCCAATTGGATCAACTAGCCATTACTAGTTGGATTGTGTAATCTTCAAGGGCACTGAACTTCCATTCAAGCCCTTGAACTGAAGCTGATTTTAAGGAAAGTCCAACGGCTAATTTGCAAGAGCTTCTTCAAGACTTGGCTATAAATATAGAGCTGAATGAAGAGCTAAAGTACAAGAGAGAGCAAGCACTCATTGACATACACATTACTCGAGATTTTATTGGCATACTTTGAGCTTAAATTTGCTTCTATATATTACATTTCATTGTATTGTTCAAGTTGTAATTTGGGTGGGATCATAGAGTTGAAGAGTCAACTCTACCAACGACTTGTTGAAGGGTCAACTTGTAGCTTGGAACTTAGAGTAGGTGTACTCTAGAGTTGTAGTCATCCCTCCTAATAAAATTGGGTTAATCCTAGAGTTAGGGAACTCTAGGCGGGGACTAAGCTTAGTTGATGCTAACCTCGTAAAAAATTACTCGTGTCTTGTCCACGTTTATCTTTCCACTTTTTACTTGATTAATTTGCGATATTGATCAGCACCCTATTCAACCCCCTCATCTAGGGTGATTTAACTAGCTAAATTAGGCCAACACATATCTTTCTTCCTAGTATCACTTTTCCTCTTCAATTGAATAAAAATTCTTTCCTCGTATTCCTCTGTTGAGCGAACCTCAGAGATGGTTTTCCTTTTTCTCATTCTTGATCCTCCGCACCCGAGCACTATTACATTGTCAGACTAGCATATCTTAAGCGCGTATGACAGCAACGAGACACTAGATGCAGCGAGACCCAGCAAACTATGAGTCTCTCGAGGAACTGCCACCCTTTCCAACTTGATTAATTTTACCTACGGTCCATTCCTTTGTTCTTAATACTGCACCCAACACGGGAATGACACCTACAGCAGCAAGTGTTTATGATCCTGGTGCCAAAATTTCATTTAATAATTTTAATTTTTCTTTACATGCAAAATTTCTTCTTTGTTTTTTGTAGGCAGCAGGTTCATTTTACATTTTTACCCCACCTACACTTCCTTAGCCCGTGAGGATGTACTAACGGAGAGTATTCTATTTGAAAGGGATACAAAATGACTCACACACACATGTACTACAGTTCTATAGTCTTTTTAGTACAGAACAATTTTGAGGTCCCAAACCTCGTCTTCATCACATAAACATGGGTTGGCTACTGTCAGGATTCGCATTGTGTATTGTGTGCAGAAACTAAATAGAGTAACGAGCATTTGTTTTTTAACTTTATGTAACGGATGTGGCTTAAAGGTGTTGATGTAGTTTCCGGAAGCAATTGATTGGAGCGATTGAATCAAAACTTTCAATTTAGATATGAATCTGAGCGGAAGAAACATGGTTTTTTGTTGTTTTGTTGTTACTATAGTTCATTGTGTTTGGAGGGTAAGGAACGGGAGAATTTTTCAACAGAAGCAGCTAGACATTGAGTGGCATGTGAAGCAAACAAAAATAGATGCAAGCTAAAGGTTAAATGTTGCTTGTACTTGATTTGTTTTGGACAAGCTTTTAATTTTACGCTAAGCCCTCTAGATATACCTAGTTGCACATAATTATTTTTAAGTAATGGAAGCTACCTTTTAGTTTGTCAAACAAAAAGAACAGTTTTAAAAAATGAAGAGTCAATTCCTATATGTCACTCAAGCTCTTAATTGATTCATACAATACGCCTAATTAATTTATTCATATAAGTTGGAATTCAGGCATCTTTTCTTATCACATGTTCGCATGATCATCCAAGCATAACATGTCACTTGATTTTCTCTTGATCTAAATAGAACTTATAAATGTGTATAAGTTGTTACTTAATTTAATTAACAAAAATACAGCTCACATGCTTAATTGTTTTCATATTATTGAACCATAAAATTAGAAAAGATATTGTCATCCTTTATGCTTTATTGGATTGCGTGAATATTTGATATGTTCAAATATTGACTTAAAATAAATTACCTAAATTACGTTGGTTAATTAATTATCTCTCTGTGTAATAAACTCGCTTAATTTGAATTAAGAAAGATTACTTTCACGCCCATAAATATGGGATGAACTTTACTTGCCTATTTGAGTATCTAATTTGAATACATTTTCTTAACAGGAGCTTGCATTTAAAACAAAGCAAACAGCAGCTCCAGGCCAAGTTCCATTTGTTGAAAGGGTCACTTTTACAAGAAGGAAACTAGCTTGCTTTCAACAAAGAGGCAACCAACAACTATGGCCACTTAATGTAGTCTCCTCAGGTAAGGAATGTGGCAAAATGAGGATCCTCAGCATCAAACCAAAAGGCATATCACAATTACTAGTTCAAGGCACTGACTAGAACACTGCCAGATGGAAAGACGATTACAACGCATTTCTTAATTCTCTAATGGCTAGTATCTCAGTTTCAACGATCTTCTTGTAATTGAACTCTATAAATAGAAGAGTTAGCTAATGGTGAAGAGTGCAACACACAAAGCAAAGATATGAAATGCTCTTAGTTGTATTCTTGTAATCATATTGAAAATCAATTGTAATCATTATAGCCATTGCATAACATGTAAGAGAAGAGAACTTGGAGAGTTTTCTTTTAAACAAGAGGGTCTTAGAGTGTGTTGTCCTATATAGGAAGCGTCTTAGGTGAAATTGCTTCCAGTGAAACTTTGGAAGGTATTCCTTGTGGGGCAACTGAGTCGGGAGAACTTAGTTTGCAACCAAGAGAAGTGGATGAAGTGTTGGGCTGCCTAAGAAGGAGTTTGAGGTGAACTCGCCCTAAGTAGGAGTTAAAGGGTGTACTGTCGAATTCCTTAAAAGTCACTTGAAAATTGTTTTTTGAGGAGATCAATACAAGTCAATTGAATCCTAAAGAAGGGTTCTTAGACGGGGACGTAGCCCTATTGAGAGAGTGGGCCTTTTGCATAAATTCAAGTGTTATAATTTCTGCATTTGAAACTATGTTCAAGTTCCTAAACTATTTTGTTTACTGACCTTATGCTTTATCTATTTGAGTACATGACTCTATAGCACTCTACATTATTTTGAGCATAGGTTTGTATCTACAAAAATTATTTATCACCCTCTTCACCCCTCTCTAAAGTAATTTGGTCTATCTTTGGCACCAACAAAATAAATTTAGAATAAGATCTTGTCCTCTTTTTCTTTAGGTCTTTAATTTTGCATTTCACAAGAGGAGATATAGAGCGCACATCTTAAATTTTCTCTATTCGCAATATTCAAAGCTGGCATGTTCCTTAAGAGAAAAAAGTGTTAAGAATCGAGCGACTTGAATTAACCTACATTAATGGAAAGGCCTCTTTTTTTCAACTTCTATTTAATGAAGATACTTAAACTAAAGTTATTTGCACTTATTTTAAATTTTTATGATAATCGAAATTTTTAGTGTGGGTACGTTTTGTGTTTTATATTCTTTAGAAAAGAAAACATATTTTAAAACGACTGCACGTGGTCGTTTTAATTCACTTCATACTTTTGTATAAGTACAAATTTATTTTTATTTTGGTCATAAATAAGAAATGATTCCCTGGAAAAAAAAAAGAAGTCAGACTTGATGCAAAATGTACCTATACTTGATAAATAGTTGTTTTTTTGTGTTCGACTATTGTTAATTTCATGTTAGATTGTACCTTTGAATTACTAAAAGTTAGTAAACTAATTTTTTTTTACTAACAGATCTCGTCCAATATTCAAAATGTTCAGATTAGGTGAGAGTGAAAGACCACGATTAAAGATATAATCAATTCTAACAGTAACTAAAAAATATTACCATGCTTCATGAAATTAGTTTAAATTTGTACTTGTAAGATATAAAAAATAATAGAAAAGTTTAAATGAAATCGTTAAAAATTATATGCCAATATTGTCAATTCCCTGACATTTCTGCAACCAAAAAAGGAAAAGCCACGACATCTTGTCAAAAAGATAACCTATCTACTCAAACAACATAGCCAGAGATATTTACTTCAGGCAAAGATTGATAGTCTTGATGTGTTGGATTGTGAGGACTCACTTAGATGTGGAAGTTTATTCCGATCTTTCTGTCGTCTAGCTACTACCGGAGGACAGGTGGCTACTAGAGTCATCAGAAAATCCATGCCTCAACCCCAAATTCTAGAGATGGTTAGATTTAGACCCCGTCAGTTCGGGCAGGGGGGGTCAAATATGGATCAGGTGTATTTGGATTTGGATAAAATACGGGTCGGGTGTATTTCAGGTTCGGATAAAATACGGACGAGTGTATTTCGGTTTTGCGGGTTTCGGGTAGACCCAACGGGTTTAAACCAGCGTCTCTTTATTAATTATTTTAATTTTTTAAAATTAATAATTGGGCTTATTTGTTGCAGAAAATAATCATTATTTAATGAAATACATGGCAATTGTAATTTTTTTAAAAAATATTAAAAATATTCATATTTTTTATAATGCGTGAACATTATGTATGAGAGTTGGGTCACCTTTAGGTTGGGCGGATCAGGCAGTACATTAAAGTAAGGTCAATAATGGGTCAGGTTATTAATGGGTCAAGCCTTCTAGAGCAACTTAACGGGTTAGAGTTGCTCAGCTCGCCAAATACTTATTCAATAATTCGATATCTTTGTTAACCAACACACTTTATTAAGAGGTCGACCGTAATACAAATATAGTCGGTCCATTTTCTATTACTAGCATTGTAGTTAAATGCGTAGTAGAATGGAAACCAAATAAAAAGAAATTAGAGAAATACAAGATATTTTATTTTAATTATAACATCAAAAATTTAGATTTTGACAAAGTAATTTATCTAAATAATATTAGACACATTCAATTCATGTCATTAAAAGTATAATGGTAGGGCTTACGGATTTTTAGTATTTGCTTATTTTGTATGATTTTCTTAACAGTAGATTATTATTTCACATCGTTGCATACCATTCATTTAAGTTGTCAAAGTTATAAGTTGCATATGAGGTTATCTTACGATAATGGAGCTGGAAAAACAATAGTACAATTGACTAATTTGTCAGAGGATGCGATAATATATAATATCCCTCTAAATGATTGGATTTAATGAATACCGTTATTGTCAAGAGGATAAATGAAAGATAATTAAAAAAACAAGGATATAATGTTCGAGTCAAGCAGGTGGGTGCGGGTTCGAGTTCGGCTCGCGTTGGATATGCTAATTTGCGAGTTTTTCGGGTTTTTCAAGTTCGCTTTATTTCGGATTCGGGTCGAGAAAATCGTTTTCAAAACCCAAAATTTTCGGGCGGGCTCGAGTCGAGTCAGTTTTTGCTAGGGTCTAGTTAGATTAGTATAAAGGAGAGTAGAGAGCAGATTTAGTAAAGGGAATTGCTTGCTCTATGATGTGTGTCTTTCCCTGATCTGATCCCCCCATTTTATAGCAGCACTAAGTTGAAACAGAATCAAGGATTAACACACAATCAATCACTCTATAACCAGAATGTCCATGCCTCAAACCCAACTCGGTCACATAAACCATGAATTCCATATCTCTTTGCCAACAAATCTCCTCACGCTTCATACAGGAAATAGAGCATGTGACCAGAAACAAACTAGTAATGTTATATCAAGTCACCATCTAAGTAACTTAATACTTTTATAAAATATCAATACCCTGAATCATTTAAAATATCACCAACAGCATACATTGTCCCTTTACGCCTATCGATATATTAACTTATTACACATTGAATGTAGTCGCCAGTGTTTGATATGGTGATGGGAAAATGCATCTTCCTTAGACAATTAAAAATGATACATCTTAGCATAACTATTTTCTTAATGTGTTTCGCGAGATCATATACATCTTAGCCCTTGGGAAATATCTTAACTTAGCAACACCAAGCTTTGACTTTATATCATAACTCCAAGTCAAAGAGTATCGCCAACAGAGGTCACACAGAGACACAGAAACGGAATGCACTTGTCACTCATCAAATAGGTGTAAATTTAGCACAAAAGTATGAAAGTGTGTCATGGCATAGCTCCCACCAAGCTGGGCATGTCAGTTTTCTATGTCATGCGAATTGGAAGTCCAACTTTTGCTCCCCCCCAAAAAAAAAGAGCCACTAGATAAACATACCTAATGTTAACTTTAGCACTCAAGATTCGGCTATAAGGCTTCGATTAAATAAGGCAATTTCCAGATTTTATAACTTATCATTCATATGACACAAGTATAATCACTACAAAAAAAAGTAACTTTCACCAACAGACATCTAGGGACAAAAAATAAGTTATGTTGGCAATGTAACAGATTAAGTTATTTGTTGGTACTAAAGTTTTCAATTTTAGAGGGAAGAATGGGTTCTAATATTTCTAACTTGTAAAAAATGGTGCATTGGTATTATTATAATAGTACCAAGGCTAAAGTTTTCTGTTGGTATTGCAATCATGTTGCCAACATACTCATCTATAAAATAAATTTTTTTGGTATTAAGAAAGAACATTATCACGGGAAAATTGAATAACTATCTACAAAATACACATTTGACAATAAAATAAAAAAACAGCCTAATATGCGAAGAGCTTGACACTCTTTTTTTTTTTCTTTTAAAAAGCCAAAAGTCCCTTGCTTTGGTCTTTGCAGTAGAACCCACCAATGCCTAAATTGAATTTGGTTTTTGTTTTAATTAGCCAAAACATACGACTTCGCTACATGCTTAAACAGAAGCATCTGTGACTACATGTTCTTCAAGCTCATTGAGTCCTAGACCTTCAAAACGCAAACCCTAGTTTGTCTTCTTCATCACTCCATTCCTGTTGGTTTCTTGGTGTTCGTGGAGTCAGAATCTACAAAATCGCTTGTTTCTTTTGTGGTGTTCGATTTTGAAGGTTCAAAGGTATGTGTCGTTCCTCTTATCTTCTCTTTCAATCTCCTCTATGTTTCTAAACATTAGATGATGTCGTTGCAACCAATTTCTGGACGGTTTGGTGTCAAAAAATCGAGGGTTTGGTACTAGAAAATAGGGGCTAAATGCAAGCAATCGGCCAATTTCTGGACGGTCTGATCGAGGGTTCGCTGAAGGTATTATGTTTTTGAAATTCCATTGAATTTGTTGGGTTTGAAAAGGAATTAAGGCAGTGGCTAATTACAATGACGATTTTTGTGTGCTTTGGCTAGTGGAGATTATTTGAACTTGTAGTATTATTGTTACCTCTCTTTGTCTTTCTCAAACTGGAAAACGCCCATACGCTAAAATTGTTCCTAGGTGTACTCATCCCATTTACTCTCGTAATCTTCATACTATTCTACTTTTACAAAAGAAAAAACCAAACAATTGAAAAGGCAGATAATGAAATAATAGACCCTAAGTATGGAAACACAGGTAATGAGCGAAATGAGGAGCTGATGTTTTTCGAAGGGGGTGAAGATCTCACAATTCTTGACATTTTAGATGGCCTAGGAAAAGTTATTGGGAAATCAAGCTATGGCACATTATATAAAGCCAATTGATCAATCGATAATTCAATTTTGCTACTTAGATTTTTAAGGCCAACTTGTAGTGGGATGATTAGGGAAGTAATGGCTTTTATTCACGCAATTGGGTTGGTTAGACACCCTAATTTGGTCCCTCTTAGGGCATTTTATATGAGTAGTCTTGCTCAATTTATTAAATGGACTTTTATCTTGAACAATGCTTGCTTTTTTACTTCAATTTGAACTGGGTTTCTCTGAAATTTTTGTTTGGTGTGGTTGCTGCAGTGGATTCTTCTAACGATGTTATTTGGATGGAGAAATTATTTCAAAGTAGTTCATATCATTATTTGGCACTGATTGGGAGGTCTATTTGTCATGGGTTTTTCTATTTGTTGTTAAATCATATATGATGTGTAGAAATGGGTAACTAAATATGGTTCATCAATGCTTGATTTTTCCTGGGATTATCATAAAATGCTGGGAATTTTGGCTAGGAAATCTTGTTATAGTATTTTGTATAGTTTCTTGTTGACTCATGCTATTTTGAAATGCTTTAGCAATTATTGGCATTTGTAAAATAATAAAGAATTAGTTACATATGTTAAATTAGTAAAATATTTTGCATAGTTTTCTGATTGTAGTATTTTCATTCTTATTCCCCTCCCTCTCCCCCTCCTCCTCCCGCCTTTGTTGTTTTATTATTATATAAGTTGAAATGCTTTAGTAATTAACAAATGTAAGAATTTGGTAATTGACATATGTAGGAACGTACTTGTCATTATGGATGTCTTCAAGGATAAAAGTTGGGTGAAGTTCAAGAGAATAGATGATGGATAAAAGGAATGTTTAAATGCATTCCTTGATCATGCGTTTGCAACTTCTGCTGATAATAATGAGATTCCATACTCATGTTCAATTTGTGCTAACCGCTTTTACTATAAGAGAGAAATTGTGATAGGTCACTTTATCATGAAGGGGATGGATGCTGATTATTAGATATGTATTTGGGTTTTCCATGGGGAGCAAACAATAAGTGATTATGATGCTGATGATTATATGGTAAATGATGCATTTAGCGAAGAAAATTATGGATTATTTGACCATGAGATACATGATATGATAGGAGATGCTTTTGATTGTCATGAATCCAATGAGGGTTCATCAGGACTTAATGAAGAGGCGAAGACCTTCTTTAAGTTAATTAAAGATGCAGGTCAACCTCTTTACCCTGGTTATGAAGTGCTTAGTAAAATCGCATTTTTTGTTGAAATGTATCATCTTAAATGTTTATATGTGGTGACTGATAGGGAATTTGATGCTTTTGTCAAACTTTTTAAAAGAGCTCTTCCTAAAGATTCAACATTGTCTGACTCTTTTAAGAAAATGCAAATTATCATTAAGCAACTTGGTCTTGGCTACCAAAAGATTGATGCTTGTCCGAATGACTGTGTTCTTTTTTGGAAAGACAAGGATGAATTCAGTATGTGCACTAAGTGCGATGCTGTAAGGTGTAAGACGACAGATGATGGAGCAATTATGAAATTAGCTTCTGATGATCCAATTCCAGTAAAGGTTTTGTGCCACTTTCCGTTGATTCCTAGACTCAAGAGACTCTTTATATCATCTAAGACAGCTCCCTTAATGAGATTGAATGCGGAGGAATGCAAATAGGATGGCAAATTAAGGCATCTAGATGATGCTCATGCATGGAAAGATTTGCTCGTGATCTATGAAATGTTGGACTTTGCTTGTCAAGCAGTGAGTTCAATCCATTTGGGAATATCAGTACTCAATACAGTACACGACCAGTTATATTAATGACATATAATTTGCCTCCATGTTTGTGGGTGAGGCAACCCTATATCTTTCTTTCATTGCTGATACTAGGTCCAAAGGTACTGGGAAATGATATTGATGTCTTTTTAGAACCTTTAGGGGATGAGCTAAAGGAATTGTGGGAGCCACGTATGCAAACCTATGATGCCTTCAAAAATGAGACCTTCAATTTGCACAGAGCCTTAACTTGTACAACCAGTGACTTTCCTACATATGGTAATTTGTCAGGTTGAAAAACTAAAGGGAAGTATGCTTGTCCTTGTTGCAATATTGACACTTGCTCCCTTTATTTGAAAGGAAGTAGAAAAATGTGTTATATTGGCCATCGTCGCTTCTTACTAGATGATCATAAACATCGTCGTAGTAAGAAAGAATTCAACGGAGAAATAGAAATTAGACCTCCTCCTAAAATACTATCTATAGTTCAATTGCTAGATCAAATGAATGGGCTAAACATCACTTTTGGAAAGCATCCTGACACTAAGCAGGAAAATAAAAGAAAGGGAGATGAGGTGACACCTTAGAAAAAAGAGAGCATTTTTTTCCACCTCCCATATTGGAAGCACCTCGTGGTCCATCACTACCATGATGTTATGCATGTGGAAAAAAATATTTAAGAGAACATACTTCAACACTTTTAGGCATTAAGGGCAAGGCAATAGATACTCTGCAGTCACGCCATGACTTGAAAGAGTTGAATATAAGACATAATCTTAAGCCTGTAGAAGATGGTGGTAAGGCTTACATATGCCCGACATGCTTTACATCAAGCAAAAAGGAGAAAGATGAGTTTATTAACATACTAGCTTTAGTGAAAGTGCCTGATGGTTATGCATCAAATACTAGGAGATGCATTGTGGATGGAAAAATCTATGGCTTAAAAAGCCATGACCATCATACTATTATGCAGCAACTATTGCCACTTGTGAGGAAAATACAAAACAAGAACCTCGATGCTATTTTGATTGAGTTGAATACATTCTTTAAGGAGTTATCTTATAAAAACGCTACCCCAGAGAACTTTAAAAGTTTGCAAGATCATGCTGTTCATATACTTTGTCAACTAGAAGAAATTTTTTTGCCTGCCTTTTTCGACATAATGGTTCACGTAATTGTCCATTTACCTTATCTAGCAAAAGTTAAGGGTCTAGTTATGTATTATTGGTTGTATTCTGGAGAAAGGTATGTCCCTGACTTTATATATTTATTCCAAAACATAAACAGAGCTTGTGGTCATATTAAATTAATTTGATAAATTGTAGGGATTTGGGAAAGCATACATTTTCTATTTGCAATAAAAGTCGTGTAGAGGGGTCAATTGCTGAAGCACATGTAGCAGAGGAATATGTGGCATTTTATGCTAGATATTTGCAAGGCACTGAGACAAGGGAGAATAGACCACCAAGGAACCAAGATGATGGCGATGAAGCATATAGGGGTCTATCTATATAATCCCCAAACTGACATGTATTATCCAAAATGAAAGACATTCATCCTGATTAGTTTGTAATTGATCAAGCGCATTGTTATGTGCTATTTAATTGTGATGAAGTTCAAGTGTATGCATGTAAAGCTTGTCATAGAGCTACCAATTAAACCACTACTTTGATTTATAAATAAGATTGATAGCATAGGAAAGTAGGTATCGATCCCACAAGGAAAGATTATGATAGTAAGCTAGTTTAAATCTAATTAAATCTACTACTATAATATATTTTACTTCTTTAAATTGCTAAACCAAATCAAATTAAACAAGTAAAAATATGGAAAATTACTTACTAATGCAACTAAATATTCTAATCCTAATTCTGGAAATAAAAAAATAGTAAATACCTAACCTAAATATTTTGGAAAAACAAAAAATAAAAATTATCGCACACTATTAACTGAAAATTAAAACATAAAGTAACAAATAGAAAATTAATATCAAAATTCATAGAAAATATTATCAATTAATATTATGAAATTTATCAATTTATATTCCCATAATTATATTTATTTAATTTCAAAAAAATAAGAAAGAAGATCAAATCAAAAAATTAAAACAGAAAATAATATCTGAAATTTGAAAAATAATAAACTGCACTTAATTAAATAAAACAATAAATAATAAATTTACCAAGATTGTATAATATAATTTCCTAGACTTAATAAAATCCAAAAAAATGAAATTAAAGATTAAGAACATAATTTTCAAATTTATTATAATAAAAAACTACACGTATTCAATTCACAAAATGATTCTGAAAAATAATGAAATAATTTTAAAAAATTATGAAATAATTTTAAAAAATTATGAAATTAAATATCATCATATTAGGATACTAAATAAACCCTAAAATGGAATAAAACATAAAAAAACACATACATGACTATTTTTAGCCGAATTTCTAACAAACCGTTAAATAAATGGCAAAACAAAATAGAAAATAAATCTAAAAACTATAATCACACTAAAAATCAAAGTATAACTAATCTAAAATTTTAAAAGACTACTTATTTGGGGGGGGGACACGAAATTAATAATAAAAACTATAAATTTAAGAATTAAAATTTGCAAACTAAAGAAATTAACTAAAAAGCAACAAATAATTATTAAGGATATCAAATTTATGAAAAACACTTAGCATAATCTATATCCACCATGTAAATTAATATTTATCTTCAACACACCAATTGACTTATCCATGAGTTAGACTGCAGAAGACACCCACTAGTGAATCTTCCCCGTTTTTTCTTATATTATAGTTTATTTAGGTCAAACCCTAATATAAACCCTACTAGTTTTGATAACCCTAGCACCAGCGCAAGAATTTAGTTAAACTAGAGCATTAAGTATTTGAAAAATATCATGTAACGCCTTGTAATCAATTTACCAGCAAATTATTTTAGCAAATTGATTTAACAACGATCTATAATGATTACCTAATCAAAGGAGATGGGTTTGAGCCATCTATGATTAATTAGGGTGATACTTATACCTAAAAGACTATAATTGTTGCATATTAAAGCCTTTTAAACTATCATATGAATTCGTATTAAACTAATTAGCATGCATTCTAATGAATCTAACACAAATATCATAAACAATAAATACAAATAATTATAGAATCATGGAATAAAAATCAATTAGACAATAAAGAATAAAAATTGTTTCAAAATAATTAATTTAGCATGGTTTCAAATAGATTACACTAAGCACAAGAAAATTACTCACTCATATTAGAAATTAAATTACACAATTAACCCAAATAATTCATGTTTAATAACAACTAAACTTATAAAATAAATAAAAAATTAGAAAAAAAAATACAATACTACTTTGACTAGATGATGATGGACGTTGACGGTGATGATGATCGATGATGAGGGAATGTTTGAGATTCTGAGGGAGTCTGTTGGGCTAGGCATGATTTGGGGTTGGGAGAATGATGATGGTTAGGTAAGATGATTATCAAGGGGATGTTGTGTGCGGTAGGCGTGTGATGATGGTGAGGATTATTAATCTTGAAGAGGCCATGAGATGTGATGAGGATGATGATGGTGGCAGTGTGTGATATTGGTGAGGGTTTTTCGTGAAGGAGGAGGTGAGGCGCAAAGATTAGGAGTATTTGTAGTATAATTTTGCTAGGGTTTTCTTTTCTTGTAGGATGTCTTCTTATCCAAATCTTCTAATTCCTTTTTAATTAGGAGTAGTGATCTTATAACCATAGCCCAAATAAATCATTATGAGAATAATATTTTTTTCATAAATCATTATTTTTTTGACCGACTTGATGAATTCGCTTGTAAAATCCTTCATTAAATAAAATCCAAACTTCGACATCTTATAAAGCTTAACTTAAAATATATATATATATATATATATATATATATATATATGTAATTAAGTAAATTAGACAAAATAACATATATAATATGATCAAATTAATTATTAAAAATAGCATAAATTATGACTAAACAAATTCCCCTACACTTAGACTTTGGACGTCCTCGTGCAAAGTAATCTAAGACTGGACCTAAAAACTAACCCTCTTTATTTTAAAGTTATGCTCAAAATATAAAATTTACACTAGGCATTAGCTTGCTTTAAAAACAGTTTTCATTCAAAATGAATTAGTTTTCCTTCCAACAAGTGAATAACTGCTAAACATCTAACCACCATCAAAGTGCTTCTTCATCAACCTCACAATATCTCTTTAATGAAGTAACAAGAGCAATAATCGTCAATCTCTTTTAAGCATGCATACATCGATCAAGAGATCTAAAAAATTTACGATAGAAAAATTGAAGTACAGTATGGCTATAGAGACAATTGAACTATAATGAATAACTCATTGAAATTGATTCCAAACTTGCCTTGCAAAAAAAAAATTTCTTCATTTTTTTTCAAACTCTAATTGCTCACATATTTAAGGCCCATATAGGATCTTAGAAATTAAACACTCCCTATCTCACACTCACCCGAATAGAGGTGCTGGAGCAAACATTTTATTCTCATCATTATTTTATTTATTTATTTATTGACTGTTTGTGTGGTACACGTCATTAATCGGCCCAAAAAAGGGCATGACTCTCCCAACATGGGTTACTCTATGCATAAGGCTCAACTTGATACCTAAACTTTAGGGGAAAAGATGTCGAGCCACCTATTCCTACCCATGTTGATCATCCAACAGTTTTTTTTGTCTTGTTTTTCCTTTTTTTTTTAATAAGACAAGAAAGGTGACAAATTTAATGAGTTGTTCTACTAATTTAATAGTCTAGGAAATGGACTCGACCATTTTATTGCCTTTGAAGCGATTATATAACATGATCAAATAAGATGGATGATTATGACAGTTACTCATTAAAGAGATATATGAGGATCAAGTTAAACTTCTCTGAATGACAGTTTGCATGCTCAGAAGTCTTCACTCATAGAAGAATAAACTAAAAATAGCTAAGCAAAAAATTTTAAGCAACAAAGCCTAGCATAAACTCATATTCATGCATTATTTATAAGAAAATCACTTTTTTTTATAGAATGAATATTGCAGGAACTAAATGCATGATGCACTCCCCCCCACCCCACTTAATTCATGCATTGTTCCTAATGCAAGCAAAAAGTTAAAAATAATGAAGACAAAAGTAAAATTAAATGTGCACTTCCCTAAAAAAACGTTGGGCTGCCTCCCAACCAGTGCCTTTGTTTACTGTCGTTGGCTCGACACAAATGAGCTCATGAATCCTCTAGTCAGATCTACTACACTAAGCATACCTGATATCCTTCATAGAAGTGCTTTAGCCTGTGACCATTTACTTCAAAAATTTTGTTAGCAGCAAAGGATTTAATCTCAACAGCACCATGTGGATAAGTCTTTACTACTATGTCCTAGCCATCTAGAGTTTAACTTACCAGGAAAGAGTTTTAATTTTGAATTGAATGACAACACTTTTTCTCGCACCTAAAATTCGTTCCTACTAAGCTTAGCATCATGAAAAGCTTTTGCTTTACCTTTGTAGATCACTGAATTGTCATAGGCTTCCTAGCGAGTCTCTTCTAATTCCTGTAATTGCAACTTACGCTCTTTCCCTGCTAGGTTATAGTCTAGACTACACTGCTTTACAGACCAATATGATTTATGCTCAAGTCCTACAGGGAGATGACATACTTTACCAAAAACTAACCTATAAGGTGACATACCTATATGTGTCTTATATGAAGTCTTATAAGCCCAGAAAGCTTCCTCTAACCTAAGACTCCAATCTTTCTTATATGGTCTAAAAACCTTTTCTAATATGCCCTTGATCTCTTTATTGAAGATGTCAGCTTGGCCATTTGTTTGGGGACGGTATCCAGTGGACACCTTATGAGTTACATGATATTTGGCTAGCAAGGCACCTAAGACTCTATTACGAAAATGTGTTCCCCTATTACTGATAATTGCTTTAGGAACTCCATATCTATGCAGAATGAGAGATTTAACATGCTTCACAGTAGTTTTAGCACCATCAGCTCTAGTAGCCACAACTTCAATCCACTTAGATACATAGTCAACAAGCATAAGAATGTAAGTACAACCAAAAGAAGGGGGAAAAGGTCCCATAAAGTCAACACCCCATACATCAAAAATCTCCCAAACAGACACATTATGTAGAGGCATTTGATTCCTTCTGGATAAATTTCCTGTCCTCTAGCATGCTTCACATCTTTTACAAAATTCGTAGGCATCCCTAAAAGTAGTAGGCTAATAAAATCCACAGTCAAGAACTTTGTGTGTCATTCTTTTGCATCCAAAATGTCCCCCACTTTCAAAAGAGAGATAGAAAATTAAAATAGAATGAAATTCACTGTCATCTACACAATGCCTTATAATCTTATCCCCACAAAGTTTCCATAAATATGGCTCATCCCAAACATAATATTTAGATTGAGCTCTTATCTTCTCCTTTTGGGCTCTAAACAAGTCTGTAGGACAGGTTTTGTTACTATATAATTAACCATATCAGCATACCAAGTCAGCCTATCATTAATAGCACATAAAGTCTCAACAGGGAAACAATCACTCAATGGATTCCCACTCTCTCAATTGTCTAGCATACTTAGATGGTCAACTACTAAATTTTCAGCTCCTGGCTTGTCTTTAATCTCCAATTGGAATTCTTTCGATATTAATACCCATCTAATCAATCTAGGCTTTGAGTCATTTTTACTTAACAGATGTTTAACAGTAGAATGATCACTATAAACAGTAACTTTAACACCCAACAGATAAGGACGAAACTTTTCTAGAGCAAAAACAACAGCATACATTTCCTTTTCTATAGTAATTACACTGTGTTGGGTCTAGAGTTCTAGAAGCATAATAGATCAAATGAGGTACCTTCCCTACCCTTTGACCTAAGAATACCCCTACTGCCTTATCACTAGTATCACACAACAGTTCAAAAGGTAGCGCCTAGTTGGGGGGTTGTAGTATAGAAGTGGTGGTCAATTTCAACTTCAATTTGCCAAAAGCTCCCCTACAGTCATCATTAAAATCAAATAAAGCATCTTTTGCAAGTAAAGCACATAAAGGAGAGGCAATCTTAGAAAAGTCCTTGATAAATCTCCTATAAAACCCAACATGACCTAAAAAAAACCTCACCTCCTTAACACACCGTGGATATGGAAAAGATTGAATGATTTGTACTTTAACCTTTTCAACCTCTAAGCCCTTAGAAGACTCTACATGACTTAAAACTACTCCATATTCCACCATGAAATGGCACTTTTCAAAGTTAAGCACCAAATTAGTCTCAATGCAATGCTTAAGTACTAATGTAAGATAATGCAAGAACTTAACAAATGAATCACCATGTATGGGAAAATCATCCAAGAAAACTTCCATAACTTTGGTGATAAAATCATAAAAAAATACTCATCATACGTCTTTGAAATGTAGTAGGAGCATTACATAGACCAAATAACGTTATGCTAAAAGGATAGGTGCCAAAAGGATAGGTAAAAGTGGTCTTTTCCTGATCCTCAGGAGCTATAAGGACTTGAATATAACCTGAATATTCATAAAGAAACTAATAATGTGACCTCCCAACTAATCTCTCCAACATCTAGTCCTAAAGAGCAATGAAAAATGGTCATTCTTTGTGGCCTTGCTAACCTTTCTATAGTCAATGCACACTCTCCAACCACTCTAGACTCTAGTAGGAATTAACTCACCTTCCTTATTCTGCATTGTTGTTATTCCCCCCGTTTTAGGAGCCACATGGATAAGACTAACCCACTCAGAATCAGCGATGGGGTATATTACTCCAGCACCTAACCACTTAAGAATTTCTTTTTGAACTACTTCCGTCATAGGTGATTTAGTCTTCACTAAGGGTCTCTCTTAGGCTTACCATCTGATTCTAATGTGATTTTATGTGAACATAACGTGGGGCTAAGTCCTTTAAGGTCTTCTAAACTCCAACCTAACGCTTCACTATGTTCTTTAAGCACCTTTATAAGTTTATTCTCTTGTTCAGATGTAAGTGCATTAGAGATTATAATAGGTAAGGTCTCATCATCCCCTAAATAAGCATACTTAAGATTTTTAGGTAATGGTTTTAGTTCTAGCTTAGGGGTGAAATGTGAGAGGGTAGCATCTTTATGTAACTTTCAAGCAATTCTAGCTTCCTAGGTCTGTTAATCACATGCAAATGTAACAAAGACTCTATGCTGCCCACTAACTCCTAATTTGTATGGTAAGGCACATTATTAAACACAAACTAATCCAAACCTTGAGTAAGAACAATTAATGATTCATCATCATGAGATAGTTCATAAGCATCTTAGGACAATTCATCAATCACATCAAGTGCACACAAATAGTTCACATCAGCAGGAAATCTCATAGCATCAAAAATATTGAATTTAATAATTTCACCATCAAATTCCATAATCAGTGTTCATGCGTGCACATCTATTTTTGTCCTAGATGTTTTAAAAAATGATCTACCAAGCAATATGGGAACATCATGCCATGCATCTCTCATGTCCAACACATAAAAGTCAGCGGGAAAAACAAGCTCATTAACTTGGACTAAGACATCTTCTAAAACTCCATATGGGGATGCATTACTCCTAACAGCTAACTGAATAATTAAATGAGTTTTCTTTAACTCTCATAGGTGTAGTTTATCATAAACCTAGCCATCACATTGATGGAAGCTCCTACATCAAGCATAGCCTTATCAAAGGAGAGGTTTCTAATTTTACAAGGAATAGAAAATGCAACTGGGTCCTTACATTTAGGGGGAAGCTTCTATTGGAAAATAGCAGTCACGTTTTCCCCCACACTTACCTTTTCATTCCCTTTCAATTACGTTTTGCAGTACAAAGCTCTTTAAGGAACTTGGCATAACGAGGCACCTGCTTTATGGCATCTAAGAGAGGAATGTTGATTTCTACTGTCTTAAATGTTTTTAGCATTTCTTGCTTTAGCTCCTCTAAGTTCTGGGGTTTCCCTCTCAGTCTACTAGGAACAGGTGGTAATGGTTTGTAAGGTTCCTTCTTATCCTCACTTACTTCCTTAATAGTAGAGGTGGTGTCTTGATCTTGGTTAGGTTCAGGTTTGTTGACCTCTATTTCATGCTCTATCCCTTTATTCTTCCTATGTTCCTTCAACTCTTTCCCACTTCTAAGTGTTATGGCACTCACATTTTCCTTCGAGTTCTGGAATAGTTGAGATGGCAATCTATGTTGTATTTGGGCCTGGAGGATGCTAACTATCGTATCAGTAGCAGTCTGTCTCCCTCGGACCTATTGAAGAGTCATCTCTATGCTCTAAAACCTAGTGTCGATCTTCTTTTCTAGTCATCCATCTTTTTGATGACTTGCTCTAAAAGAAAATTTGTTCTATCCTGAGCAAATAGTTGACGTGATGGATAGTCAAAACTTGGGGGTTGTTCCTAGGTCCATACCTAAGGTTTGGGTGGTCTCTCCATCCTTCATTATAGGTGTTGGAGTAAGGGTCATACTTCCTTTGGCCTTGGTTAGAAAACATAGGATTCACATCACCCCCTTGAAGTGTATGGCATGCATCAGTAGCATGTCCCTCTAAATAGCAAATACCACACACCACTTCTTTCTGAACTCATCCAGTGATGAGTTTGTTCAGCATAGCACTAATTTGAGACAACTAGGTCTCTACAGATGGACCTGAACTAAGCTTATTGACCTTCCTAAACTACGGTCCCCTAGTTTTAAATTGTTGAGCGTTTTTGCCATGATATTAAACAGTTCCCTAGCCTGAATTGGCATCTTATTAACCAAAGGCCCTCCAGTAGTGGTATCCACTATATTTCTATCTATAGGTAATAAACCTTCATAGAAATATTGAATCAATAATTGTTCAAAAATTTGGTGCTGCGGACAACTAGCACATAGTTTATTAAACATTCCTAGTACTCATGGAAAGTTTTCCCATTCATTTGTTCAATTCCACATATTTCTTTTATAATGGATCCAATTCTAGATGCGGGAAAAAAAATTCCAAAAATACTTTATGAACTAGGGTCCATGTAGTGAATGTTGTAGGGGGCAAGTAATATAGCCAATCTTGAAGTTTGTTGCAGGGGGCAAGTAATATAGCCAATCTTTAACTTTATCCTGAAGTGAGAAAGGAACGGCTCTCAATCCAATTTGGTCCTGGGTGATACCCTCAGGTTGCATCGTCGAACACGTAATAATGAACTCATTAAGATGGTGATATGGATCCTCGCCAGGCAATCCATGAAACTCAGGCAGTAAGTTTAAAAATCTAGCTTTAAACTTAATTTGTCAGTCTAATACAAGATAAGTAATAGAAAAATGTTGAGTTTCCAAATTAGGTGCAACAAGTTCACGTAAAGTAGCCATCTCAACTTTAATATCATTACAACTTACCGATTTAGGGCTTACAGATTCAGAGTCACTTACTTTACTTTCAAACACCTCAAACGTATGCTCCTTTTTCTCTTCATTCATGCAACCACTTCTTAATCTCATAAACTAAGACAACCTACAAATATAAAATACTTGAGTTAAAACAAAACAATACAAGTAGTAAAACTAATAGAAGCAAACTATCGATTTTATTTTCTTTGACTGGCAATGACACCAAACTTTGTAAAGCTTGTCGTAGAGCTACAAATTAAACCATTATTTTGATCTATAAATAAGATTTATGGCATAGAAAAGTAGGGATCGATCCCATGACGAAAGATTATGATAGTAAGCTAGTTTAAATCTAATGAAATCTACTACTATAATATATTTTACTTCTTTAAATTGCTAAAACAAATCAAATTAAACAAGTAAAAATCTGAAAAATTACTTACTAATACCACTAAATTTTCTAAGCCAAATTCTGGATATTAAAAAAAAATAGTAAATACCAAACTTAAATATTTTGGAAAAAAAAAACAAAATTATCGAACACTATTAATTGAAAATTAAAAGAGGAAGTAACAAACTGAAAATTAGAAGAGGAAGTAACAAAAAGAAAATTAATATCAAAATTCACAGAAAATATTATCCATTAATATTCTTCAAATTCATAAATTTATATTCCCAGGATTATATTCAAATAATTTCAGAAAAATAAAACAGAAGATCAAATCAGAAAATAATATCTGAAATTAGAAAAGTAATAAACTGCACTTAATTAAATACACAAATAAATAATAAATTTACCCAGATTGTATATGATTCCGTCAGGAATATGTTTCGTGATTGTGTTGATGACGTGGGGCGAAAGAACGGGTTTATCTGACAGCTGGCGATCAACACGACGTCGTCCTCGTCTCCTTGTCCTCCGACCTGCAAAAAAGGCCAACCCCGGGGTGTAGTCCGGGGAACGCCTCTCCGACGGTCAAATCAATTAGATGTTCCAGAAGGTGTGAATGTTATAGAAATTAAGTTCTTCCTTGTCAGCCTCCTCTTTCCCGAGGGAAACAGGTCACTATTTATAGCATGTTTCTAAAAGGGGTAAAAGAGTAATATTACCTTAACTGGTTGCTTGAGTATCCAGTCCTGTAGCTACTGGGCCTGGAGGAAAGCCCCAAGGGTCGCGTTTCGGGCCTCTTGGGATGTGACCTCGTGAGTAGACATAGGCTGGCATTCCTAAGGAATCTTGGCCCACATAGGGGTCCGATTAACCATACATATCCATAGGCCAGGCCCAAGAGGTGATATATGTGTTTTTCCCAAATCACTTAGCCCCTCACATCTTACCTAACCTTCGTGCCTGGTCGATGGTCAAGTAAGATGTGGACCTAGGGGTCTATGGTACAGTGTGAGAGGCGCACTAGGGCCACTTGCCTTGCAACAAGGGATTACAGGGATTTGCACCCCAGAGTTGGACGGTTGCTACAGCTGTCACGCATCAATGCACGGAGTTCTAGGATGAGGGCCTTGCATAGACAAGGTAATTATGACCTGACGCAGTGGCCCACAACCTGTGGTATCCTCAGGTCTATCTTGCTTCCCTATAAATACCCCGTGGTTTTTGTTAGAGATAGAAGCGATTGCAATTGCTGAGTAGACCAACCATCGACTTGAGCCATGGCTTTCCCTCTCATTCGCAACACCAGAGAAATGGCACTTTATCTGAGGGAAACGCTCGGATGGCACCGAAGGAATGCAGCGCGCCCCCCACGCCCTCTTCCCTAGGACTTTTCGGGATTACGCCGGGACTTTTCCTTATCTGAAGCTGAGCAGGCTGCAGCGGAGCTTGGACTCCCTGAACTGGTTCAAGCGACCTTCTACGCAATGCTGCTGAACAATGCTGTCGAATTCGGCGCGGCCCATGAATTCACCGAGGACGAGATGAAGTCTGTGCTCATGGATCTGAAGTGGTCATCGTTCGAGAAGTGGATATACTGTATGGACGATTTTTTGAGAGCTGCTCAACAAAATCGTCCGGCCGACGAGATAAATATCTCGGACGTTGATGCCGTTCAGGGAGGAGTTTCTGATTTAGGCGGCCCCCCTTCCCCTTCTAGTGATGAAGCCTAACGGCCTATTGTATCGATGTGCACCCCTCAAGGCATTTGCCAGGGGCCTTTATGTAATGAAACCTTGTTTTCTTTCGCATCTGTATCTGATATTCCGTCTGTCGGGCCCTCAGGCCGTGCTTGACAGCCCTCGGCAACTGGAGGGGCTAAGAGCGTAACGACCGGCCATATGGCCGTGCATGCAGGCCTTAGCCCCTAGAGGGGCTAAGAGCGTCACGACCGGCCTTAAGG
>JACYFF010003369.1:56933497-56981490 GCA_017589665.1 Selenicereus undatus
CAATTGGCCGTGCTCCTGGACCCTTAGATCCGGGGGGAGCCAAGGGCGTTGCGCACGGCGTTTGGCTGTGCTCCTGGACCTTTAGTCGCACAGCGAACCAAGGGCGTGGCGCACGGCAATTGGCCGCGCTCCTGGACCTTTAGTCCTACAGGGAGCCAAGGGTGTGGCGCACGGCAATTGGCCGCGCTCCTAGACCCTTAGATTCGAGGGGAGCCGAGGGCGTTGCGCACAGCGTTTGGCCGTGCTCCTGGACCTTTAGTCGCACAGGGAACCAAGGGCGTGGCGCACGGCAATTGGCCGCGCTCCTGGACCCTTAGATCCGAAGGGAGCCAAGGGCGGGAAGCACGGTACTTGGCCGTGCTTCATGCCCTAGTCACTCTTTAAGGGTTGCGGCCGTGACATCCTGGGCCTATGTCTCGGGCTAGGCTGTTGCTTAATTACCACGTGGCATGCCTTTTAAGGAAGCGTGGTTATCGAGGAGCGTTGGGGTATGCGAACCGTCTCTTGGCTCTATGTAAGGATGGGGTCTTCACCACCATAGTCATTTGTGCCATACTTCTACAACCAATTTAGAGAGAGAAGAAATTCTAGAGAGAGAGGCTCTGACATCCTCTTTCCTCCCACTCCCCAGATTGCCTGGCTGCTTCCAATCAAATCTTTATTTCTTCGACATCCTCAGGTACATGGTCGCCCCTTTCGCCGCATTCTTTGTATGTTATGTCATCTTGTTCATCTAGTGGGGATGTCTCCGAGGTGCAGGTCAGTCCTCTCATGGATGGCCGGCATCCGCAACTCCCCGACCTCCCGGCCTTAATTGATGGCCGTGTGGTGGCTGGACTCCCCCGAAAGAATAAACCAAGGGAGCCAAAAAAGGTCCCTTACGCCGTACCCATTTTTGAACCTGGCACTCCCTCGTGGTCCAGTTGCGAGCACTCTTCCACCCCTAGTATTTTAAGTCCCGATGTGACTGTGACGTATCCATGGGAGGTTACCATTGCTAATTTTGTGCCCGACTTCCAGGTCCGCGGCATGGCGAAGACGAAGTCAACCCCCCGCATCCGGGCTCCAGACGAGCCTTTGGCCGAGGGCTCGATAGGTAATGTTTGTTCAGCTCTTCCTCAGTCTAATATGAAGGTCCGAGTTGCCTCCTCCAGTTCTAGTACGTCTTCTCGACCTGGCTCATCCAGTGGGGCCTCAGGGCGCACCTCTTCATCCGAGGAGGCGTCGACAAGCTCCTCGTCCGAGTCGTCAGGTCCTGGCAATTGGGGGCGCGCGCGCCATCACCGTGCGGCCCCCGTAACAGAGATTGTGGCCGAGGGGCTGGAATTTCCCGGGGCCCCAACTTGTTCGGACCTTCAGGACGGACTGGGAAGTCACTTCCCTGACCCGCGGGTAATCTCCAAGCTTAAGAGATCGGCGCTCGACAAGCAGTACCTCCTGCCGGCCGAATATGGCTTTGTAATGCCCGAACCGAACGACACAGTGAATGAGCCGCCCGCGAACTGCATTGCCGTGTACCGAGCGGCCTTGGATTATGGCCTTCGGTTCCCTTTACATCCAGTAGTTAAGGATATTCTCGATAGGTATGAATTGGCGCCCGCTCAAATTGTGCCGACGTCTTGGCACAACATCTGCTGATTTGTGGCCACATGTGAACTGCGGGGACTGACCTGCTCAGCGCGCGCCTTTAGTCTGGTGCATACGGTCCAAAGGGCCCCTAAAGAGACCAGGGACCTGGGATGGTACTGTTTCAATAATCGCCCGGGCTATATGACCGCAATCGAAAAGAAATCCAAAGTTAGATACTGGAAATACGACTTTTTGTTTCTGCGCCGGGCGTCAGGTTGGGGCGATGTCCCTGATTGGAACGAGGGAAAACCGGTCCGGAATCCTTTCGGGGAGCCAACGGCCGAGGAACGGCGAACCGCCCGGTACTTTATGTTCTATATCCGTGAAGACTATCGTCCTCGGCCCATCCCCAGATTCATGAGTCAGGCCATTGAGGCCGTGAAAGGTCCCGAGAAGAGAAGGACCAAGTCTAGTGACCGGGAGCCATTGAACTGGTTGCCGAAGCTGAAATTTTTTGCTAACGACTTCTTTCTCGCCGCGGCCGGTCTACTGATCCTTAAAAATTTTACAAAGGGTACTCAGTTGTCCAGGCGTGTTTTTGTTTCGCGTTTTGTGCTGACCTGACCTGTTCTTCTTTGTGCAGATTAAGCGAGGGCGAGACTGACGGTCTTTGAGACCGGGGATGCGATGCCCGAACAGGTGGCCGCTGCCGCCGACCGCAGGAGGGAGAAGGAAAGGCAACTGACCGTCGTCCAACAGGTTAGAAAGGTACGATATGACCCCTTTAGTTAGTTGCCTTCACGTTCGCAAGAGATTAACTTAACCTTCTGCAGGCGCCTTCCCTTGGACCTCGCGGTAAGAGACCTACCGTGAGTTTGCCTCCACCCGCAAGAAGCCGAGAACCGAAGAGGTGACCAGGGGAACTGGCCACGAAGCGAATGCTCAGACTGCGAGCTGGACTTCTTGAGAGCGGGCGGCAGCCAAGCAGAGACGCCGTACATCCCCTCGCGGTACTGGCGCGTCCCCCGTGACTCCAACTAGTGTCGGTCATTCCTCCTGTCCTTCAGGGAGCTTCATCAAGGCCGACCCTCCTGTTCGCCTGGCCCTCGTTCAAGACATAGTTAAATCCTTGGATTTATCAGCCACCAGTGTTTCGGATCCACCGTCGGTCTCTGCGGAAGAGATTGGCATGGCGGAGGCTTTTGCCCAAGGTGTCAAGGCCGTAGCCGAGTGCCGACGCTTAGAAGGGATGGTGAACAGGTATCAGCGTCGGTGCGAACGGCTTCAATCGGACCTCGCGGCCTGTGAGGCCACCAAAAAGGAGGTACAACAGAAGTTGGAACAGGCTGTAGCTGATACGGCAAAGGCCCAAGAACGCGGTTACCAGCAGGGCCATTCCGATACCTTGACATATCTCCGCAAGGTACTGTTAACTCTTGCAGGAGAATTTGATGACGACCGGTACTTCGAGGCATACCTGAAGTATGTTGACAAGCGTGAGCGAGCCATTGCTGAGGGCCGCGACCCAGACGAAGTGGAGTTCGTCGCTCCATCTAAGGGTGAGGCCACTGCTGATGAGCCCACACACCCTCTTGAGGTAGCCGGCCTTTCGGAAGAGGAGCCAGCCGATGACAATGAGCCTGATGCATAGCTGGTGCTACTTTGTCTATCTCGTCCCTTGTAATTTTGTAACTTTGCCTTTTATGCCGGCATGTAAACAATGTTTTTTTTAATGAAAAGGGAATGCTTCTTTGGGCTTCTGTTTGTGTTTCCAATTTCTTCTCCTATTCATACGAGGGTGGCCCCGAAACAGAAGGGCAAAACGCGTGAAAGCCCTCTAGCCTTCAAAGGGACCCGTAGTGTAGCGACCGTGCTCGAGTAAGAGCGTAGCGACTGGCCATAAGGTCGTGCTTAAGGTCCCTTAGCCCCTAGAGGGGCTAAGAGCGTAGCGACCGGCCGTGAGGCTGTGCTTAAGGTCCCTTAGCCCCTAGAGGGGCTAAGAGCGTAGCGCCCGGCCATGAGGCCGTGCTTAAAGGGCCCTTAGCCCCTGGAGGGGCTAAGAGCGTAGCGACCGGCCATAAGGCCGTGCTCAAGGGCCTTAGTCCCTAGAGGGGCTAAGAGCGTAGCGACCGGCCACAAGGCCGTGGTCAAGGGCCTTAGCCCTTGGAGGGGCTAAGAGCGTAGCGACCGGCCATAAGGCCGTGCTTGAGGGCCTTAGCCCCTAAAGGGGCTAAGAGCGTAGCGACCGGCCGTGATGCCATGCTTAAGGGTCCTTAGCCTCTGGAGGGGCTAAGACCGTAGCAACCGGCCATAAGGCCGTGCTTGAGGGGCTAAGAGCGTAGCGACCGGCCGTGAGGCCGTGCTTAAGGGCTGTAGCCCCTAGAGGCGCTAAGAGCGTAGCGACCGGCCGTGAGCCGTGCTTGAGGGTCGTAGCCCCTAGAGGGGCTAAGAGCGTAGCGACCGGCCGTGAAGCCATGCTTAAGGGCCCTTAGCCCCTGGAGGGGCTAGGAGCGTAGCGACCGGCCGTGAGGCCGTGCTTAAGGGCCCTTAGCCCCTGGAGGGGTTAAGAGCGTAGCGACCGGCCATAAGGTCGTGCTCAAGGGCCCTAGCCCCTGGAGGGGCTAATAGCGTAGCGACCTGCCATAAGGTCGTGCTTCTGGTACCGAATACAAAGAAAATGGCACGAGTAGTCATTCACAGGCATTAAGGAGTACATTAGAACTTAAACGTGATATTTCCTTAAATTGCTGCTGTGCCATACCCGGGGAACAAGGGTGCCGTCAAGAGTTTCTAGCCGAAATGTGCCGGGACGAATTTGCGAGGCCACCTTGTAAGGCCCTTCCCAATTGGCTGTTAACTTGCCGTGTTCCGTTGCACGGGCAACGCTCTCCGTGCGTCTGAGCACCAAATCAGCGACTAGGATGGGTGTTATCCGGACTGTTCGATTGTGCATTCGTGCGATTCGGAGTTTATAGAGGGCCTCTCGGAGCATAGAATCATCGCGGATCGAGGGGAGGAGATCCAGGGCCTCTCGTAGAGCTGCATTGTTTACTGCTTCCTGAAATGTAGTTAGACGATGTGTATGAAGGGCCACTTCCACAGGAAGAACGGCTTCACAGCCGTAAGTGAGCATAAACGGTTTCTCGCCGGTGGCAGTCTTCTCAGTAGTGCGGAGGTTCCACAGGACGCCGTGCAGCTCGTCTGCCCAATTACCTTTGGCGTCATCAAGTTTTTTCTGAATACCGTGGAGGATGGATTTGTTGGCTGCCTCGGCTTGTCCATTAGTCTGGGGATGCGCCACAGCCGTGAAGCGAGCCTGACATCCCAAACTACTTAAGTAGTCGGTGAGTTTGCTGGTATCGAATTGTGGGCCATTGTCGAAGATCATGGTCCGGGGGACGCCGAATCTGGTGACAATGTTTCGCCAGATAAATTTGCGCACCTCTGCGGTGGTAATGGAGGCGACGGCCTCAGCTTCGATCCACTTGGTAAAGTAATCTATAGCCACAAATAGCTATTTGCACTGGCCGGTGGCCCTGGGAAAGGGTCCAAGGATGTCCATACCCCAGGTGGCGAATGGTAGGGGCCTGACAATCGGTGTCATCAGGGTTGTGGGAACGCGTTGAACGGGCCCGAACCGTTGGCATTTGTCACAAGTCCGGACTAGCGTCATTGCATCTTCCCGTAAACTAGGCCAGTAGTAGCCAGTACGGAGGGCTGTTACGGCGAGCGCCCGCCCGCCGAGGTGCGAGCTACAAATGCCTTGGTGCAATTCTTCTAGAACCTTTTTCCCCTCTGCTGGGGGTATGCACCTCAGAAGGGGTCGGGCAAAGGAACGCTTGTAGAGGATTCCTTCGTACAATACGAACCAATTTGACCGCTTCTTGATCTTCTCTGCTTCTTTGGCGTCAGTGGGCAACGTGCCCTCAGCGAGATATGCACAGATAGGCTCCATCCACGTGGGACTCCGGTCCAGCCATGCGACCTCATGCAAGCCGATACTTCTATCCATCAAGTTCTCCCACTAAATGTTCTTCGGCCGGCCGTCGTCAAAGGAACTTGCGAGTTTGGACAAGGCATCGGCCTGCCGGTTTTCTGAGCGAGGGATGTGCGTGATGGCAAAGTGCTTGAGCAGCTTGGTGGCTTCGCGAACCCTCCTGACGTATGCGGCCATAACTTCATCCTTTGTTTCATAGTCCCCGTTGAGCTAACTTACGACAAGTTGCAAGTCAGAAAACGCCTGGACGTGCTCGGCCCCTGCGGTGTGACAGAGCTCTATTCCCGCAATGAGGGCTTCATATTCCGCCTCGTTGTTGGATGCCTTGAACATGAACTTGAGGGCGTGCTCGTAACGTGCTCCGGATGGGCTTTCCACAATGAGACCGGCCCCACTACCCTCCTTGGTGGAGGAGCCGTCAACATACAAGTTCTAAGGGCGCGGCTGGGAGTGTTGCCCCATAGGTGCCTTACATTCGGCGAAGAAGTCAGCCAACGGTTGTGCTTTGATGGCTCGCCGGGGCTCGAAGGCCAGATCGTAGCGCGAGAGCTCCACAGCCCACTTCAAGAGGCGACCTGATGCATCCAACTTCTGAAGGACGCTTCTGAGGGGTTGGTCAGCTAAGACCGAGATCTTATGGGCCTCGAAGTAGGGCCGCAGCTTCCGACTGGCAATTACCAAGGCGTAGGTGAATTTTTCAATGAGGGGGTAGTTTACTTCTGCGCCTGCTAAGGCATGACTTACGTAATACACTGGTACCTGCTCCCGTGCTCGCTCGGCCACCAGGACCGCACTGACCGCATGTTCTGAAACGGCTAAATACAAAGTCAACACTTCACCCTCTGTGGGACTGGCAATCTGCGACAGCCGAGCTAAGTACGACTTTAGCGCTTGAAAGGCCTCATCCGCCTTTTCATCCCATTGGAAATTACCCCGCCGACGTAGAACGCGAAAGAAAGGCTGGCATCGGTCGGCTAATTGAGACATGAAACGGCCGAGGGCAGCTACACAGCCTGTCAAGCGCTGAACTTCCCGTATAGTTTTGGGGGGTTGCATGTCCAGGGCGGCCTGAACCTTGTCTGGATTTGCTTCTATGCCGCGATGATTGATCATGAAGCCAAGAAATTTTCTTGATCGCACTCCGAAAACGCACTTTTTAGGGTTGAGCTTCATGTTGAACGCTCGGAGGATCTCGAATGTTTTCCGCAAATCAGTGGGGTGGTCAGTCTGGAGCTTGCTCTTGACGATCATATCGTCCACATACACTTCCATGGTCCGCCTGATTAACGACTCAAACAGCTTGTTGACGAGGCGTTGGTAAGTGGCCCCTGCATTCTTTAAGCCGAACGGCATGACTTTGTAGCAGTGGAGTCCGCGGTCGGTTATGAACGCCGTCCTTTCCTGGTCTTCTGGGCAAAGGGGTATCTGGTGGTACCCTGAGAAGGCATCCATAAAGCTAAGCAGGGCATGGCCGGCAGTGGCGTCCACCAGTTTGTCGATTTTTGGCAGGGGATAACTATCCTTCGGGCAGGCCTTGTTTAGGTCCGTAAAATCCACGCACATCCTCCATGCGTCGTTGGGCTTTTTCACCAACACCACATTCGAAACCCACTCTGGGTACTGGCATTCTCTAATAAAGCCGGCTTCTAGCAGCTTCTGGACTTCCTGACTTGCCGCGGCCGCGCGCTCAGGGCCCATGTGGCGCTTCTTCTGGACAACCGGCTTGTGCCTTGGATCGGCATTTAAGTGGTGCTCCATTACCGTGGCAGCTATGCCGGGCATCTCGCTGGGGCCAAAAGCAAAGATGTCCTTGTATTCTTGCAGAAGACAGACGAGGGGTTGACGCTCTGAGTCGATCATACCGCACCCGAGCTGTACCGTGCGCTCTGGCCGCCCCTCTTCCAATGGTATATGCTCGACTTCGTCTTCAACTTCTGCCCGGCGTCGCGAAAGTTCGACGGCGACGGAATGAATTACCAAGGTCTCGGGACCCGTCGCGGCAGGATTCCCCTTTGCCCTTTTTGCTGTTGCGAGTGATCCTGCGACCTCTCGCTCCTGGGGTCGCTCGATGAGGGGTTTTATGCTAACTAGGTAGCACTCTCGGGCCGTCCGTTGACTCCCCCGTAGCTCGCCGACGGTTCCGTCGTCAGTCTCAAACTGGAGCTGGAGGAGATAGGGTGCAACTACGGCCTTAGCCTTATGGAGCGTAGGCCGTCCGAGAATCACGTTGTATGCCGTGGGTACATCGACCACAAGGAAATCAACTTCCAAACTTCGGAAACAGGTCTTGTCCCCGTAGCGCACCGGTAGGCGAACGGTCCTAGCAGGAGTCACCTCTTGTCCTCCAAACCCCAAGACAGGGGTTGTAATGGGATCGACCGCGCGCCCTAGGTGGGAGAGTTTCTGGAGGCAGTCTTTCGTTATGATGTCCACGGAGCTGCCGGTGTCTACGAGGATACGGCGCACCAACGCGTTTGCAATTTTCATCTCAACCACCAGCAGGTCGTTATGGGGGGTAGCTAACCGGGGGGGCATCCTTGCCTCCAAAGACCATGGTGGGCGCCACGAGGCTAGACTTCTGTTCCATGGTGAGCACCTGTTGTGCGCTCCTCAGCTGTGCCTTCCAGGCCGAACGTGTCATATCCGGCTTGTTGCCGCTCGCGATGGTTGCCACAATTTCTGTCGAGCACTCATCATCCCGTGGCTGGGATGACTTGGGGTTTAGCTCCTTCCGCAGCAGGCCCGACCCCTTTCGTAGAAAGCGATCGATTTGTCCTTTGTCTGCGAGCTCATGGAGAGCTTTCTTTAGCTCTCTACATTCGGTTGTGGTGTGGCCGCTCTGTTCGTGGAACTCACAATATTTCCGTGCGTTTTATGGCCAGGGGGCCATTGTCATTGGGGGCGGCCGACGCAGCATCGGATGCCCTCGTACCTCCATCAGGATATTCCTTGCATCCATGGTGAATCGGACATCTAGAGTTTCCACTGGTTGCCTTCTGTCACGGGGAGCGGGGTTCCTTTCACCGCGAGTGAAACCCCTATCCCCTGGAGCCTTCCCCTTCTTGGGGGCGTCCGGTCCCTCGGCGCAAATTTCAGTGCCTCGGATGAAGTCCGCAGCCTTTCTTAATGCTTCAGCTAAGGTGGTTTCTTTCTGTTCCGCCAAAGAGAACTTAAAACGTCCATTCTTGAGGCCATTCAGAAAAGAGGTGTACGCCACACCATCTTCTAATTCCGGGATTAGGACTGCCTCCTGATGGAACCGTGTGACGAACTCGGCTAGGGACTCCTACGGCCCCTGCTTAATTTTTGACAGGTGAATGCTAGTTCGCCGTTCTTTACGACTCGCAATAAACTGTCCAACAAACTTGTCAGCCAAGTCCTGAAAACAGGCTACGCTACCCTGGGGAAGACCATTGAACCAGGATTGCGCTACCCCCTTTAGGGTGGCGGGGAAGTAACGGCAATACGTGGCATCGTCCACGTCTTGGACGTACATTTGAGCTTTGTAGACCCCCAGGTGCTCCTCTGGATCCCCGGTTCCATCATACAGATCAACCATTGGCATCTTCACTTTTCCGCATCTTGGGGTGTTTACGATCTCTGGGCAGAAAGGGGTTGAGAAAGAGGGGATGGCCAAGCGGGCGGCCGTTCCCGATACCTTGATGGGAGTACCATGGCGCCGTTCAACCTCCACCACAGAAGGACTTCTCGTGTCCCTGATGGGATGTAACCCGCGATGTAGGGAGCGATCCCTCATGCGGAGCTCATAGCCACCCGCTTCCCTCACCGGGGGACTCCGCGCCCGATCTTGGTTACTGCGATGCTCCGGGCTGCGGCGACGACCGCGCGACTGCTCCCGTATGAGCCGGGAAGTATGTTCCTGCTCCTGAAGCCAACCGGATTGTCGCGAGTGAGTGGCGTAAGGAGTTGAGGCGGTAGCAGAAGCTACAGTGCGTCCGTGCTCCGATCGACAGGCGACATCAAGTGTAGCACGGTCTTTCTGCCGTTCGTCTTGGAGATGGGGTATTTGGTACGACCTTTCCTCTCGAGCGAGGCCCCGTGAGCGTAGGGACCCCAATTCTTCCCTGGGGGACTCGGCCCGTGGCCAGAGGTGCCCAGGAGGGTTGGAAAGGTTCCTTGCGCCATTCATCTCCAGAGCCCTCTGGACCTGCTCGGTGACCTGTCTCGTGATGGCGTCTGCCATGGTGGACATAAGACCTTGGAGCGCGTCAACCGTGACGTAAGCTGGAGGTTCTCGCTGCAAGGCCCCCACTGGCCGAGGACCTGCCCTGGAACTTTCGCTGGCATCCTTAACCGCGGGCGGCGCAGAAGGACCCACGGCTGGCGCGTTTTCTCTGCGCGTCCTCGCTCGTGTCGCATCGTTGACTACCATCGCTACCGCTCCTTCCCCACAGACGGCGCCAAACTGATTCCGTCAGGAATCTGTTTCGTGATTGTGTTGATGACGTGGGGTGAAAGAACGGGTTTATCTGACAGCTGGCGATCAACACGACGTCGTCCTCGTCTCCTTGTCCTCCGACCTGCAAAAAAGGCCAACCCCGGGGTGTAGTCCGGGGAACGCCTCTCCGACGGTCAAATCAATTAGATGTTCTAGAAGGTGTGAATGTTATAGAAAGTAAGTTCTTCCTTGTCAGCCTCCTCTTTCCCGAGGGAAACAGGTCACTATTTATAACCTGTTTCTAAAAGGGGTAAAAGAGTAATATTACCTTAACTGGTTGCTTGAGTATCCGGTCCTGTAGCTACTGGGCTTGGAGGAAAGCCCCAAGGATCGCGTTTCGGGCCTCTTGGGATGTGACCTCGTGAGTAGGCATAGGATGGCATTCCTAAGGAATCTTGGCCCACATAGGGGGTTCGATTAACCATACATATCCCTAGGCCAGGCCCAAGAGGTGATATATGTGTTTTTCCCAAATCAGTATAATATAATTTCCTGGACTTAATAAAATCCTAAAAAATGAAATTAAAAATTAAAAATGTATTTTTTAGATTTATTATAATAAAAAACCTGCATGTATTCAATTCGCGAAATAATTCTGAAAAATTCTGGAATAATTTTCAAAAATTCCAAAATTAAAAATCAACAGATTAGGATACTAAATAAACCCTAAAATAGAATAAAACATGAAAAAACACATATGGTACTATTTTTAGCCTAATTTCTAACAAACTTGTAAATAAATGGCAAAACAGAATAGAAAATAAATCTAAAAATTATAATCGCGCTAAAAATCAAAGTACAATTGATCTAAAATTACCCATATACTCTTAAAAGACTACTCTTTGGGGGGCGGGCAAATGAAATTAATACTAAAAACTATAAATTTAAGAATTACAATTCGCAAACTAAAGAAACTAACTAAAAAGCAACAAATAATTATTAAAGATACCAACTTTATGAAAAGCACTTAGCATAATCTATGTCCACCATGCAAATTAATATTTATCACCAACACACCAATTGACTTATCCATGAGTTAGACTGTGGAAGACACCCACGAGGTTATTTTCCTATTTTTCCTTATATGATAGTTTATTTAGGCTAAGCCCTAATAAAAACCGTGTTAGTTTTGATAATCCTAATGCCAATGCAAGAATTTAATCTACCTAGAGCATTAAGTAATATAAAAACATTATCTAATGCTTTGTGATCAATTTAACAGCAAATTGATTTAACAAAGATCTATAATGATTACCTAATTAAAGGAGATGGGTTTGAGTCATTCATAATTAATTAGGGTGATATTTATGCCTAAAAGACTATAACTTTTACGTACTAAAGCCTTTTAAACTATCATATGAATTCGTACTAAACTAATTAGCATACATTCTAATTAATCTAACACAAATATCATAAACAATAAATACAAATCATTACAGAATCATGGAATAAAAACCAATTAGACAATAAAGCATAAAACTTGTTTCAAAATAATTAATTTAGCATGGTTTCAAATAGATTATACTAAGTACAAGAAAATTACTCATTCATATTAGAAATTAAATTACACAATTAACCCAAATAATTCATGTTTAATAACAACTAAACTTAAAAAATAAATAAATAATTGGGAAAAAAAGGAATATTACTTTGACTAGATGATAATGGACGTTGATGGTGATGATGATCGATGATGAGGGAGTGTTTGAGATTATGAGGGAGTGTGATGGGCTAGGCGTGATTTGTGGGTAGGAAAATGATGATGGTTAGGCAAGACGATTATTAAGGGAATGTTGTGTGTGGTAGGCGCGTGATGATGGTGAGGGTTATTGATTTTGAAGAGGTCGTGAGATGTAATGAGGATGATGATGGTGGCTGCGAGTGATATTGGTGAGGGTTTTTTGGTGAAGGAGGAGGTGAGGCAAGGAGATTAGGAGTATTTGTAGTATAATTTTGCTAGGGTTTTCTTTTCTTGTAGGGTGCCTTCTTGTCCAAGTCTTCTAATTCCTCTTTAATTAGGAGTAGTGATCTTGTAACCCTAGCCCAAATAAATATTATGAAAATAATATTTTTCTATAAATCATTGTTTTTTTGGACCGACTTGGTGAATTCTCTTGTAAAATATTTCAATAAATAAAACCGGAACTTCGACGCCTAAAAAATTATACAAAATAAAGTAAATTAGATAAAATATTATATATAATATAATCAAATTAATTATAAAAAATGCGCATAAATTATAACTTAACAATGCACAGTAAGTACACTTTAACTTTGGTGCATATTATCACTTAACTCTTAAGATACATTCTTTTACATGTTTTGTTTTGGTGCTACCGTTTCAGAGAGTATTATGTGATTATTGGAAATGAACGCCAAAATACCAATGCGAACATTGATGAGATTTATAAAATGAGGTCAACATTGGTTTGAACGGAGTGTAAGTGTCTTACACAATGTCATTTGTAATATGTATATGTATGGATTTAAAATTTGACTACTGAAACTATGTAATTCTCATGTTTCTAGACGTCTTCCTTTGGGCCGTAATGTTACAGATGATCTGAGATATTTTGCTAGTAAACCAGACTGTTGGATAAAAAGAATGACTAGGATCACTTGTAATAGGTACAAATAAGGCGTTAAAAAGATTGATATAAGGAGTATGACTCAAAATTTTGGTGTTTTTGTGAATTCAATCACAGACGCAAGAGATATGGCTTGCTATGGCATTCTAACTCAGATAATTCAGTTGATTTATCCTCAAGGAAGAAGTGTTCTGTTATGTCAATGTGATTGGGTGGATCTAATTCGTGGTGTCAAACGAGAATAGTATGGATTTACTCTTGTTAATTTAAGAGCACGTTGGAGAACAAGTGAACCTTTTGTGCTCGCATCTCAAGCAGTGCAAGTGTTGTACACTACAGAATCTAAAGACAAAGATTGACATGTAGTAATTGTTACTAAACCAAGGGATCTGTTTGAAATGGAAGACAGAAGTGTTCCAGAGGTGGATCTCTTGGAAGCACATAACTCAACTATGGCATATGGGGATGACATTTGTGATGTTAGAGATGACATTCCCGGAGTCACATTTGATGAATCTTTTGCTAATGTAGTTGGAGAAGACAATGATGTTGAGGTGGCAAATTCATATCACAGTGAAGGTAAGGAAGAAGATGAAACATGATATGATTTCGACTCTTAATAATTACACATATACTTGTGACGCTAATAGACATTTTGAATTGTGTGGAAAGGCTTTTTTAATAATTTATATGTTCGACATTGTTTGGTTATTTTTTGTTCTCATGGGAGCATTTGTGGTATCATTGTGACATTTATATTTTTATATAATTAAACAAACATTAATTGGACTTGCATTAGGTTCTACATGGCTCTTATAGGAAAACTCACCGGTAATAAGATGATGATCCCAAAAAGTCGACTAATGATAGGCTATATATGTATAAATATATACATGTGTTGTAACACCCCGAATATCTAATTCCTTTTTATTTACTAATATTAACCTACATGGCAATGAAAAAGCCTAAGGGGTGTTACCGCCGTATTTCCTTCTTGGATGTACCAGGCCGAGTATCATACAAAACTTTAATGCATAGTTTAATCTCAAATTATAGCGTAAGTTCAAGTCCTGATGACAAATATAACAATGTCCAACTGAATAAAGTAAATAATCTCTAAACAAAGTCTAATCTAAAACTAAATCACTTCAGCTAAAGCGTATTTCATGACCTTGCACTGATTCGGGTTCTCATCCACATCCTCGCGCACTTCACTTGAAAATAAAACATTTTGAAAAATGAGATAAACTCAACAACAACCACCCTTAACAGTCAAAACAAGCACATAAATTCATTTCAAACCATTTTAAGGGTGGGGAGCAACACGAGCAGTTCAAAGTGCTTATGCATTTTCAACAAGAACATATAATAATCCAAGTTCCACTTATTAAATTTCGGGTTCACAAGGGTGAGCGATCCCACTGAGTCTCATGGCCTGGGCTTGGGTTTAGCACCACCGCTTAACAATATCGCGGCCTACTGTTAATTTGAGCGGTTACTACTCAACTATATCCTAACCTACCGTCAATTTCGACAGTTACCGCTAACTTGGCTCATGCCTACCCACAAGGTGACATGTGGTCGCTCACATGGATGCACTTTTTCCAGGGAAGGCTAATGGCCTTCAACTATAATTCCTAAGTCTCACCCATTCATTTATTTACTTATAAATTCACAGTTAACATAAATCTTTAACCAGGATATACGTAAACCCAACCCATTCTAGTCCAAAAATATTTCTCCATTATTTTCACAACGAAATCATTCCAATGAACTCATGCAAATACTGGTTGAACAATCTTTTCAATATAAATCATAGTAAAATCTCATCACACATTTGCCAAGGAAAATCCCCCAAACATCAACACAAAACATTTTCAAAACATCTTCCAAGCATGCTCACAGGCCACGATTTTCAAGGGATATTCGGGGGAGGTTAGGGCATGATTGTTACCTGCTAAAATATGTCACCTAAGTGTGAGCTCGAAACGCTAGTTCGACCTAAGTAATTAACCACAAAAGTGGTCCACTTGTACCAATACTTAGCCCGACTTTCTATAACCCAATAAGACCCAACATAATTTTCTAGCTTCTACTTACACTCAACAACAAAGTCCAACCATCAAATAAATTTTTTGGAAGTTATAAATATTAAAACTCCACACACACTAATACTGCTCACTGCTCAGTTTACTTTGAGATTTTTCCCCCAATTTTCCGGGGCCATAACCTCTACTCCCGATGTTGGAATTTTATGATAAAGCCCAATCGGGAAGGCGAAGTCGTGAACTAAAAATTCTATTTTACAACCCTTAACCGAATCCAAGCCTAACTAGTTCAAATTTCCCTAATTTTCTAAACTGTCCCAATTCCTCATAGTTTCACACAGTCCCAGTAATTCAGTCATAACTTCCTCAATTTTATCCTAATTCAAGAAATTTGTAATTCCCCAATCACAAGACACGTAAGACTACCTTCCATAATTTTTTTATAATGTTTGGAGAACCTGACCATTCCCAGTAAATTCGTAAAATTTGCCCTAAATCTAGGTGAATAGAACTGTGTTGATACTAAAATCTTAGCCTCGTTTTTAATCAATTTCAATTGGAATCCCTTCTGAGACATGCATATGAAACCCTTACTCAAAATTCCACTATTTCTAATTGTCAAATAACCCAAACCATCAAGAAAAGGTGAGTCATTACCATGAACGATTTGTAAACGAAAAAAAGAACTTTAAATTGTATTGTTCCACCAACTAGGTTCTCCTCTCCGGAATCCTCAAGATAGCGAGTAAAAGAAATCAAATTCCAAGATCGATATATGGACTTTTCATTAGGAAAAATTCAATTAATCCATAATCTACTCGCTAGAATCACAAGAACTTCACACTTACCTAACCCAAAGCGAAAGAGTACGAGGGAGGAGAGAGGAGAGAGGACAGCTAGGCGGTGGCTAAGGTGAGGAGGGGGGAGAGATATGGTAAGAGAGAAAGGGGGTGGCCAAGTGAGAGAGAGGGGAGCATGTGGAGGGTGAGGAGAGGAAGACAGAGGGAAAATTTTAAAAGTGCTAGGGTTTCCCCCTTGCCTTCCCACACGACTCCCTCCTCCTTTTTCTCTTTTTTTTCCCCTTCTTTTTTTTTAAACCACCCTAATTCGAACCATTCTACTACCCCTCGGCTACTCTGCTAAAATTTGGAGAAAAAAAAATAGGGCACAATGAGCTCAAGCGTACTAGGTTGGCTGGTATCATAATAATTAAAATCAACCGAATAAATATAAATATATATAAATAAAAAAATATCCAAGGTTTCATGTGTGTATACTAATTAAATTCGAATTATTTATTTTAACAAGTTCTGTATTTATGTTGATGTAGAGATTTCTAATTTCAAGTGGGAAGAATCCTAATTCCAATGTAAGAAGGAGTCCCAGGTTGAAGTAAACAATTCTATCGACTTCTCATTCTAGTACAATGCTTGCAAGAGGTCTTAACACAAAATCTAAGCTAAGTATGTGGTACAAGATTGACACATGATCATTGGCTTACATAATTTACACGTATCTACTGGTAATGTTTTCATAATGTATTCCAGTGTTAGGGAGCAATCCAAGGCAATCTCATTCCTCTCATAATCGTGCAAGTGCGAAAGCCCCTTTAAGTAAGCCTGAAACTTGTTATGTACATAATATATTAATTATCATTATAAACATTGTCGACACTATACTTAAAGTGTATGCTTACATAAATTCAATATTTACTTTATTGTCATCTTCTTACTATCGGTTCCTAATGGTAAGACCTTCCATAAAAAAACAGCCTCTATGTCAACCACTATGGGTTCCAATGCTTCAATTGCACCAGGGTAGACTAATGCACCATTGCATGAGGACCCTCAATGTCATACAGAAAGATGTTCAACTGGTACATTGTTAGACAAGTATTAGATTTTCTTTTGTCCTTACATTCTTTTCAATTTTAACTTTTTTTTTTGTTCTGACTACTCCAAGGGCTACGGTGTAGTCTAGGGCACATTATTCAACAATCTAATCAATCTAAGTTTATACCATTATAGAGAGGAAGTTTGAAGCAAATTATGAGATTTCATCATCCAATTCTACAAGTAGAAGGCAAGTGCAAGCAACAAAGCAAAAGAATGAAAAGGGTTGTGGGTATAACAAGACAAAGGTGTTAAAGGACACTATATTTATGGATGTCAATGAAGAACTCCAACCAATTACTAATTCTGCAAGACAACTATCTTCCTTAATTGGTTGTCTCATAAGAAATCCTAGAAGATTGCCACTTGAGTGATTTGATTGGAGGAAAATGGAAGAAGAGAAGAAAGATGCATTGTGGCAAGAAGTAAAGGTATGTGCACACAGTAGTTTATCATTGTATCCATATATATGTATAAAAATAATGGTCTTTTTTTCCCAACCCATATTTTTTCTTCTATTATATAGCGATCATTCAACTTTCGAGAAGGACATGAGCCCTATGATTGGGTACTATAGAAGACGAATGTTTGTTGGAGAGGTTATAAATCTGAGCTAAAGGGGCCTCATTTTGATGGAAGAACCTATGATGAAGCAATAGGCAAGAGGCCAGAGCATATACCTCTTGAAACATAGGAAAATTTAGTACAGGTCTGGGAATCTTACAAAGGATGGATAAGTGTTTAACTTTTATTATTTTGAAGTATAATTCTTAAATTTCTTTGAAAAAGCACTTGTTTATTTTATTTGGCCTCATATTAGGAAACGAGTAAAAGAGGTATTGAAAATTGAGCCAACTCAAAATTACCTCACTATGTGGGAGTGAAGAGTTTTACACGTATACATACAGAAGTAGAGGTATTATAAAATTAAATTTTACAAACTATATCTTTACGAACTATATCTTTACCAAGTTAGCTTATCTTACTTTGTATTATACATGTTATTTAGGAAAAGGACAATAAGTTAGATGGACTTCAAATGTGGTTTAAGACCCATGAACCAAAGATGGGTTCAAAGCTTGATGATGCTTCTGCTATGGCAAAGGTAAGCAAAATATTATTTCGGCATTCCAATTTCTTTTCAAGTTTTTTAAGTATTTTTCTTACAAAATATCTTATGGTGTTGATGTGATCGTATGTTTATATGATGTCTTCATCTTTTGGTTGTAACAACTTGATAGGAAGCAGTTGAATCTGAGTTGTCTCAATTTGAGGATGACACATGCGATCCTACTACTAGAGATGACATTTTTAAAAAGGTTGTGGGAGAAGAAAAAAATGGTTACACAAAGACATTTGGTATAGGCATCAAAGTTCCTCGTTCCCGTACTAAAAGAAGCGCTTTGGAGGAAGAGCGAGCTAAAAGAATCAAATTCGAGCAGGAGCACAAGGAAACCAAAGAGAAAGCTCATAAGCTAGAGAAGTTGATGCTAATCCTTCTAAAGCGCCAGATTCATTTGGTTTCAACTTTCTCACTCTTAATTTGCTAGTGTAGCTTGAAAGGTATTTTGTTACAGAATTATTTCTGCTTAGCTTTCACTATTCTGGTTTTGAAATGCTATTATGAGCTAATCCTAATGAAGTGTTGCTCTAAAAATGATGGACTTATAGACAAGTAAGCTTGGAGTTGATTGAATTCCCTTTCAGAGTTGAGTACAATTTTCTAATTAAGTGTTATGTTTTGAATGGTACATGTGTGGTTTTATCTTTTTATGTAATGACCGCAACAAAGAAGCTGGAAAATTTGCTACTGCTCAAACTGATAGGTTGAAAGTACACCTAAAGACAGAGAATCCCATAGAAGTAGGCTTGCCACCTGTGTTATCTTGTATTCACAGTTCAACTATGTTGTTTAGGTTGATAATTGTGTATGCTATTCAATTTTATTAGGTCGTTACTAAAAAAAAGTAAGAATTAGATTATAGTATGTAAAACCACTAAAAAGTTAAATGTCTTTCACAAGGTCTTTTCTTTTTGAGTTAATTCTAGTCTTTTTACTGTTATTTGGTTTCTTTACGGTGGAGGGGGTTTGATAACAAGTTAGTGTCTCTTTTATTAATGAGTTAGTGTGGTGTGTCATGGTTTATTGAGAACATGGTGTTGTTTAAGGAATTTTTGCAGGGCTTGTCAGAAGATGTAATTTCCTCACTTGAGGATGAGGTTGCAAGCAATGAAAATGAAAATGACCATGAATTTGTAGAGGATGATCCTGAAAACGAGGGGGGTGCAATCGAAGTGTAGAAGATGAAGAAGGAAATCAAGAACAAGATATTTAGTTTCTAATTGATCATTTTAATTTAATTTAGTTGGGATGCTTGTTGAATATTATTAGCAAGTGCTTGATACTAATTGATAATTTGGACATGAGTATAGTTTTATTAGAGCATGGACAATGCTTGCGGTACTTTGTGAACTCTCTAGTCAGTTATGATGAAGGCCCAAACTATTGTGGCAAAGTCTTCCATCTTAACCAATGTGAACAGATAATAATACAGGTTTGTGTTGGGAAATGGTGACATGTTTGCTATATTACCATTCTCAACAATTTCTAATACATAGAAGATTTTTTTTACCAACAGGAGATCATAAGTTTTACCAACATAAAGTTTTGGTAAGAAATGCATTTTACAAACGGGTATTATTGGTAGGAAAGCATTTCACCAACGGATATTGTTGGTGGGAAAGACCTTTACCAATAGATATTGTTGGCGGGAAAGACTTCTACCAACAGATGTCATGGAGGGAATGACTTATTACCAACAAACATTTTTGGAGGGAAAGACTTTATACTAGCAGATAAGTTTATTGGGCAAGATTTACGTGCTACTATAATAAACACCAATAGATATATATGTTGGTACAAGCATATAACACCAACAATCTAAGAACTGTTGCTAAAGACTTGTTCATTAGCAACAAAACATTTCTATTGGTATTAAAAAATAATGCCAACAATTCGTGGATATCTGTTGGTAATATGTTTACTGAAAGAGTTTCTACCAACGTATTAGTAACAAACCAATATCTGTTGGTAAAATCTTTTACCAATAGAAAAGTGCCTTACACCAATAGATAGACCCCTGTTGGTAAAAGTGACTATTTTTGTAGTGAATGATAATTCAATGTTATACACACTTAGTGTTAATATTGTAAAGTCTCATTCTGCGTGTCACGGGCTACATTTTCGAAGAGTTCTAGAACTCTCCAGAATCCTCCATAATGCTCTAGAATACACTAGAATATTTGACAATGTTCTAGAACCTTGTATGACACTGTAAGGTCTTTTAGACTGTTCTAAAACTTTCTAGAGTGACTAGGACCTTGTGGAGTATCCTAGAACCTTCTATGTTGTAGTAGGATATTCTAGAATGCTCCACACTATTCTAAATGTGTATAGTATCTTGGATATTTGTATAGAAAATTCTAGATGTGTAATAATAACCTTAGGATCAAGTATATCTTCACCGTTCGTTCAAGAGATGGATGTATATATACACCCCCAAGGGGAGCTCATTTGTACATCAAGCCACTGGAAGCATTCCAAGTGCAATTCAAAGCATTCTCCCAAACTCTGTCTCTGTCTCTGTCTCTGTCTCTCTCTCTCTCTCTCTCTCTCTCTCTCTATCTCTCTCTTCCCCCTCTCTCTTTCTCTTCCCCCCTCTCTCTTTCTCTCTTAGTTCTCTCGAGTGTGAGTGTGTTTACTTAGCTTCTCAAGTCTAAGTTAAGCAACCATCAAAGCGTACTAGCAAATTAAGGAAGGATTCGAAGTGAGTTTACTAATGCCGCATAGGTTTGAGTTTGAGTGAAATTATCAACTCGTGACCATTGGTATCAAAGCCTACTCATTTGGGATCATGGCTTCAAGTGTGACTGATGCCAACCATCAACTAGGTGGCAAGAAGGGCAAGGAGAAGACTGAGGATGTGGTTGTCCTTGTGGAAGATAGGCTTGCAGAGTTCACCACCACCATGTCCACCCTAACATATAGGTTGAGGACACAGACAAATGCATCGAGGAGCTGGAGACTATAAGGAACTTATATGAGCCTCGTGGGGAAATGCAAATGGCTATGACCTCCGTAATAGCCACCATCAACAAGGACATTCGAGCCCTTCAAGCATCGAAGGCCGCTAAGGATGGCGAACTTCAAGCTTGCAAGGCTGAGGTTGAGGCTTATAAGGCAAGGATAGAGACCGTGGAAGCTCAACTCAAGGTGTGCATGGCCATCGCAGCCCATGGTGGGGCCGCCACAAAGGGGAATACCCTAAGACCTCCCGCCTTCTATGGAGCTAGGAATGCAAGGGAGATCGACAACTTCCTATGCGGACTTGAGGCATACTTAAGGGGAGTGGGCATCAAGGATGATGCTAAAAAGGTGAGCAATGCTGTCTTTTCTCTTCAAGATATTACACTTGTTTAGTGGTGTCGCAAGTGTGACAACGTCCGGGGAGGATATGATCCCATCAACACATGAAATGGTTCAAGAGGGAACTTAAGAAGTAGTTCTATCCAAATGATACTGAGTACAAGGTCAAGGCCAAGCTTTGACACCTTCAACACAAGGATGGCCAAGATCAAAAGTATGTCAACGCGTTCTATGAGTTACTTCTGAAGAAACCGAGTATAGGGGAACAGGAATCCCTCTTCTGTTTCCTCAATGGCCTTCAAGGAAGGGATAAGATGGAGTTTAAGACGTGAGCGAAGCAAGGCCTTGCCACTCTTTGAGTTCAAGAGGGAGTCCTCAAAGCTACAAGACAAGAAGACCAAGGATGATGGTGACAGTGATGGAGATTGGGATAAACCTCCTATGTGGGACGAGTTTGCATCATTCAAGGACAAAGGAAGGGACAAGAAGGATGAGACGCCAAAGAAGTACTCATGCTTCTTTTACAACAGGCCTCATCGGGTTTTCATGAGCCTAAAGTGTGGGAAACTTGTTGCGCTTGTGATGGAACAGGAAAGGCAAGAAGAGGAAACCAGTATCGCCTCGATATCACTCCTAAGTGTCAACCAATCCAAGGTGGGGGAGCAAGCCGATGGCCACATGTATGTAGAGACTGAAGTTGAAGGTATGAAACTCCAAGTTATAGCGGACATAGGAGCGGACACCGTGCACATGGTGAAAAAACTCGCCGATGAGATAAGCTTACCTTACAGAAAGGAGAAGGGCTATGTGAAGGGAGTTAATGCGAAGAGTCTTTCAATCCATGGAGTTGCTCTAGCCACGAATATCCAAGTTCAACCATGGAGAGGTAAGATCGATAGCATAGTGGCTCCTCTTTATGATAGGAAGTTCTATCTATGAATGGACTTCCTCGGTAAGGCCAAAGCCATCCTAATTCCCCACGCTAGCACCCTGTTCATCACGAATAATGGGCAAGCTCTTACAATATCTATGAGACAGGAAGCTGAGAAGGAAAGCGTGCTACCTGCCATTCGATTCCCAAAGAGTAAGGCGGTAGGCTACTTATCCCCCTCAAAGCGGATGAGGGGCCTGAGGGTGTGATGCCTCCGACATCACCTGAAGAAACGGGCAAAAAGGAGGATAGGACACAATCGCACAAAGGATCGATATGCTAACTAGTTAAATGAAACACATCAAACTAACCAAGTGAAAGAGACACCTTCTGGGGATGAGACAACTCAAGAGCCAAGCATACAAAGACCCAAAGGAAACGAGGATGTTGCCCGATTGGGTGGGGAAGAATGTCACGAGCCGCATTTTCAGAGAGTTTTAGAACGGTCCAAAACCACCCATAATGCTTTGGAACCTTCTAAAATATGTTAGAACATTCGAGAATGTTCTAGAATCTTCTGGACCACTCTAGAGTCTTCTAGACTGTTCTAGAGCCTTCTGGAATTATTAGGATCTTGTGGAGTATCCTAGGGCCTTCTAGGTTGTACTAGGATATTCTAGAATGCTCCACACTATTCTACATGTGTAAGATCTTGGACATTTGTATAGAACATTCTAGATGTATAATAATAACTGTATGATCAAGCAGATCTCCATCGTCTATTAAGGAGGTGGATGTATACATATACCCCCAAGGAGAGCTTATTTATACATCAAGCCATTAAAAGCATTCCAAGTGCAATATAAAGCATTATCCTAAATTCTCTCTCTTTCCCTCTCGCTCTCTCACTATGTTCCCTTGAGTGTGAGTGTGGTTATTTAGCTTCTCAAGTCGAACTTAAGCAACCATCAAGGCTTACTAGCAAAGAAACGAAGGGTTCCAAGCAAGTTTGCTAGTGTTGCATGGGTTTGAGTTTGAGTGAAATCATCAACCCATGACTCAGAGCGATTGCCTATGTGACTAGGCCAATCATAAGCCTGGTAACATTTCAATGTGTCTTATAACGTAATCGCATATTTATGAATGTTTGAGAAGAAACTTCAATCTTTATTTCATAAATGCTTAATATAAGAAACACATGTCCTTCATACACTTAGATACATCCAAAAACTAAGTCCTACAAAAACCTAAACTCATCATGTGAGCATTAAAAGCATCTCTAGGAATAGGCTTAGTTAAACGATCTGCTATCATCTTCCTCATAGATATATACTTAATGGCAACTTCTTTCCTTTTAATGTATCTCGAACAAAGTGATATCGCCTTTTTATATGCTTAGTTTCCTGTGGAACTTCGAATCTTTAGCAAACTGAATGCCAGGAGTATTATTGCACATCATTTCTATAGGATCATCAACTTTAGGAGTGAGATTGAGATCCTGGACAAAAGTCCCCAGTCATATTGCCTCTTGAGCAGTAAGGAAATAAGAGATAATGGGAATTTGATTACTTAAGAGAGTCAATATGAGAATGAGGTTCATCCTCAATCTTTAATTCCTAAAAAATGAGCTTAGTCCACTCATTTAGGATTCCACTTCTCCAAGGGATAATGGGAGTGATTCTTTACACGTTGAAGAATTCTACTCCTGTTAGAGATAGGGGGAGGAATCCGTCAGCGAGTTAAACAAATGAAGGTCCAAGGCTCCGGAGAAGTGAGCCTAAAAGAATTCCTCGACAATGTTTCTAAATCGAAGAGGAAATGTTTCTCTGCACTCCTTTGGATATAGATGAGCCTACCTCTTTTCAAGATGCCATAGATTCACCAAAAACAAAGAGTGGACGGATTCGATGAGGGATAAAATGGACTCTATGGCAAGAAATAATGTCCAGGAACTAGTTGATATTCATCCCCAATGTAAATCGTTTTGAAACAAGTGAATTTTGAAGATAAAATGTTGGACTGATAGATCGATCGACAACTTTAAGGCTGATTTAATAGAGAAGGGGTTTACACAAATTGAAGGGGTGGACTGCGAATAGACTTTTTCTCTTACGGTGAGAATTGTCTTATTCAACTACTTCTTTCTTGGTTACCCATTTGGAATTAGAATTGTTTCAAATGGATCCGAGGACTGCTTTTCTTAATTGAAATGTTGAAGAAGATATCTGCATGGATCATCCTATTTGGTTTTGTATCAAAATGTCAAAAGGAAAAAGTTTGTCATCTTAAGAGGTCTTTTTATGGTGGCAAGTAGTCTTCCATAGTGTGGTATTTCAGATTCCAAGAAGTTATTATTTCTTTTGGCTTAAAACATGGTTTCTAAAGACCATTGTGTTTATATCAAGAAAACTACAGAGGGCATTATGTTCATTACTTTGCATGTTGATGGCATACTATTGGTTGGAAACATCATGGAGATTATCAAAACTATTAAGCAGTTGTTGTCCTCCATCTTCGAGATGAAGGATATGGGTGAGGCTAAGCATATCCTAAGCGTGGAAATAACACGAAATCATTCCAAAAAGCTTCCTGGTTTACGTCAAGAAGCATACATTAATAAAATCTTAGAATGTTTTCGGATGCATTATTCTAAGCTTGTGGACACTCCTGTTGAAAAAGGTGTAACCTTAAGTCTTGACCAATGCCCTAAAATAATTAAAGAAAAGGAGAGAATGAGAAATGTCTCCTATGTAAGTATAGTAGGAAGCTTAATGTATACCACGCTGTATACACTGCCAGACATTTGCTTTGCAGTTAGTTTGGTAAGTTGTTACTAAAGTATCCCAAGACCTACTCATTAGTATGCTGTCAAGAGAATCTTTTGATTACCAACAAGGTACAAGTGACTTGGTTCTTTGCTATCAGAATAGGGACCTTAAGTTGAGGGGATACTCGGATACTGATTGGGGTGGCGATCTAGATGAGTCTAGGTCAACCTCAAGATATGTATTCACCTTAGCAGAGGGAGCCATATCTTGGTGTAGTAAGAAACAAGACGGAATTCTTTTGAGTTATTTCCACACTTAGGATATCCTCACCCATATCCTTCATCTCCAAGACGGAGGATAACAATTGATTAATGATTTTGATCATCTCCATGTTGTTTCCAACCAATAGAGTGTTATCAACATACAAAGTAACAAACATAATCCCCTCTGTAGTTTTCTTGATATAAACACAATGGTCTTTAAAAACCATATTTTAACCCAAAAGAAATAATAGCTTCATGGAATCTGAAATGCCACACTCTGAAAGACTGCTTGGCGCCATAAAAGACCTCCTAAGATCTCTTCTTCAACACTCCCATTAAGAAAAGCAGTATTTGCATCCATTTGAAACAATTCTAAGTCCAAATGGGTAACCAGGCTAGAGGCGAATAAGGCAACTCTCACCATAGGATAAAAAGTCTCTTCATAGTTTACCCCCTCAATTTGTGTAAACCCCTTCTCCATTAAATGGGCCTTAAACTTGTTGATTGATCTAGTAGTCCAACATTGTATCTTGAAAACTCACTTGTTCCAATTCGATTTACACCGGGGAGGTAGATCAACTAGTTCCTGGACATTATTTCTTATCATAGAGTCCATTTTATCCCTCATCGAATCCAACCACTCTTTGTTTCTGGTGAATCTATAGCGTCTTGAAAAGAGGTAGGCTCATCTACATCCAAAGGAGTGCATAGAAACATTTCCTCTTCGATTTAGAAATATTGTCGAGGAATTCTTTCAAACTCACTTCTCCGGAGCCTTGGATGTTCATTTGTTTAACTCACTGAAAAATTCCTCCCACTATCTCTAAGAGGAGTAGAATTCTTCAATGACTAAAGAATTACTCCCACTATCCCTTGGAGAAGTGGAATCCTGAATAAGTGGACTAACCTTATTTTTTAGGAATTAGAGATTGAGGATGAACCTCATTCTCATATTGATTCTCTTAAGCAATCGAATTCCCATCATCTCTTTTAGACACTGGAAGAGTACTGTCCTTGGTGACACGACGAATGTGTAAATTGTCCCCCCTCACCGATAGATAGTGGATCATCTTGTTATAACTTATACAACCTTAGGTCCTTTTTTATTTCACCAATACTTAGGAATGCATCCTCAAGGAACTCAACATTATGTGAATCTACTTCCGTCATACCATCATTAGGGCGTTCTCCAAACGTAACATATCCCTTAGAATGTTCAGGATACCTCAGAATGTTGAGGATACTGTATGAACACCATTGGTGGCCCTTGGACCAAGTTTGTCATGTTTGTGGGTTGGGTTATGCACATAACTAGCCAAATCTCATGGGCATAAATGATCCAAAGAGGGCTTTCTATCATGCCATAACTCATATGGAGTGGTGGATGAACTCTCCCTATACACGTGATTGAGTATATAAGCTCTCGTGAGCAACGTATTCACCTCCAAATTATTTGCAAGGTTGGTGTGTGCTGCCATCATTGACCTCACCATGTCAAGCAATGTTTGATTCCTATGCTATGCCACACCATTTTGTTATGGAATTCTAGGAATCGTAAGTTGTCTTTGCATACCCTTTTCCTCACAAAACTCTTTAAACATATATGAGAGGTATTCATGACTACGACCAGTTTGAAGAGTCTTAACTCTCTATTCTAATTAGGTGTCTCCCTCAGCTACGAAATATTTGAACACATCTAACGCCTCCTATCGATGAGATAACAGGTACATATACTAGGGATAGCAACAAGTCGGGGTTTCCCGACCCCGTCGGGGTTTCCCGACCCCGTCAAGGCCTCGCCCCGGAGTGGGGAAAATTTGGGACCGGGGCCGGGGACAGGGGAAAATTCCTGCCCCAACCACGGGGACGGGGGCAGGGCGGGGGAAATTCCCTCCCCGTCCCCGGACCCGACCCCCCGTCGGGGAAATTTACCCGCCCCCGAATCTGTTTCCCCGCCCCGAAAATTAATTAAAATTACATACATACCCTTAAATTATTAGTTCATTTTCTCACACTTCTGAAGGATATATACGTATTTTTAGATGAAAAGAAAAACCCTAGTCTACTACTCAACTAAGCCTTCAGTCACCAGTACCACTTACTTACGCCAGTCTCTCTCCTCCTTTGTTTTCAATTTCAGATCTGAGTTTTTCATCCCTTCTCCTCTCCTCTCAGTGTCGGGCTCTCAGTGTGAATCTGTTCGCTGGCGACTATCATCCACTCGTCTGTTCGGGTTCCGGCTTCTCTCTTTGCTCTGGCAAGTATGTCTCCTCCGTTGTAGTCTCAAACAGACTTCTTTTGGCTATTGTCTCAGTGCTCACTCTCAGACTCTCGGCTTCTGTCTGCGACTCTGCCCGCCATTACTCTGTTCTTCTAATTTCTTTTGGCTATTCCGGTACTGCACTCTTTGACCCTTGCACTCAATTTTGTTATTTTTTTTTGGTTGGCTAGTGCGCTGCTCTGTTCCTGAGTTCAATTCTGCCCTTGGCCCCTTGCCCCTTGCATTCAATTACTTCTTATACACAGTTTTGAAAATTATGATCATTATATCGGCATTCTTTAACAATCATTTCTGTGCTGGCATCAATTTTTTCTTTTCCTGGTTATTGTTCTTTTGGGTTACCTTTATAATAATCTTCCAATTTGTTTTCGCTTCCTCTGCTATCTAATAAAGGAGTAGGTTGCTTTGCTTATAATGCTTTTGCTGACATCTAGCTTTTATCAAAATGAAAGGGGATTTTTTGATCTCCTTTGACTAATACCAGTCTAGGCAAGGGTAGATGTAATTAAAGGCTCTAGATTAAGTTAGCAGATCCTCTGCAATTTTGGGTGAAAAAAGTGAGGAAACAGATAGAATTTTTTATTGCAGTATTAATTGGATTTGATTTGATTTCTAATATGCTAATCAATATATACTAGCCTTTGTTTGGTGAAACTTTATGGCTTTCTCTAGGATTTTGCATACTTATAATTTGATTAATCATTTTGAGGATTCTATATGATTTTTTTTAAATTCTTCTTCAATTAAATCCTTGTAATTGATTCATTTGTAAATTATTTATATATGCACAGATTCTAGATAGTGGACTTAGTGGTCCAAGTGGACCATCTCTATGTTCCACAAATAAAAACATAGACACCATAAATCCAACTCCGGCTCCAACATCTAATACCAATGTGAATGTTGATTCCTATGGAAGACCACATGCTACGGAGGGTGAGGGGGATACATTAGTATTGGGAAAGCAAAGGAGGTTCATATCTAAAATTTGGAAGCATTATGATTATGAGGTTATTAGTGGTGTACCGAAGGCTATTTGTAAATATTGTAAGAAAAAACTTGATGGTAACTCAAGGAATAGGACTAAGCATTTGAATGATCATCATGCAATTTGTCCTATGAAATGACAAAGGGACATTGCAAATGACTTTACCCAAAAGAAGTAGAAGATAGAGCCTTATGATGATAAAAAGGGCTTCTTTTTGTTAATGGATTTGATGAAGAGCTTGCAAGGAAGGAGCTAACACATATGATCATAATGCATGAGTATCCTCTTTCTATGGTAGAGTATGTTGGGTTTGGAAGATATTCAAAGGCTCTCCAACCTTCTTTCACATGATATCCAGGAGTACAGTCAGAAAAGATATTCTCAAAGTGTTTGACTTTGAAAAAGGCAAAACTATGAAGTTGTTGGGGAGTGTTCAAAGCAAGGTAGTCGTTACTGCAGATATGTGGACCGCTCAAAATCAAAAACGTGGTTTCATAGCCATAACGGCTCATTGGATTGATAGTTCACGGAAGTTGCAAAATCGAATTTTGAGGTATGATAATTTTGTTTTTACTTTAAGCTCATTCATTACAAGTCATCGATATTTTTTCAACATGTGGATAAAATATTTAGTTATTGTATTATTTTCGCTTACATTTCATTTTTAATATAATTTTGATAAATTTCGTTATTTTTTAATAAACTTTCTCATTTGTTTTTCTTTTAGGTTTGCATATGTGCCTTGTCCTCATACTGCTGAGAGCATTTGGGAAGAGCTTTTGAAGTGTTTTTCAGAGTGGAACATCAATAGAAAAATTTCACCTCTTACAGTGGACAATTATTCTTGCAATGACGCAATAATTGGCATTCTTAAAGATCAATTGGATTTAAGGGCACTTCCCTTAAGGGGTAAGTTCTTCCATATGCGTTGTTGCGCACATATTCTTAATATCATTGTTAAGGATGGATTAGAGGTGATTGAAAGCTCAATTGAAAAGGTGCGTGATAGTGTAGCATATTGGAGAGTAACACCTAAAAGGGAGGAAACATTTAGAGAAGTTTGTGATAGCTTAAGTGTGCCTTAGTCAAAGAAATTAAAATTGGATTGCAAGACAAGAAGGAATTCAACTTTCTTGATGCTTCAAACAGCTTTGTTGTATCGAGAAGTTTTTCCCAAGTTGGCTAAGAGGGAAAGTAATTATAAATCTCTTCCTACTGATGAGGAATGGGAGAAGGCAAAAGATATTTCTGGGAGGTTACAAATATTTTATGATGCGACTCAATTATTCTCTGGCACTAGCTTCCCCACTACAAATATTTACTTTCCAAAGGTGTTTCAAGTTTGGCTATCTTTGAGTCGTTGGCTACATGATTCGGATGTAGTCATTAGGACCATGGCTCAAAAGATGCTTGATAAATTTTTGCAATATTGGGATGTCATTCAAGGGATATTAGGAGTTGCTTGTGTTTTAGATCCCAGGTTCAAGTTGAAAATGGTGGATGTTTGCCACAGGAGGATTTTTGATTTTGATGTAGATGAAAAGGTGGAAATGATCAAAGATGTTTGTTATGCCCTATTTAATGAATATCAAGAAAAATACAAGCATTTGAAGGTTGCTATGCCTAATGCTTTTGGTGATTCAACTAAGACCTCTTCTAACGCTTCAGATTCTAGCGAAAGTGTGGGTTATGCACAAGATGACATCTTTGAAATATATTATACAATTGTTGGAAAGGACCCACAAATTCCACAAAAATCGGAGTTAGATTTTTACTTGGAAGAGCCGCCTCCCCAAAGGACTGATAATTTCTATATCTTGGTTCATTGGAAGGCAGCTACAACGTATCCTATTTTAGCTTTGATAGCTAGAGATATCTACGCCATTCCTGTTTCCACAGTAGCATTTGAGTCGGTATTTGGCATGGGTGGGAGGTTTATTAGTCCACATCGCAATCGTCTCCATCCAAATATTTTAGAGGCTTTGATGCGTGGTAGATATTGGCTTTCGACTACAATCAAGTCATCTTCAGAAGGTATATTTTTGATTTTTTGTTATACTTTTAGAATATATAGTGATATTTCTTTATGTTTAAATGTTATGACATTCGATAACTTGATTACTTCAACATATCTTCTATGTTGTAGATGAGGACACCACCTATTGCCATGGTACTTTTGATGAAGATTATGATGCTGAAGTTGATGAAGAATTTGATGGCTAATTGGCTATATGGTGCATTAAATTTCTCAAGGACATCTTCTCATATGTAGACTTTACATTGGACCTTTGGTGTTGTATCTTTGAAGCTTGGATTTGTATTTTGATTGTGGTCAACTTCGGTTGTGTAATTTTTCTAGGACTTTGAGAACTTGATCATTTAGATCTTGCGTTGTTACTTGTTATCTTTGAACACTCGGGACTTTGGATTGAACTTTCAAGTGGTGTTGTATTTCTTGAGTTTTAACTTTGAATATTGGCCATTAAGTTTAGTGTTTAACTTCAATGTTGAACTTTCAATGGTTAAAGTTAGGTTTAATTTTTCTTTTTTGTTTAGGGCTTATTGTTTGATTATTTTGATATTGAGCTCATAATTTTTGCTCCAATTGGGCTTGTATTTTGTGTGATCTCGTTACTAAAACTTGGGGAAGCGGGGCCCCAGCGGGGACAGGGGGGAAAACCATCCTCGATAGCGAGGACAGGGGCAGGGGCGGGGGCGGGGGGCGAGGGGTTCAGCGGGGACGAGGGGCGGGGGATATTCCCCCATCCCCTACCCGCCCGTTGCCATCCCTAACACATACCCATATCATGAATAGTTATCTATAAAAGTCAGGAAATAAATAGCCCCATGACGTGCTCTAACATTTATAGGCCCTCAAATATCAGAATGGATAATTTCTAAGGGACTCAAAGCCCTAGAATCCTTACCAAAAGGCTTCAGGGTCGCCTTTCGAATTAGGCATGACTCACATTTAGGTTTTAACCTTAGTGAGTCAGTCTAAAAGACCTTCTTTGCTAGTACATTCATTCTATCTTCACCAATATGGCCTAGTCTACCATATCATCTAATTGAATCTTATTTATAATCAAAAGTGAGATAAAGAAGGAAGATAAATTATTATAACAATCATCTAAATCAAGTACCAGGAAATCATTTTTCAAAGTAGCGTGGCCAAACACATGGCCACCGTGTAATAGGTCCAAACCATCAGTATGAGATTTGAAAAAGAATCCTAATTTCATTAATGAAACTAATGACGAAAGACAAACTCGGCCCCCAAGTTCGTAGAGAGCATTGTGGAGAAGCAACATATTCACTCCATGCAATCTAAGCTTGTATGTCCCAACACCTAGAACATCTTTCTCACTTCTGTTTCCTACCATGATAGTTTGTGAACCCACCAGGTAGCGATGCAAGTTCACGAAGCTTGCTCAATTCTAGACTATATATTTGCTTGCTCCCGTATCCATAATCCAATTAGGAAAATAATTAGCAACTAATGCATGAGAATAAACATAAAATTCAGACGAATAACTGGAGAAAGGTACCTTGGGAGGCTCAGGATAATCTTGAGCATAATGGTCTTTCTTCCCACAGTTATAGCACTTCACTCGTGCTATGTTCTTCTTTCCATTACCTCTAGGCTTTAGCTTCTTGGCAACACCACCCTTATGCTTACCCTTTTGCAGAGGACGACAAAACCTCTTAAACTGTTTATCTCAGTTGTTCTTGTTTCCTTTGGGCCTATTTCCCTTAGCAACAAACAACATTAGAAGAAATGAATGTTTTTAGGCAATCTTTTTCCATTTCAAGGTGGCTTTGGATCTCAGTAAGGTCCCTCAAGTGCTCAAAATGGATCATAATGAGCTTCACATTTTTCCAATGCTCAAGCTCTTCAGGAAGGACCCAAATCACATTCAAGACCTGTTCTTCTTTTGAGATATAATGCCTCGCTGCCTTAAAATCCTGAACAATGGCACTTATAGTTTGTAAGTATGCAGGCATAGTAGGAGTGTTGACTATCTCACACTACATCCACTTCAGGTGCAAGGTACGAAGCATTGTTGCGGATGTCTGTCCAAAATGAATCTTAAATTTGTCCCACATGTGGGACAACCCTCAAACTCACCAATAAGATCGTTGTGCATGTAGTACAGCATTGTAAAGCACGCTCTACGATCCTTATCGGACCAGTCTTGGTAATCCAAAAGGCTTTCTTGATATTGTGCAGAAGCAACGTCGATAGGCTTGCCATCTTTGTCTTTATCTGATGGCAGAGACTTAACTATGGTCAATTGTTCAAGTAAATCATTTTCCCTTTCATTCAGAAGATACTGAATCTTCCGATGCTAGATTTCTTAGTTAGGGCCATCTAACTTTTGGTTGGGGGGTAACTCACCAAGCATTGCACTGTGTGAAGCCATATCTACAAGTATGAAATATAGATGTTAGGCACATTTTCTTAAATAATTAAATTATTAAAAATTTCCTTTGTTCATATTATATGATCGAAATTTTCACTAAACTCATAATCATCTTATATAAATATGAATTGAAAATTTAAATAATTTAATTAAACATTCCCATAAAGACACATTTGTATGGACCACAAAATGTTAAACCAATTAACATTAATTTAAATGTCACACATAGATATTTATTAAATCCATATAAAATAAATTTACATAAATATGTATAAAACTAATTTATAAATGAAACAAACTCATCTAATTACAACCTATAGATGCCTAAAAATAGCAGTCAAATTTTTAATTGAGCTGATGATGAGGAAATTAACCCAATCATGAATCCAGAGGCCCAATGAGGTGATTAATCAAAATAAAATGGCAAAAAATAATAATAATAATGATAGTCTAATTAGAGGATAGATGGCTAAATCAGTGAGGCCAGTCGGGGCTCGGAGTCAGCCAGTTTGCAGTGGCTAGAAGTCGGCCGGTTCGCTGTGGTTAGAAGTTGGCCGATTTTCCCTTTTTTTTCTCCCTTCTTTTTTCGAGTTCATGTCCAACTTGGTTATTAGAGCTAATTTCATAGGCACGTCTAGTTAGAGGTAGATTCCTGATAACATTAGAAAAGTCACTAAGCCTAATATGATTAGGAATCAATGTTCTTTTCCTAGGCGGAGTCCATCTAATTATCACCTATAAAAATTTGGACTATTTTTTCAGCTTGGATTCTATGGACTAAAACAACATGTCTCTCTAAACTATCTCTACTCTATTTCTATGAAACAGTAGGTAATTTATAGTTTTTAAATCTACGGTCAATCGGAACTAGTCTTTCTATAATTTTACAATTCAGGGATAAGGCTGCTACATCAGGCTCCCCCACACCCTGCCTAGTAGCGGGATTTTTGGGGTATTGGATTTGGATTTGAAAAGGAGGTGCCTCAAGGGTAAAAAAAAGAGCCGGGGGGGGGGAGAAAAAAAGAGGGGGAGAAAAAAAGAAAAAAAGAGGAAATGATCAATCAATCAATCAATAAGAACCAAGTCAGTTTGTAATATCAAAGCTGTAGAAAGATCACTTGAGAGATCGTGCGAAAATTATTATTAGTCGACTACAATGCAGGAGTAGTAGGTAGTTTATGGTTTTGCTGTGAGCACTGCTAATTCTTATGTGTATTCAAAATTGATTGGTTTAGATTGTCTGATAATATGTCTTTATCTTGATGACATGTTGATCTTTGGTACTAATGTGGATGTTATTAATAAGACTAAAAAATTGTTGTCTTCTTATTTTGAAATAAAGGACATGGGCCAAGTAGATTTGATCTTAGGGATCAAAATTAGAAAGATTAATTATGGTTTTTCTTTGTGTCAATCTCATTACATTAAGAAAATGTCAAGAAATTTAATTATTTTAATCTGATTGCTGTGAGAACCTCTTATAGTCCTAGCATATACCTTACAAAGAATAAGGGTTCTAGTATTTTCTAAATTGGGTATGCTAAAATCATCGGAAATGTGATGTTTCTCATTAACCATACACAACCTTGCATTGCTTATGATGTTAATAGGTTCAATCATTATATTCCTCACCCTAGTAAAGAGCATTGGGATGCATTGTTTTGATTAATAAAGTTCCTCAGAGGTACCATTGACCGGTGTTTGCATTTTAATAAGTTTCCTACTGTGTTAGAAGGCGTTTTTGATGCAAATTGGGTTTCTGATAATGATGAAGTTAGTTTTGCTAGTGGTTACGTATTTACCTTAGGTGGAGGAGCTATGTCATGGAAGTCTGTCAAGCAGACTTGTATAGCTTGCTCTACCATGGAAGTTGAATTCATTGCTCTTGAGTTGGCAGGTCAAGAAGTAGAATGGCTCAAAATCTACTAGTAGATATGCCACTGTAGGGGAGCCAACCTACAACTATTTTCTTTCACTGTGACTCGTGGACAGTAGTCGAAGTTGCACACAGTAGTGTGTACAATCCAAAGCAGAGTCACATTCGCATTAGATATAGTATTGTGAAATAGATGCTAAAACATGATGCTATCTCCTTGGAGCATGTGAGATCCGAGACAAATTTAGCGGATCCACTGACTAAGGGCTTGACCAAGAGAATAGTTCCCGAGTCGTCGAGGGGGATGGGACTAAAACCCATTGATTGAGGTAATATGGTGGATGCCCATTTATGATCAAACGAAGCCATATTGGTCTCATTGTGTACTACATATTCATCCCTATGGCATATAGTAGTGCTTCTGAGAGGTTGAGCTCTTATGCTTAATAGATCCATAGCCCATTGGAGTGGTACTATTAAGACGCACTTGATGGATTCATCACATTATATGTGTGGAGTTGAGCAAATCCTACTCTTAATAATTCTATATCCATAATTATGGTAGTCTATGTTGAGATGGACTCAATGGAATTACCTATGTTAGTGTAAAGGTGTGGCCACCTTCTATGAGAGACTTTGGGTTGTTTTTCTATAGCACTTATGAGACCCAAGGTGTGCACATGACCTTAAAAAAGTACAGGTTAGTTATTACGGAATACACAGTGAACATAATGGATGTGTTGTGGGGGTCTCAACCACGATCTATCAAGTTCAAGATTCGTTCAATCGATGGATTCAATTGTTGCCCTAATTCACTACGTATCAATTCAATCGAAAGACATTGATACTTAAGTATCTAACCATTCCTTTGTCGATATCCTTTGCTCGCTAGTCAGTATGCCGTTAGTGGGGAATTGTTAGAAATAATGGCAAAAGCTAGCTCTTTTTTCATAACTACTCCTTGTCCCACATGGGAGGATTAGAAAGCTTTTGCGGGGTTTTTATTACTTCTTTTTTTCTTGGACTTGTTGAATTTTTTTGGGCGTGGTTTTAGTAGTGTTGTGGGATGAAGGTGAACCGCCACACACATGCATTCGACACTCGCCTAGTCTAGTCCGGGATTGGCATAGCCCAACCATTGCCATGGGTTGTGGGCCTTGTCTACTAATTTTTGGAGAAAATTCTTTTCTTTTTTGTCTATTAGCCACGTAATAGTCAATGATTACTTGCTAATTTTTGTCACCCTTTTCCTCTAATAATGACTATTGGCCCTGATTTTCAGCCACAAAATTCCACATGTTATCAGATTTTCTCACATCCAATAGCTATTTTTTGCAATATGAATACTTAGCTCCCCTACTGCAGCAACACATACAAAAAAACACTCTTTCTTTCCTCTCTTCTTCTCTGATACCTATTCTCTCTACTACTTTGGGCAATTGCAGTCTTGTGCACTCCAAGCTTCTGGCCACGAGTGCATGCGTTCAAATGTAAGTTGTATAAACCTTGGGGAGCGAACGACTGCTTCCATTTGAATTTGGGTCAAGCTGAAATCACTTTCAAGGCATTGATACTCCACGGTACAGGTCTTCCTGTCATTTTCCTACCATTGATTTGGACATACATTTCCTACAATAGTGACTATGGTGGAAGTTACCTTGAGGGTCTCATACTAGTACTTCTATTTCATTTTTGTAATTGTAATAATCATAAAAATAGGTATATTCGAATCCGTAGGTCTGTAAACATATATGTCTGTAAATATAAGACAACCCATATTTGGATTTTCTATATTGTTGTTGTAATAATCATAGTAATAAGTTTTTTTGTAACTTTTATTCCTGTTGCTTAATAAGTTGTTTACTTTGTAACTCTATGTTGTGATTTTATTTTATTAATTTTACAAATTTGTATCTAAATTTTTTTTAATAACAAATTTATCATATGATATTTTTCTAAAGTTTTATAGGTAGTTTTAATTATCTCCATTCATTTAAATTATTTTTCTCATTTTAATTTTATTATGCTATTAATAAGATTTTTTATTTTATTATTTATTTATAATTTTAAATTTAGAAACAAAAAAGAAATGTTCAAAATTCGGGAGTTTAAAATTATTTCATATGAAGATAAAGTAGCAAAAACTATAGAAATAAAAATTAAAGTAAAAGGCTGCAAGGTGCATATATATAATACCTAATTTACTTTCCATTAATTTGTTTTTAATAGTTTTCAAACCAAGTTCCGTAAAGATTTGAAATATAAATTTTATTAAAACACCACTATAAAAGCTCTGATCCTGTTCGACGAAAACTTCACTTGTTCAATACTCAGCTCACACTTGGTGTGACCAAGCTCCACTCAAACTCTCACTTAACTCAGTTACTTGGTGAGCTGAGCCAAGCTGATCGTAGCAAAGCTTGGACTCGACGCAACCCGATTACACAGCTCATTTGCTTTCAAGTAGCAAATAATAAATTTGACAATGCCATGGCCACTATTGGCCAGATGGCCTCCCAACGTGTAATGATGGGCTGTTGGAAGAGTTAGGCGGAAGGCTCATTCCTCAAAAACGTCTATCTGGTGACTTATAATGATGCCCAGAATTCGGGTCAGGCCCACGGTATCGACATCTGCTGTATGATTGGATATATGTACCCATTGGGCCTTTCCATTTTTTCTCTAGCTTCTGCTACGTTCGGCTGTACGCACGATGGGAAAATTTAGTGCAAATCTTTTGAATCATAATGCCTACACTACTGCCTTGAGCATTTGAAAAACTAGTTTTTCACTTTTTTGGATCAAGAAGTTATCATGATAAACTATTTTACTAATTACTAAGCACTTATTTTAGTTGTTTCAAACAACTAATCTTGCACTAAAGATTAATTTCTGATAAATTTTTTTTAAAAGTACCCTTTGAAATATCAACGAACTACAATAATAGGCGTACGAATAAGCGGAAAGACAAATGTCATTGATCATGCTAATTTTACCATATGGATTCAAGCCTTATGAAAATACTTTTTAAAAGGGGCTTGTTTCTTAGAAATGAAAAAAGAGGGGGTCGCTATATTTGTAGACTTGGCAAACGGGTCATTCAGTTTGGGTATGTGCGAGTTGATCAATTTCCTTTTGGTTCGAGTTTGAGTCGGGTTAAGTTCAGGTTGATCGAATTTAGTTCGAGTTCAGGTACAATTCGGGTGAAGTTCGAATCTGGTCAAATCCGGGCCAAACTCATTTGGGTTGATTTGGGTCCGGGTCAGGTCAAAGTCGGTTATGGGTTCGGGTCAATTTTGGGCCGGGTAGAAATCGGATCGGGTTACTTTCGAGTTCGCTTGTATCTCAATTTTTGAGTCAGTTTATATGTGATATGAGTTTGATATCTTACATAGTCACATACGCCAAAGAATTTTGGATGAATTAGAAGTAGATTATATGACCATGAATTTCAATCTTCTTCTAATTCGTCCAAGAGTATATTTTAATTAGGTTAGTTTTTAATCTTGCACAAAAGAAAATTCATATCAATTTGAATTTTGGGTCAAGTATAAATCCCCTCCTACTTATTTGTCAAAATTTTAGTTTCAATTGGATTACTTCTAATGCGTCGCACTGGGAAGTAATCAAGTAGATTAGCAAATAGTGCTATAAATTCCTCTCTTCCCGATCATCAAATGAAATATTTTTTAAAAAATTGAAGAGTTATGCCTAATCAACATAAACCATAGAATAACTGTTTGATTCTATATTTTCATTTCGAAACTCAAATAAGTCAAATCTTTTTAAATAATTTCGTTCCAAATTTGCACATGCATTATTTCATTTATTCAAAGTAAGGTTTTATCATCTACTTTCGCCTTTGGGATTCTAAATATTAAGTAAGGTTGTATAATTAGTATCATCGCTCACTACTATAAGTTTGAATTGGATCAGGTTAGAATCGGGTTGAGCCAAAGTCGGATTCGGGTTGGTTTGGATTCAGGTCATTTATGTTGGGTTGGAATTGGTTCAGGTATGAATTGGTTCGGGTTTCATTTGGTTCCGGTTATTTCAAGTTTGGATCTACATCGGACCAATAAGATGTAGTTCGGATTCAGTTTGGATTATTTATGGTTTCGGGTCAAATCAAGTCAATACGATTTTGGATCAGTTCGATTTTTGGTCAATTTAATTTCGGATTTTTAGTTGAAATTGTTTCAACTCTTTCGAATGTCGATTCAAATTTAGTTTCGGATCGTTGTGTTAGAATCATTCGGATTGGGTCAATTGCACTATGTCTACGTACATGGGGGTAGCTAATGTTTTGTGCATGGGGGCGTGAGGGGAGTTGTGAAAAGATCACGTGAAGAGGAAGCGTGCCTTTTTGCGCGACCCCAAATTCCAAAGCCAATTGGGTGGCAAATGGCCACTAAAGCTAAACCCCACTTGCCCAACGTGCCAATATTTTCATAAACTCTAACCTTCTAGAATAACTGTTGGATATTTGATGTCAATAATTCTTGCCTTTATGGTTATCACATAGAAAAGTTTCTACTTTATAATTTAATATCAAAAGGCTCACCTTTGATCCTCTGTTTTTGTTTTTAATACCATCAAATGAATAAAACTCAAACGGGATGCAACGATGATAAGAATTATTATTTTGCAAAAATGTGGAGGATGCAGCAATGTGACCAGTATTTTTATACATTCACTTTCTTACCTTATTAATTATCCTTAATAATATAATGACCAACACCAGAAGTATCACACATAATCATAATTTTTGTGTTGTTGAGTTGCTTAAACCTGAAGTTGAGTCAATTCTTCCTTCAAAATTTTCACTTGCTCTGTCGTCCACATGAGCAAATTTATGATTATCCATGTCATTGCTGCAGCGAGTCGAAGCTCTATTCAATTTATGACAATCCCAAAAAATAAACGACTAAAGATGAATACGTTGGCCTCCAACTTATCAAATAGGATTATTCATCTATTATCCAAAGATAAAATTATTGGCGGGTAATGCCCCAAAAATTTTTATTTAATAGTAGAATGTTCTAATTTTTTTTTACCCTTCTAAATTAATGAATTTTTTTACTATTTTAAATACTATTTGGACAGTTTTAAAATGCACATAAATTGTTTCATTTCTAAAGTGGATTAGAAAATAACTTAAGCTTAATTTAGAATAATTAGAAATAAAACACTACTATGATGAGGAATGAGGAACAGTTCTCTTACTCTTTTTTTTCTCACATGAAGAGGGGCATACTTCAATTTGCCGAGAGCATTACGCGCAAAAGCATTTGGATATTCTAGGAATGTTAGTAGCAATAGTTGTTTAGACCAAAAACTATTTTGGAAGGACTTTATCTATTTTGACCTACTTAAATTATCAAAAGGATGCTAATTTGATAAACAACTAGTTGGCATTAAAAGGTTATTTTTTAAAGAGTTATATTAGACTTTTGGGAAGAGTTTTTTGCAGAAACGATATTTTTGTTCCAAAATTTGAAGAAATTACACAACATGTCGATAAAAAGTAATTTATAGATAAAGGTGTATATATATAAAATTTTATCAAACATATTTTCAAAGAAAAACTTAATTTTATCGAAAAAGTTTTTAAAAACAAACTAATTCAAACTACTAATATAAATAAGTAATATAATAATTAGTAGCTGACAGTTAATAATTATTTGCTAAATATGATTTATAACTTGTCAACATGACAATGTCACACGTGTTAGAAGGCTTCAAAAGACAAACAGGTGCCAATATACAGTTTAATTTCATCTTCCTGGAATTTCTTTTTTAAAATTTTTTTCCCACTCCTTGTTTTCAGTTGCACTGGCCATTTATGTGTTCATGTGGCAGTGTTGTCGCATTGGAAATGAGACACTCAGATCGTCTCCGAAGTACAAACCCCACCGAAGACAATACTACAGGACGTTTTACGCTTTTGGCGTTTGTCATTAATGCGATTCTAGCTCGGATTAATAAGGCGATTCCCAACCTTCAGAATTCCGGTTTGTCGTATTAGTTGGTGTTGGGTTTCGTGGCTCAAAATCGAAGAATCGGTACAGTGGGACCGTGCTAAATGGAACACGAACGTGCCGGGCGGATGGAGCGAAAGTCCAGAGAAGACAGAAGATTGGCACAGGGGAGCTATGCCATGTGGCACGGTCGTGCCACCTTGGCACGGTGGGACCGTGCCACGTGTATTTCCTGGGCACAGATCAGTGGCAGATAGGGTTTGTCTTAAAGCGTAGTTTCTCCTGGCGGTTAGGGTTTGTCTTTAAAGGTAAAACTCTGGTTTTCTAGACCTTATAAAAGGGGGTCATACCTAGGATCTAAAATCACTCCTGAATTCATAAACACATTGAGAGGTAAAGAAACTTTGAAAGAGATTACAAGAGAGATTGTAATTATGCTATTAGATCAAATCACCTATTGTAGTTGTGATCGTTTTGTATTCTTCCTGCTCATATAGTTAATTGATTGTGCTCGTCGCCGTTCGTGATTTTTTCCCGCATTTGGTTTCCACGTAAATCTTGTGTGCCGTTATTTTTGTTCTTGTTATCGTTCCTTTAATTTCTGAATATCTGTTTTCATCCTATTACTTCCGCTATTAGTTTGCTCTAATTCCTAACAAGTGGTATCAGAGCCTTGGTTTAGGATGTCTTCAATTATGAAGGTTGATATTCAGAAATTTGATAGGGAGATTAGTTTTAATCTCTAGAAGGTGCAGATGAGAGTAGTTCTCATCTAGTATGGGTTGTGGAAGGTTCTACAAGGACCTCACGTGAAACTCGAGAAGGTGACTGACGAACAATGGGCAACAGACCAAAAGTTTAGAGGCGTGGATTGCTGACGAACGAGGAATGGGAAGAACTGGAGTTGAAGGCAGTTTCAGCCATTCAATTGTGCCTGACACCACATGTCCTGCTAGATGTGCTTGATAAGGCAACTGCAGTGGATCTGTGGACTCGGCTAGAGGAATTCTACATAACGAAGAGTCTAGCCAACAAGATCCGTTTGGAGTAAAGGTTGTACACCTTTCGTGTGGCTGAAGGTACACCTGTTCAAAAATATTTGAATGAATTTAATTCTATTCTGGTTAATTTGGAGAGTCTGGATGTAAAGATTGAGGATGAGGATAAAGCTATTGTGCTTATTGTGTCTCTACCCCTTTCTTATAAACACTTTAAGGAGATTATGCTATATAAGAATTCTAATACTATATCGTTTGAGGATGTCAAGTCTAATATGTTGTCTAAAGAGAAATTTGACCATGATATCCATGCTGATCCGGCTGAGGGATTGGTTGTTAGGGGTAGAACAACTTAGGAAAAGGGGAACGGTAATAAGAAAAATAACCGAGCTAAGTCTAAAAATCCTCATTCCAATATGACCTGCAATTACTGTGGTAAATTGGGTCATATTCAGGCTAACTGCTGGAAACTAAAGAAAAACAAAGGGAAAGAGGAAAATGGGAAAACTGCTACAGCTGATTGTGTAGTTGAGTCAAAGTCTGATGGTGATGTGTTGCTTGCTACTATGTCTTTGGCCACCACCTCTGAAAATGGGTTAGGTGATGATTGGGTTTTAGATTCTGGTTGTAAGTATCACATGTGTCCTCGTAGGGGTTGGTCTGTCACTTATGAGCTTGTTGATACTGGGGTTGTACTTATGGGCAACGATGCTGAGTGCAAGGTTGCAAGAATAGGTACTATGCAGATTAAAACCCATGATGATATAGTTAAAGCCTTGTCTAAAGTTCGTTACATACCTGATATGACTCATTGTTTAATCTCTTTGGGTACTCTTGAGACTAAGGGTTGCAGGATTACTATGGAGAGCGGTGTCCGAAAAGGGGCAAAGGGAGCCGTGGTAGTAATGAAGGGACTGCGGCATGGCAGTCTCTACATCCTACAAGAAACTACAATTACAGGAGTAGCTGCTGTTGGTACAGCATCAGCAGATGCTAATGATACAAGGTTATGACACATGAGATTGGTCCATATGAGTGAGAAAGGGATGACCATTCTAAGTAAGAAAGGTTGTCTGGGTAGCGCTGGTACGGGTAAGCTTGATTTTTGTGATCATTATATTTTTGGGAAACAAAAATGGGTGAGTTTCTCTAAAGCAAAGCATCGTACCCAGGGGGTCCTTGATTACATTCATTGTGACCTATGGGGTCCTTCGAAGGTTCCTTCTCTTGGAGGTAAGCACTACATGTTAACTTTTATTGATGATTTCTCACACAAAGTTTGGGTTTACTTCTTGAGACAGAAAAATGAGATATTCTCCATGTCCAAGAAGTTCAAGACTCTCGTTGAGAACCAGACTGGGATAAAGATCAAGAAAGTTAGGACTAACAATGGTCTTGAGTTCGTTGAGTTAGAGTTTGAAGAGTTCTGCGCGATAAACGGCATAGCTAGGCACAAGACTTTGATTGGTAAACCACAGCAAAATGGAGTTACAGAATGAATCAACAAGACTCTACTGGAGAAAGCTCAGTGTATGCTTTCAAATGTCGAGCTTTGGGATCTCAAATCCTTTTGGGCAGAGGCTATTTCTACAGCCTGCTACTTGGTGAATCGTTCACCACACACCTCCATTGATTTTCATATTCTGGAAGAAGTATGGTCAGGTAATCCTATTGATTATTCTAGTTTGAGAATATTTGGATGTCCTATGTATGCCCATGTGAATAATGGGAAGTTAGCCCCTAAGGCTATCAAATGCATGTTTCTTGGATATGCATTTGAGTCTAAAGGATACCGCATGTGGTGTCTTGAGTTTAAGAAAGTCATTTAGAGTAGGGATGTCACTTTCAATGAGACTACTATGTTGTCTTCTGGAAAGTATTCTATTGTTTCTTCTACTGGTGCTGGTGATTAGGAGGATACCAGTATGGAGATAGAAGTGGAGACTGTTACAGCTCAAGGTGGAGCTACTAATCAGCCCAATAGGGGGGCTCATGTTACTGAACCTGGCACTATCATTTATGATCGGCCTCAGGTGGAGGTTGCTCACTCTATAGCTCGTGATGGTCCTCGCAGGAGATCAGAAGGCCTGCTTGCTACAATGATGATGAGGGACTAATAGCATATGCACTTTCAGTTGCAGAAGAGGTGCCTGAAGGTATGGAACCTTCAACCTATACTGAAGCAATCTCCTGCCCAAGTTCACCAAATTGGATCCTAGTTATGTAAGAGGAAATGGAGAGTTTGCAAAAGAATCAGACTTGGGAACTGTGTGAGCTACCTAAAGGCCAGAGAGCCTTAACTGCTAAATGAATCTACAAGAAAAAGGAAGGAATTCCTGAAGTTGAAGATGCAAGGTGGAAGGCGCGTCTGGTTGTTCATGGTTGCAATCAGAAAGAAGGTATTGACTACAATGATGTATTTTCACCTGTTGTTAGACATACCTTCATTAGAGTGCTTCTTGCATTTGTTGCATTATTTGATCTGGAGTTGGAGCAGCTTGAAGTGAAGACTGCATTACTTCATGGGGAGTTGGAGGAGGAAATCTACATAAGGCAACTCGAAGGTTTTGTTGTTCCTGGGAAGGAACAACTGGTATGTAGATTGAAAAAGTCCTTGTATGGACTTAAGTAGGCTCCTAGGCAGTGGTGCAAAAGGTTTGATACCTTCATGATTGCACAAGGATACACACGCAGTCGATATGATAATTGTGTGTATTTTAGACAATATTCTGATGATTCTTTTATTTACTTGCTATTGTATGTTGACGATATGTTGATTGCCTCTAAGGATAAATCCTTGATTAGCAAGTTGAAATCTCAACTCAGTGAGGAGTTTGAGACGAAGGACCTGGGTGCAGCAAAGAAGATTCTAGGCATGGAGATTCAGAGGGATCGAAAGGCTGGTAAGCTGTACTTATCTCAAGGACACTACCTTGAGAAAGTACTAAGCAGATTTAGTATGGATAATTATAAGGCAGTTTCCACACCCCTTGCTGCACATTTCAGATTATCTACTGAGTGTTGTCCACAATCTGAGGAGGACATAGATAGAATGTCTAATGTCCCTTATTCTAGTGTTGTTGGTAGTTTGATGTATACTATGGTATGCATTACGCCAGACTTGTCACATGCTATGAGTGTGGTAAGTAGGTATATGCATAATCCTAGAAAGGATCATTGGGATGTTGTGAAGTGGATGCTTCACTATGCGAAGGGTACTGTTAAAAGGGGGTTGGTTTTTGATAGGAACAAAGCTGCTATATATGATGTTACATGTTTTGTTGATTCTGACTATGCTGGTGACCTTCATAGGAGAAGGTCCATATCTGAGTATATCTTCACTATGTGTGCAGGTGCTATCTCTTGGAAAGCATCGCTTCAGTCAATTGCAGCTCTATCTACTACAGAGGCTGAGTATGTTGCTGCTACTGAAGGAGTGAAGTAAGCTACTTGGTTGAGGGGCCTCGTTACTGAGCTTGGAGTTCCATAGGCTGCCACTATGGTGTTTTCTCATAGTCAGAGTGCTATCCACCTGACTAAGAATGATGCCTACCATTCGAAGACCAAGCACATCAATGTCAAGTACCACTATGTGAGAGATACAGTTGCTGCAGGGGAAATAGTGGTAAGGAAGGTTCATACTTCGGAAAATCCTACAGATATGTTAACCAAGCCTCTACCTATAGCTAAATTTGAGCATTGCTTGGACTTAGTTGGCATTCACAGTATCTAAGCGCCCTTCGAGGCATGGTCCCTTTGGGGGGGCATCACCCTTCGGGGTGCGATGACGGTGTTACAGAGTTGGTGATTGGAGATTTCGGTCTAAGGTGAAGATTGTTGGGTTTCGTGGCCCAAAATCGAAGAATCAGCACGGTGGGACTGTGCTAAACAGAACACGGACGTGCCAGGCCAAAGGAGCAGAAGTCGAGAGAAGACAGAAGATTGGCATGGGGGAGCCGTGCCATGTGGCACGGTTGTGCCATGTGTATTTCCTGGGCACAAATCAGTGGCGGCTAGGGTTTGTCTTGAAGCACAGTTTCTCTTGACGGCTAGGGTTTGTCTCTAAGGGTAAAACTCTGGTTTTCTAAACCCTATAAAAGGGGATCATACCTAGGATCTAAAATCACTCCTTAATCCCTAAACACATTGAGAGGTAAAGAGACTTTGAGAGATATTACAAGAGAGATTGTAATTCTGCTATTAGATCAAATCACCTGTTGTGATTGTGATCGTTTTGTATTCTTCCTACTCATATAGTGAATTGATTGTGCTCGTCGCCGTCCGTGGTTTTTTCCTGCATTGGGTTTCCACGTAAATCTTGTGTATCGTTATTTTTGTTCTTGTTATCGTTCCTTTAATTTTTGAATATCTGTTTTCATCCTATTACTTCCGTTATTAGTTTGCTCTAATTCCTAACAGTTGAAATTTTATTATTTCGAAACTTATATTCCATTCAACTACGTAACTGATGAAACTCATTTTATGACAATTGAATTAAATATTTGTCATAGAGTTCACCATTAAATATATTTTATTACTTATCTTTTTAATTTTGTGTTTTTATTTTTTAACTTTTGTAACTTGTATTAATTGTCGTATGGAATCAACCTCTCTATGGGTAGGAATACCGGTAGAGGTAAGGTTGCCTACAGCTCGATCTCCCCAGACCCCGCAAAAGCGGGACCCACACTAGGAGTTTGTTTGTTTGTTTGTAACTTGTATTAATTATTTTTTTTCTTCTGAATTAGGAAATATTTATTTTTTTGACTACAAAAATGTATAATTTTATTTAAAATTTATGAAAAATTGATCACCTAATTTGCATTGGTTAAATAAGCAAAAGAAAATAGAATAGAAAATACAATTCAATTAAAAACCAATACAATATGAAGAATCAATATTTTTTAAAAAAATACAACACAAAGGTTCAACATTTAAAAAAAATACAAGACGAACATTCCACTATTTTAAAAAATACAACGCAAAAGATCAACAAATAAGACATAATAACTGCGATTGCGATACTGCTCGCGCCGTATATCGATTCCATATTTCCTCAACTAAGTCTGATTGGAGACATACATGTAGCTCGGGGTCATGAACTTGTACTACTCTACGAAAGTAGGCTGCACAGCACGGATGATGAATACATCGGACATTAAGTTGTGGGGTGTTGTCCTCCACATCATCATATTTATAAGCAAGGTCGGACAGATCATGTTCGTCCTCGACGATCATCTTGGGGAGTATAACACATGCGTTCATTAGCATACCCAATTTAGTCTTGTCCATGTGTCAAGCGGGTGCACGGGTGATGGCTAAGCGAGCTTGTAGAAGCCCAAATGTCCTCTCCACATCCTTCCTAGCAGACTCTTGATGATCGGCGAACAATTTTGCCTTGCTTCCTTGAGGAAGTGGGATAGTCTTGACAATGGTCGCCCATCTTGGATAAATACTGTCAGACAAAAAGTATGCAATATTGTATTAGTGATCATTGATGATATACTCGCATTTTGGAGCCCGACCTTTATACACCTCTTGGAAAACATTGGATTGGTGAAGGACGTTTAAATCGTTAAGGCTTCTCGGGCACCCAAAGAATGCATGTCACAACCAAAGGTCTTAGGAAGTAACAGTTTCAAGAAACAAGGTGAGGACTCTATATATCCCTTTTGCAAACACTCCTTTCCAACTCGATGAACAGTTCTTCCATTCCCAGTACATATAGTCAATGCTTCCTAACATACCCAAAAAGTCATGGGCTTCTGCCACTTCTAACGTACCAAAAAAAATTATTTAAGACTATAAATATCAAACAAATTAGCTAAGAAGATAAATATATTTTAACAATTTCCAACTTCACGTCAATTCCCATTTTCAACTTATATTAGCTAAGATTAACCATATAAAACAAGTAAATATGTGAAACAAAAAATTAAAATTCCTAACATCTATAAACATCTTTCATGAGACTTCAAAGACATATTTCTAATATCTTATTATTAAAGTTATAAATTTATAAATTTCAAATAGTCAATTAAACATGTAAACAAATTAGATTACCTATTGTTTATAAACATGTGAACAACAATTTTTCATTCTAACAAATTCATATATTGAAACTAGTCAACTAAAAAACAAAAAGTCAGCTCGGTACACAAGCATACCGCGTTAACACAGGGTCTGGGGAAGGGCCACACCTCCAAGGGGTAAATTGTAAGCAGCCTAATCTGACTTCGTCAGTGGCTGATTCAACGGCTAGAACCCGTTACCTTGTGGTCATACAGAGACAACCTTACCGTTACTCCAAGGCTCCCTTCTTGTAACTAGTCAATTAAATTCAACTAATTTAGATTTCCAAATTTTAAATTATACATGTAAGCAAATTATAAACATAAATTACTAATGTCTTCTTAAACTAAATATGTTAATCTATTATACATGTAAACAAAGTATAAAAACATAAAGTTCTACCATCTTTTAAATTAAACATGTAAACTAATTAGTTATCTTGTAGAATATATATATATATATATATATATATATATATATATATATATATAT
>JACYFF010003369.1:56981500-57026737 GCA_017589665.1 Selenicereus undatus
ATATATATATATATATATATATATATATATATATATATATATATATTAAACATATAAATATGAGTCAAAAGAATGCTTCAAATTTAAATTAACATATGTAATTTATAATCTTAATAAACTTTCGCTTGATTCGAACCATAAAATAAAGGGGTTGGGTTGGTTACGTGGTGCATCACCCTTTGAACATAGGACCGATCGCCCGAATTTTTAAGATTTAATTTTAAAATTCTAATATAAATTTTTAAATTTTTAACAAATTAACATATAAAGAACTTGACAAGTATAAAAATCATATTTAAATTACAACAAAATATTTACAAAACACTTTACTTCTTCCTTGAGTCTTCTCTTCCCACAATATCTTTCACAAGTCATAAGTTTTTAGAGGACATGTTTTGAATTTGAATTGCGATGAAATATAAATGTTGAGGATATTTATAGAAAAATTTTCAACAAAAAAAAATAATCAAAGCATACATCCGTTGGACAACAGATATATGCTCAACGGCTACATTCTCCCTCACTCTAGTCCAATTTGCTAATTTTTCTTTTTTTTTTAAAAGCCCGCTCAAAACACAGCTTCCCCAGAAACAGTTGCCATAAAAAAAAAAAACCGCCATGTTCTGCGTGGGAAAATGACAAACAAAAACAAATGCGGGGTGGACCGCAGAAGCAATCCCCCACGAGTTTCAATGCAATTGACGTGCCAATTGCAGTGAGAAACTTGGCATGCAGGTTCCATAGAGAGACACACAAAACAGTTGATGTGAATGGCATAAACAGTGATACAGTGCTCAGACTAGAGCACTTGCAAATCAAACAACGAGGCAATTATGAGTTAATCACACCTCGCTCTAATTGTCGTATTCATCTTCTTTTCAAGTACTACAAGATTTTTTCTCGAAAATACGAAAGCAGCACATCCCTTTCAAATTTCAATTGCAACATCCTTTACCTGTCTTATTTAATATGAATTCTTATATTACGCACTTCACAAGTTCACTGTTCAATTTGAAGGTAACGAAAAAAATTTCTTTAGAGGTGATTTTTTAAAATATTTTGATAAAATTAATAATTTATTATCAAATGAAATTTTAATTTATTTTTTAGGTCAGAAGAATGATTGTTAATATGAAGGTAGCTAACATTTAGTTAAAATTTTAATTAAATTTTCATAATCATCAAAATTACTATAAAATTGTCTATGTTACAACTTATCTAAAATAGGAAAGCCTCCGACAATACTAGTACTATGTCTTACGCACAAGTTCGTATTTACCCCAAAAAAAAGGTTTTTGTGAGCAGAATTTAGAAATTAACATTAGAAGTTTCATGGATAGTTTACTACTTCAAGCTTTTGACAAGTATTGCACCAAATATTCTCGTGAATTATTCTCTTAATTCAGAACTATTCAAAGTTCAACTTGATTCGACCAAATATGGGGCCCCACGACCACACCTATGGGCCTGAGCCTCAACGGTCACCTATGGCGCCCATAGGCCCCGAAGGGCTGTTCATATTTGGGCTCATTAAGGGAACATTGTACACAAAGTTATGATTTTACCCCTGGCTATAGGGACTATAAATATCCACCTACCCACCTCAAAAAAGGGGACTGGAATTTTGAGGAAGCATTCATTACTCATCACTTTTACTAGAACAAACATCACATCTCCCGAAAAGGCTCCGATCTTTCATCAATTATTATTTCTGCATTGTCTCTTCTCTGGGACCCCACACTGATTTGACCGCCGGAGATAAGCTCCCTGTATTACAATCCAGGGTGACCCTTTTTGCAGCATCGGCACTAGCAGAGTGGACCATTGAACGCACATCCCTTGTCGTCATGTAAGCCCGTTCTCGTCCCACGTCATACATGAAGAGTAGAAAGCTCCAAACCAGATTTGGTGCCCTATGTAGGGAGAGAATCGTGAATGATGGTAGTAAGCGACGCCACATAGGTGCATTCCAAGAGAGACAAGGCCCCAATGATTGATGCCCCGGTGGCCCCTGAAGGGCGAGATGCTTCAGAGAGCTCACGGGCAAGTCCTCGCTCAGTCGGATAGCGACCACTAGAGCGGCAGGAATACGTCTCAGTGAACACATTGAAGAACGTCATGGTCACTATGACCGACACCCTCTTACAGCAGGTGATCGAGCGAGTGAAAAAGACCATGGGGGTCGTGAGCTCAACGAGGTCGGTGCCTACTTTCGACTATGCGACTAACGCGGGATGTGTGCCGTCCCATAGGCATGCTCCCGCTGAGACGTTACGCCGAAGTGACGATGTGCAAGAGATCGCTCGGCCTGAGAAGAACAGACGGTCCCGCGAAGAGAACCATGACTGGTCAGCCAGAGGGGATCGCCAGTAGATCATCCGGGCTCAGCAGACCCTCCAACCGAACTCGCGAACTCCGTAACTGCATCCACGTCGTACGCTACCCACTTTCGGCACGCGATCTGGTTTGAAGAGCAGGAGCAAACCTCAAGGCCTCATGAAGAAGCCTCTCAGAGGAGGTGAACCGCTGAGCATCCTTAAGCTAAGGAACGCACACGCAATCCGACCACAAGGGGCGCCCATAACCATAGTCCCCGCCGGGCCGGACGCTCCCAACGCAGTCCATCAAGGACCGACCTTCGCTGCTAAAGTCCATCAATGGTCGATGTGGAACAACAGCTTGAGATCCCTATCAACGTGTCAAGGACGGCTGCTCGGACGAGGCCAATCCCCTTTTATACACCTTCTAGTGCTGAGGTGATCAACGCTCCTAGGTTTGGAAAAGTAAAGATGCCTACATTGGAATTGTATGACGGGACCACAGACCCGATGCCTGACCACCTGCACCTTCACTTCGGCAGATCCAAGGCATCAACGACCAGACCTAGTCAATAACCTAAAGGTCATTCCCCTCGACGAAGGCAACCCGACCGCACAGTTCAGTTATGTCATAAGATGAGTGATGACACAAGACGTGCCCTAGTTGGGCTCCTAGGGGAATGCAAGGACATTTTCACTTTTGGTCTGAAGCGATGCATGGCATTAGTCTCATCGTTACGAAGCACCGGCTGATCGTGGATCTCGTTCACAAGTCGGTGCTTAGAAAAAGAGACGTATAGGGCCTAAGCGAGCTGCGACGGTAGAGGTTCAGAAGCTATTGGATGCGAGCTCCTTTAGGGAATGCCAGTACCCCAAATGGATTTCTAATGTGGTACTCGTCAAGAAGCTCAATGGTTCTTGGTGGATCTGCGTCAACTTCACTAATCTAAATAAGGGACGCCCTAAAGACGGTTACTCTTTACTGAAGATTGGCGAGCTAGTGGATGTTATGGTGAATCACTCCATGTTAAGCTTTATGGATGCTTTTTCGGGGTATCATCAGATTCCGCTATACTATTAGGACCAGGAGAAGACAACCTTTGTTACTGATTGAGGGTTGTACTGCTATAAGGTCATGCCTTTTGGGCTGCAAAGTGGCAGGGCCACCTACCAGCGGTTGGTGACAAGGTTTTCAAGCCTCTCATTGGGAAGACCATGGAGGTGTGCGGAGATGATACGATCATCAAGAGCATGCAAGACATCGAGCATGGTAGAGACTTGCGGGGGACGTTCGAAATTCTTCGAAGGTCCGGCATGAGGCTCAACCATAAGAAGTGCGTCTTCTAGTTCAGTTGGGAAAATTCTTGGGTTTTATGATCAGTACTCGAGGGAAGAGGTAAACCCCGACAAGGTCAGTACTCGAGGGAAGAGGGAAAATTCCTGGGTTTTAGATATGAGACCCCCATAGAATATAATGGAAGTTCAGCGGCTGACTGAGTGCATAGTTGCCCTAGACCGCTTTATATCAAAGTCGGCGGATAAATGCCAACCCCTCTTTCATGTCCTTTGAAAGAGCGCATACTTCATGTTGGATCAGGAGACAGATGAGATTTTTTAGTCGCTACAAGTATACCTCGCTTGCCTAACCAAGATAGTTAGCCCGGTACAAGGGGAAACGCTACTCCTATACGCGGTAGACTTTGAACAGGCAGTGAGTGCTATGCTAGTGGTGGAAAGGAATAAGGAGCTGATTCCAGCATACTATGTAAGTTACATCCTAGCCCGTTTTGAATTGAACTACCCTCTAATCAAGAAGTTTGCTAATGCCCTGGTCTGAAAGTTTCGCCCGTACTTTGAGGATCACAAGGTGACGATCTTCACTGACCAACCCTAAAGAGGTTAGACGCCTCAGGCAGACTCCTAAAATTGGCGATAGAGCTATCTCAGTATGACATCACCTTTGAGGCACGACGAGCAAACAAAGCGCAGGCCCTGGCCGATTTCTTTGCTGAAAATGCAAGTGCGATCCCTGAAGCTTCCCTGACCCCTATCTTCTGGAGCCTGTACTTGGACAACTCCTCAACCAAGGATGGAAATGGGCTTGACTTGATTATTAAAGCCCTTATGGTGAAAAGCATGAACACACCTTAAAGTTCATGTTCAAGGCCTCTAATAATGAGGTTGAGTACGAGGCCTTAATAGAGCTATGTCTCACAGGCGGAGCAGACTCTATCAAGGCTTAATCAGACTCACAATTAGTCATCAGTCAGCACAATGAGGAGTATAAAGTCAAGGATGGCACCATGGCGGCTTACATCCACTGAGTGCATGAAGCTACCCATTTGTTGAAGCACTTTTTGATAACATATATTCCTCATTCTGAAAAGTGCTAGGTCGATGCCTTGTCCAAATTGGCCAGCTTCTCAGAGGACAGGAAATCGAAGAGGATTTAATGGGAAACTTGGATGGAGCCCATTACAGCGTATCTGGCCGACGGTATGCTGCCCCTAAATATAAAGGAAGCAGATCGAGTGAAGAAACGAGCAAAGTGGTTCCTCTTATATGGCGGAATACTATACAAACAATTATATGCTTATCTAGTGCTACGTTGTGTGACCCCAGAGATGGGGCAAAAGGTGCTTGAGGAAATCCGCAAAGGAGTTTGTAACTCATATATCGATGGACATGCCCTTGCTATCGTTACCATCCAAACAACTTATTATTTGCAAGAAGATGCTATGAGCTTAGTGTGTGAATGCGACAAGTGCAAGAAATTCGGCCCCGTATAGCGGAAAACCACTACCTCGCTAGCTCCTATCATTAGTGCCTTGCCCTTCTCCACATGGGGAATAGGTATCTTGGGGCATTTTCCCAAGGCCACTTGTTACTGTAAGCATCTCTTTGTCGCCGTGGATCACTTCACCAAATGGATAGAGGCAGAGGACGTTGCCTCTATCACTGCTGCAAAAGTACGGAAGCTTATCAAGAAGAATAACATCAGTCGATTCGGTTTCCCCAAGGTGATGGTATTTGATAACCATCGACAGTTCAACACAGACAAGGTCATCGACTACCTCAACAACTTATGATGTCAAGCGTGATTCACCGCGGTCGCTCATCAGCAGGCTAATGGATAGCCGAAGGCAGTAAACAAGGTCGTCTTGCATATCTTGTAGAAGAAACTAGATGACGTAAAAGGCAGGTGGGCAGATGAACTGCATGGTGTTTTGTGGCCCTTCTGCACCACAAAAAAAAAAGAAACAGCCACGAGAGAAATACCCTTCATGCTAACATATGGCTTTGTGGTCGTCTTCTCCGTCGAAGTGGCACTCCACACACATCGCCTTATTACTTTTCAAGAAACCCTTAACAATGCAGCCTTACGAGAAGCACTTGACCTACTCCCCTATGTTTGGGGTGACGCCCTCCTTTCGGAGGTGATGTACAAGTTATGCGTGGTGTGACTTCTTGACCAATCGGTCAAAGCACAACCACTCCACATAGGTGACTTGGTACTTCGATGAACTGAGGTAGTGGCTCGATCTAGCGAGCATGGCAAACGGCATGGCAAACTAACAGCCAATTGGGAAGGGCCTTATAAGTTGGCGGAGCGGGTTTGCCTTAGGACATACCGCCTCACTACCATGCATAGAGCGCCTATCCCACAGACTTGGTATAGCAGAATTTACGTAAGTACTATCTTTAGCAGTTTTGTTCCTCTAAAAGGTTACTACAATGTAATGTCAGTATTTTTCACAGAAATGAGCAATTGCATTCTCAGCCACGATTGGAGCACTTTCCCATCTTTAATGGTCTTATGGCATGGTCATTTTTCGTTTGCTGCATCTTTAGCCCCACGAGGCTCAGAGTCTTACGATACGGTCCTTGGCCATTTGCTGCACCTTTAGCCCTTGGCCGTTCGCTACATATTTGGCACCAAGGGGCTAAGGGTGTTATGGCATGGTCCTTGGCTGTTTGCTGCACCTTTAGCTCAACAAGGCTAAAGGTCTTATGCCACGACCCTTCGCCGTTTGCTACACCTTTAGCCTATAACGAGGTAAGAGTCTTATAGCACGACCCTTGGTCGTTCACTACACCTCTTGCCCTAGGAGGCTACAGGTCTTATGGCATGACTTTTGGCCATTCATTACACCTTTAGCTCCATGGGGCTGGTCTAATAGCGCAACCCTTGGCCATTCGCAATATCTTTATCCCCTAAGAGGCTAATGGCTTATGGCACGACCCTTGGCCGTTCGCTACACCTTTAGCTCTCCAAGGACTAAGGGTTAAATGGCACGGCCCTTGGCCATTGGCTAGACCTTTAGTCCCCAAGGGGCTACAGGTCATATAACATGGCCCTTGACCGTTCACTATATCCTTAGCCCCTAAGAGGCTAAGGGTCCTTTTGCGAAGCCTTGGGCCGTCTGACCCACCCTTATCCCTTTTAGGCTAAAGGTTCTATGGTCTTGGCCCTCTCACTTGTTGTTTACCTAAGGGGCTAAATGACTGGCAACAATGTGCATATAGCATGAAGTTAAACAACAAGTCAAGAGAAGCAAGAACAGTTAGGAAAGTCGCATCATTCATTGATATGCGCTCAGTTCTAAATACCGTCGCTAATGGGCGGAAGGAAAAAAGGAAGACAAACAAAGGCTGCAACTCTAGATGGCTGGGTCTTTATCGTCACCACCATCATTTAGTGTATTATCCCCATCTAACGGAGCGGTATTTTCAGGCTCGCTCTGGTCTTCGTCCTCAGATGCCACTAGCTGGAACTCAACCTGATCAGGGTCTTGGCTCGCTTCATGAGCATGCCGATGATCCTTAATGTACTGAACTTATGCTTCAAAATAGCCCTCCTGCTGGAAATCGTAAGGGGTCAGCGTCTTTAGGAAATCCTGAAAGAACTCAGTGCGTTCTTCCTGGCTGTGTTAATACCCCAGGCCTTTAGCCTTTGCAACAGTTTCCTGTCCTGGGATCCTCTTGGCCTTCACTTTGATATGGGCATCTCCAGCTGACGATGTAGCTCCCTCTTCTCAGCTTTTCCTTTTCCTTCTTTAACTTTTCCTAGTAGCACTTATACTTGGTCGTCGAGTCCTTGGTGTTTTGTTGTTCCTCTTGGAGGCCACGTATCCTTTCCTCCAAGAGAGAAGTAGAAGGTGTTGCCCTTACTACCTTCAGAACACAGGCAAAGTCCTATAAAGAGATGAGCCAACGGAGAAGTAAGTAGAGATGGGGGGAATGTTAAGGGGAAAAAACCATGAAGGGTAGGTCTTTTTACCTTAGCAATGGCCAGTTGCTCTTCAAAAACTGGATGGATGCCGAGAAAGGCCGAGGGGGCAAGATCTTAGGACCCAGTGAGGCGCTCTCTTAGCTCGGACTTAACAGGGGGTTAGCCTCCAGGAAGTCAATCGCTCATGGGAACTTATTGGCAGACGTTTCCCAAGCCTATCTGTAGGTCATCTGTTGACTTCCTTGAGAAGCGCCCAAAGAGGGTAGTCGCACCAAAGCCGGTCTATCCGACCAGCCCTCCGAATGCCTCCCAAAGAGATGACTCTTCGACCTCCATGATTCCTAACTGAATCTGCCCAGTCCTCAAGGGGTTGAGGACCGACACAGCGATGGCCTCAACCTCTTCCTAATGCGGGCACTTGTGCACCGCCAATCGAGGAAGACTCAGAGAGATAGTCGGGGGCTTGAGGCCCTGCAGCATGACCTTAGGCACCTATTGAGACGCAGTAAGTAAGTACTTAAGTGTTAAAAATTGTTCAGTTACTAGGGACTCTAATAAACGAGACTAACCTTCCTAACCTAGGATTCGACACGGCGGCGACTTTCTTCTTCCTAGCACTAGGCAATCTCAGCAACAACTTCTTCGGGGTTGGCGTCCCCACTCTCAAAATGCAAAAGGATCGCAAGAGATTGTTCTGCATAAAGGAAAGGAACGTCAAGTTAGAACTATCAGAAGGACTCACAATGGAAATTTGAAGTACCAATAGAATATTTTTCAAGGATAAGGAGGTCGGTGGCTACGAGGAAGAAATAATTTTCAAATTATGACAACTTGGGGAGCCAGTTGAAGGGTTCCATATCACTTGATTTGACCCTCCTGCTTTAAGGCTCCTTTCTCGCATAAATTATACGCGACATAGTGGCAGGGCGGTGCTTCGGCTGGTCGTCCTCCTGAACATAATGCTGGATGTATGAAACAGTTGCCCTTCCTAGATGGTCGATTCGCCAAAGAGATTTCGTGCCAACTTGCCATTGTTTTAGCCAAGAATGTCGACACAATCGGCCACCCAATGCACGAAAAGAAAGTCATATTTCCTGTTCTTTAGTTTCGACTTCTTTTCAATGGCCATTATGAAACCCTTCCAATTGTTAAAACTGTACCAACCAGTTTTCCCAGCCTTGCTCAGTGCCTTCTGCACCATGTGCACTAACCCTAAATGCTCGGGCCGTGCAGGCCGGCTTCCTCAATTCACAGGTTACGATGAAGGAGCAAATGTTGTGCCAAGATGTGGGCAGTATCTGTGCGGTGCCAACTTATACGACTTTAGGATTTTCAAGATAACCTCGTGTAGAGGGAACCTAAGGTCGTAGGTTAAGGCTGCCCTTTAGATCGTTATACATCCAGGAGATGGCCTATTCACCGTGGCATCCGGGTTAAGGAGTACAAACTTGTAGCAAGCAAGGAGAAGGTACTTCTCCCCCATCACCAGTCTCTTTAGGGACCGCACTATTTTTGGGTTACGGAAGTGCGAGCTGGGCCGGTCATCGGGGTCCTAGCGCTCGGGTGCCCCGAAAAAACACTTCCTTTCCGCTACTTGGATGGCCCCTTTTGGGACCGTCCTCTCTTCGATGTGGAAACTGAGGAATGGGAGCTCATAGAATTGGGTTTGCCCCCTCGTCCAGAGGGGTTAGTGCTAGTAGAGCAAACCTCTATGTTTTTCTCGTGAGAACCCGAAACAAAGTGAGAATTACCTGCTAACATGCCATCAACCATCAATTCAAGGACGATCTTTATCCTTGGAGTAGTTTGAGTCCTGGCCAGCTTGTGTTCCTGAACATTAGACATACGGGAAATGGCAATGTCAATTTCCCACGAATAAACAACCTTCTCCTTAATACTAAGGATGCTAGGAGTGGAGGAATACTCGCAACTTGACCAAGAGCTGGGCCTTGACTCATAGGTAGGCAAGGCATAGGGAATCCACTTAAGCTCCCTAAATTGGTTCTTTAGGGGAAAAACACAACCACCTAGTTGTCAATTTTGGTCGCGAGGTTGGCAAATTGGGGGTGATGACCCTCTCCTCGAGGAGTACTTGTCCGTTCTGGTACGGTCTCACTAGATGAACATAATGACAACATAATTTTTTAATATTACGAAGATAAACTCAAAGGAAGTGTATAGAAGTGCGTACCTACACGAGTTTGAAGGTGGTTTAAGGTTAAAGTTGAAATTGAAGGGGGTTTGTTTGAAGATACAATGGGAAGAAGGTTGAAGATGCAACAATGAATTCGAAGGATAGCAAGAAACCTAAGAAAGGGGGGCAGACCTTATCTCTCTAACAAATTTACTTCTCGCTCTAGGAATTGTAAACGAATGGATTAGTGTGGTTTACCACCGAAATTCCACCCCCTTATATAGAGAGGTGTGGGGGGCAAATCGGCACGCTATCCAAAGAAAGGCGAAGCTGGAATGCCAGTCAAGCCATGACATATGGTAAAAAAAAAAAAAAAAAAAGAGACCAAAAAGGAAACCAAAGGGATGAGGCCACACTTGGACTCATAAGGAGGGTAGAGACGCTATGATATACTCTAGCACAGCTCTGGGCTGCTCGCTACACCATTTACTCCCAAGGTGTTAAGGTTCCTAAGGCACATCCCCTGACAGTTCATTGCACCTTTACTCTTCCAATAGGCCAAGGGTCTTATGGCCTGTCGCTAGACCTTTAACCCCTAGGGGGCTAAGGGTCTCATTGCACGACCTATGGCCGGTCTCTATACCTTTACCCACTAAGGGGCTAAGGTCTCAAAGCACGACTATTGTTTGGTCACTCCAAGCATGGCACATGCCCAGTAGCGACACCTTTGGCCCCACGGCTAGGGTTCCTTCGACACCTTAAGTCATTCGCAACACCTTTAGCCCTTAAGGGGCTAGGGGTCTTTCGGCAAGGTCCCTGACCGTCCATTACACACCTAGACCCCAAGGGGCTCCGAGTCCTATGGTACGACCTTTGGCCATCCGCAACACCTAATGATCACGAGGCACAACATTAACAGGAGTATAAGAGCACCAATTGTAAATATACTGCATAGGTAGAAAAGTTACTGTTTATAGAAGTCATGGGAGAATTACAAGGCGAATATATATGTGACACAAAAAAAAGGAGGAGAAGAAGAAGAAGTGAAGCCACTGAAGAGTCTAAGGCTGTTAATCCTCCTCGTCACTGGCACTACTAAAAATTTTGATTATTCCAACGGAAAATGCCGACCGAAAAAGAGACCGTCGCACAGGCCGACAGACATGGCGACGGGATAATCGAAAAAGCAGACAGGGGCGGCAGACGTTCCAACGGACTTTAAATCCGTCAAAATTTCAGACGAAATCTGGCGGCAGACGTTCTGACGGATATCCGACGAAATCCCTGGTCAATGTTGATCAGATCTGGGACAAATTTAATAAGATTTTTTAAAAAAATACAGGTCCGACGGAATATCCCGTCAAATATTCCGTCGGAGCATGACATCCGACGGAACTTCCGATAGAATATTTCGTCTGACCCTTTTTTAAAACTCGGCAGCACGGCTTCTTTCTTCATTTTGGATGAGCGTTTGAAGTTCGAGTTAGAGAGAGAGAGAGAGATAGGTGACCGTCGAGCCTTGAACCACCGCTACAACGCCGCCGTCTGCCAACTCCGATTGCTGCCGTCAACCCGTCGCCGATCATTCTTAATTCCACCATCATTTGTGGCCCCTTTCATTTTGTAATTTCAAGTAAGTGATGTTAGTTTAGTTTATAGTAGATTTTTTAATGAATTTGAGAAATTTGAGCTAGAATTTAACAATTATGTGATAATTTGTGTTGGTTGTGGAAATTTTATTTTGTAATTTGTTGATTTTGGGTTTTGAATTTTGTTGTGTTGATGTGAATGTGAAAGTAATTATCATGTATTATTAGTGATTGTTGGGTGTTGTTAAAATTTAATTGAATGTTATTTTTTATAATTTATGATTTGTAATTTTGAATTTGCAAGTATATAGAATTTATTATTGAAAATGGAAGTTTGAATTGAATGTTATTGTAATTGGGTTGTTCAAGCTGCCCAATTTTTTTTTTACAAAACTAAGAAAATTTCCAACAGATTTACCGGTGAAACGACGGATTTACGGAGTTGCGACGATTTCCAACGGTGTTCGGATGGAATTTTGATTTTTTTAAAAAAAAATTCAAAAAATTTTCGTTCAAAAAAAGGGGAGGAGGCATTCGACGGACCCTTTCCGTCGGACACAACCCGTTTCATGTAGGGCTGTCAAAGTCTGACCCAACACGATAACCCAACCTGAACCCGACTCGAATTTACTGAGAGAAACACGAACCCGACCCTAACCGAGCCGATTTTGATCCGAAGTCAATACGATTTGACCGTTTAGTGTGAAAACTTGTTATTTTTCAGTTTTGAGCAAATCTAAGCTATTTTTAAGGCGGACACAAAATTGACCCGTTTATTAAATGGGTCAACCCGACCCGACTTATTTGACAGCCCTAGTTCCATGAGTAGTCTATCGGAAAAGGCATCCGACAGAATCCTCTGTCCGTCGGAACAGTTCTGACGAACTGATAAATTCCGTTGGAGCCCGTTTCCGACCCTAGTTATTCCGACAGCCAGAATCAGTAGGAGTATCCGCCGGAAAATGAATGTTCCGACAAAAAAATCACTTTTTCGGTCAGAATAAACAGATTTTTTAGTAGTATGGACACATAGAGAGCATCTTTAGACCCGATGCTTTCATATTGGCCACTTGCAGGCCCCGACACTACTCCCGAAGCCGCAGGACCAAACAATCAGGCCATTAAGATGTCGTTCTTATTAAGCTGCAACCAAGCTTCGAAAATGACCGTCTGAGATCTATAAGGGCAGACCTCAAGTTCGCGTTGATGCTCCTCCTCAATATGCCCTACTCCAGTGCATCATTGACCACCATGGAATAGAAGGCAGCCTGAACCATTTCAGGAATTTGGGAGTCACAAGCAGCTTCCTTGGCGTCGGCTCAACTGAAGTCTAGACACAAACAGCGGTAATTCTTGGGAAGCGGTTGAGGAGGCGGGGTTGTGCCTCTTAAGCGCCTATTAAAGGTCTCTAATACGTGAAGGGCCATTTCCTCGATGTTGAGATAGTAAGGGAAAACCATGATTGTCGAATTTTTAGCAAGCCGAGATGATAACTAAGCATAGCCCACCTAAATTCCCGCTAGCAACTCCCTTTTATACACGCGGGATGGAGGCATGCACTCCAGATGTTGTCCATTGACCGCGGGAATGATGATGCCTCGTGAAATGCTTTGACACTAAACCCGAGGCTCAGGTGTTCGCGAATTGTAGGATTTCACAATTGCAAACTTATTTTAAACCTACAGGTAGTAGTTCCTACTAGTACTTGCTTCACATTCTACATACCCGCCTCGTTTGGTCGAGCATGCAGGCAACATGTGAGGGGCTCCAGGGGCTCTAAGGACTATAAATACCCACCTACCCGCCTTGAAAAAGGGGACTGGAATTCTAATGAATCATTCATTACTCATCACTTTTATTAGAACATATATTACATTCCCCGAAAAAGGATTCGATCTTTCGTCAGTTATTATTTCTACATTGTCTCTTCTCTGGAATCCCACACTGACTTGACTGTCAGAGAGGAGTTCACTGAATTCCAATCCAGGGCGGCCCTTTTTGCAGGATCGGCCCTCACAAAATGGACCATTGGACACACAACCCTTGGCATCACGTAAGCCCCTTCTCATCCCACGTCATACTTGAAGAGTAAATGTCTCGAAACACAATTAACATCAGTAATTTCAATCATATATGGCACTCTTTTCTTTTATTTTAATGAGAATCTATAGCACTCTTTAAATATCCGTAATTTGCATGAAGTGTGAACAGTATGGCTTAATCTCCTATATCATCATTGATTCTCTACTTACCAACCTTTCTTCCCATTTTGTGCCTTCCACACTTAAGGCCTCATGTGTTCTTGGAAAAAGCGACGCTCTATTGAACAAATTGTACTGCTCTAGAATTAGGAGCTCTTAAACTACTGTTTGGAAGCCTTAGTGATGCTCACGATTAAGTGATTCTCACCAAACATTCCTAGTTGCGCTTCCTCCGAATTCCCTCAAAGTCAGTCAAACAGCTCAAGTACATTTGCCCCCCTATTAAGTTCACACTTGGTCGGGATCGTAATTATATATTATATAAAATGTTAACTCTGTTTAATTATCTTGACAAAAACTGTCACTTACTGCTACATAGGCAATTGTGTGACAGTTGAGACACTTAAAAAATATAACAGTTTGTAGTTAGCGTGCAGTTCAATTCATTAAATCTTTAATGATCATTAATAAATATTTGAATTCAAATCTCACTTACATATAATTTTATAGTTCTCTCGATGTCAAAAAAGTATTTTTCCTATGAATGATATTATATTGGTGAAAAGTGAAATGACCGCAGTTGAACCTAAGTTACATCATGAAATTATATCAATAATTGCATTTTATTTTTAGAAAGTATTTTGTCAAAATTGATTTGTTTTTCAGGTATCAAATCAAATAAATTTATTAAAATATGACAGCTGAGTCTTTTGATATATACTCCATTTCCTCATTAACTTAAGAAAAAAAATATAGTCATGATATCTAGTTAGTTCTAAGGTTTGACAAATAAGAAGTGAGATACACAATATTGTGTGACTTCATCGACGAAATTAGTTTTTGTTTCATTCTTTTTGGCTAATTGATTGTCAAAACTAGTTAAAGTACCTATTTGTAATGAGAAAATGCATGCATGGACCATGATTACTCATTATATAAAAAAAAGTGAGAATTTCACGGTTTCTTCTGCCTCAAATTTTTATATTTTACCAGATCTTATGTGGTAAGCTCCTATGATCCTACAAGCTAATTAAGACAAGACTAGTCTTCTAGTATTGTTAGACTTTAGGTGGTTCAAAATCAAAAAATAGAAAAGAAGTTAGACTTTGTAGAATATTTTTCTTTTCACATAACCAAGACAAGTATAACATGAATCCATGTAACTTGGTGTCTAAGTAAGCTCTTAGTTTTCCAACTTCACTCAACTTCATCAACCATTTTTCCAACTGATTTCGCAGCCTTGTACGTTGACACTTCTCAGTTCGAACTCCTTGACTGAATCGAATCAAGATTACATTGCAAATTCCCATTTAAGATTCAGGAGACACTTTCAAAGAAGTTTCACGGCATATGTTACTTTCTAAAAAGTGAAGCTTCGCACGGCATGGAAAGTAGAAATTAAGATGAGAACAAATAAAGGGGGAAAAGAGCATGTATTCCTCCTATCTGAATATATAGGTTAATGTATATAGTTATTATGGGATTAGGGACAATTCATGTATTTAGAGGTGAAGTTGATCAGACCCCATGGCAAATGGAAAGGATCGCAAATATGTATGTCAAGGAGCATCGAAGATAAGAAATATGTTCTGTTCATGCACATATACTTGAGGAATTCGGAAGTTAATTGCTTATCTAAATTGAGTCATGCACTTGTTCTCCTTTCTCATAAATGTGTGATTGTATTTTTTATGGGAGCTTGAATTTATGTTGGCCTTTTAATATTATATCCGGTGTACTCTTGTGCAAAGTATCATTTAATATTTACATTTTTAACATAGTTAAAAATCAAAAGAAAAAACAAAAATAAAAGTAGGATACATGAGAAGAAGGTGGAATCAATTAACATTAGATGATTAATGAATTGGTTTTTAAAGATGTCACTCATCTCTTGTGTGGATATATAGCAAATTTATATATAACGTCTTTTTTTATCACTCTTTTTTAATACGTGCCCCTTTTAGGTTATTTGGATAACCTAAAAGCTTATTAATGTTCTCATCAATCATATTAGATCCATCTATTACTCAGCTAATTAGATGCATACGAACAGTACACAAAAATACGTAATTAAATGCGATATATTTCAGTCTACTATTGATTGGTAAAAAATGAATTGATGCTAATTTCATATATCACTTCTGCTTTCTCGATACGGCGTAAATATATATAGACGACTGGAATACGCAATGCAATGGGGCAAAGGGGGATGCATGTAGTTAACATTCGATCAGAAGCCCATGACAAATGAGTTGCATCATCATCTCTTCATTTCAACCACGTGTAAATGTGCAATCTCCCTGGAACATAATCTTTACTACTTGAAAGAATATCCACTTGACGTTCCATTCCGAAGGGTATGTCACATTAAAAAAAAAGTGGGGGGGCGCCCCCCCCCCCCGAAGACGCAAGATCTCTTTGAGGTGATTAGCTCAAGTGTAGAATTAAAATTTTACTTGTGGCTTGACTTAATGATGTTAGGTACTGCAGTTAGAGTTTACTTTGAATGATTTTAGGTATGAGACTATGAGTTTGAGTCTAAAGAATTTTTACTTGAACTTATATTAATTAATTGACAAAACAAACACTGATAATTTGATAGTATGATATTGTTTGTATAAAACATAATTTTAACTGCATATTCTTTTATTTACGACCAAAAATATTAATGTTCTTTTAACTAAAATATAGAAGAGAAAGAGGTAAAACTAAGATACACTTTTAGTCACATATGATATATGCTTGTTTATCGGTAAAGACTACTATACTCATTATTTTAAAAAATAAATAAATCGTGCATGTGTTCACAATTATCCAATTTAAATGGCTAGAAGTTGAACTCAATGACTAAAAATAATCTACATTACTTGAATTTTTTTTATCAATACATTACTTAAAATTTTTACTGCCACATAAATCTGAATATAGATATAAAAAGTTTCTTACTCAATATTAATGCGTTCATTTAATAATATTCTGCATGACTAATTTATTAGATTAACCTCTCAACAAATGAAAGTGCATTAAGGAGCTATGATACCTGCTCAGAATCTTAAAAGTTCACGGAATGCGATTCAAAAGACACATTTGTCAATTAATTTTAATTTGTTTTATTTTTTAAAAAAAGAAGCGTCCATGCAATTGCCAAAGCACAAGCCTCGTCTATTATTTAAACCTCACCACTCCCCTCCTCACGGGAAAATATTATCTTACATACGTATGTACCTTATTAAGTACATATGCTACGCGTACAGTGCACAACCTCTGACCTATAGTAATTAAAAATAATTTAATTTTACTTATTGGCACAAAAGATTCACTGCAATTGAGGAAATGTTCCCTGCAGTTGGAAAAAGATTCACTGCATTGCATAAAAAATTCATTGGATGAAAATTAAGATGTAAAACTGTGGAGTAAATGATGGTTTTACGTTGTCCATATTTCACCGTTGCCATTGTTGCGCTACAATCACAATGTGACTTACATATGCTTATATAGCTGAATGGTTTACATATGCTTATATAGCTGTGTTGATATGCAAATATTCTTTCCAGTGATTCAGGATGAATATTACTTTCTTGTGTGCTTCAATTTCTTGGCAAAGAAGGTGGAGATTATCCATTTTGCTAGTCATAACAATGTGGACAATGATGCTATTCTTGTTTGTGTCAGCCTCTTGGTAATTTTCTGTATTACCTTTTTGTCCTTTTGATATTCTAATTCTCTAATATTTGAAGTTACCTATTATAAATGTATACTACTTTTTTTCCCTGGGTTCGGTGCTTCTCAAAGTATTTTCCTAATAAAATCCCCAAATCAGCTAGGGGTAAAGCTATTTCTATGGAGAGTTTGCAATTGGAGCAACTGAAACTACCTTGGATGGAAGTTTCAAGAAAAGCTTATCCTGACTCAGGGGTGTATGCAATGCGACACTTGGATATGTACATGGGAGATGTTGAAAAATAGAATACCGGGTTTAAGAAGTTCAATGTTATAATTAAGTGAATTATATCATCAAAAGTTTTGACAAGTTTTGACAAGTTTTTTTTCCCTTGTTATAATTAATTGAATTATATCATCAAAAGTTTTGACAAGTTTTTTGCTCTCAACAGGCACCCTTGTTGAAGAAGCTCATCCATCCTGTCTACTTACCAAGGGCTGCGTCCAGATAGATTGGGAGTGTAATTACATGTAGTAAAGGTCCATATGTCTAGTTACATAGATCAACTATGTATCGAACAAAAAGAAATATAGCTTGAGGCTTGAAATCCTTAGGGTCCTCCATTGAGAACTCCTTATAGGTCTACAATGCCTTATCTTCCAACAATCCTCACAACTTTCCCTAGGATAGCAATCACAACATTATCAGACAAAACCTTAAAAGAGAGGAGATTAACAACCAATTTGTCTTAAAAAGGGACTTAAATTTGCTTCTTGGCCCAAAAGGTTCACTACAATTGGGGAAAGGTTTCCTGCAGTTCGGAAAAGATTCACTGAATTGTATAAAGCATCTCCATTTTGCTTCTTGGCACAAAAGGTTCACTGCAATTGAGGAAATGTTCCCTATAGTTAGGAAAAGATTCACTGCATTGTATAAAAGATTCATTCGAACAAAATTAAGATGTACAGTTACAAACAATACCCTGTCACTGAATAGGAATCAATAGTAGTATGCACATCTACAACCAACTAACATCGACAAATTCAATCAGCTCTAATATCCACAAAATATTAAACTGTGTAAAAAGAAATGATGGTGTCCTCATGCTATCAATTTTGATATTCATAGTGTCACCAAATATTTCCAAGTGCACCATCTCTGATAGACGTCGCGGTACATGCCACATGCATCAACAAATATTTTGTCCTTGAATTATAAAATTTTTCTAACTATATTTGTTAAAATATAGAGTGATCAAGTAGTTTATTACCTCAATAGTTGCAGCTCCAACATTAGTGTTGGACATGTTGGGATCTTCCGGAGGCTGTAGACCACTTATTGTCTTCAAAAACCTCATAAGCTACTCCTTTAATTATAAAGTGAAAATGAAACTTTTCCATTATTTCTTTAATTAAATTTTGAAAATCTGAGTACAGTGATACCTCAATAATTATTATGTTCATTTAATTATAGTTATCCTATGAATAGTAGAATTTGATACTGCTAATCATTCTTATTTATTTGGTGTATTTTTTCAAAAATGCAGTGAAACATTTCTACACTGCAGTGAAACTTTTGTACACAGCAGTGAACCTTTTGCCTAAATTAGTGTACTTTCTTTGTCAGCTTATGTGCAACAATTTTGTTATTACAATCCTGTCTTTGGGAAATTTTATCAAACACCTTATGTGCAACCATGCTTGACTTTAAAAGTTGCACTGGGTTGCTATTCTTTGCATTGAAGATTGATGGACAATTGTGTTGTTTGAGCAATTTGATGAACCACACCTTGAAATCCTAGCATATGTAACTCTTCAATGAGCAATTCTTCTGCTTCAACTACCATTTGTTCCTTAAAATCCATTGATTTTGGTGATTTGTATTACTAATTTTCAGGATGGATCATGTATGTTGCTCAAAATTATCTTGATCAAAATTCAAATATGCAGTGTTTGATTTTGCAGATTTGGCCGTGTGTTTCTTGCTCAAAATTTTCTTGCTTCAGCTTTAACGTGTGTTTCTCTTCAGATGTTAGTCTTGTGGGCCGCCCAAATGCAAAGAAATAACTGGGCCCAATTTTGTATATGTAGATTACAATATATGTTTATCCTGGCTCAATTTAATAGGATCTTTTTATATATAGGTGTGTAAATTTCTATGGTACATAGGTATGTACCATAGACTAATTGCTCCTCACGTCAAGTCTCTCTCTCTCTCTCTCTCTCTCTCTCTCTCTCTCTCTCTATGTGTGTGTCTCTCCCTCTCAATCTCTCTCTGAACATGGCCATGCAAGTGAACTCCTTCTTAGACATCCCTACCAGGACTTCCAGTATTCCCCAAATACCCTCAAACAATCTCCTATGTTCCTCCTCCCCTTCAATTATCACCTGTAAATTCCACATAAATCCCTTGAAATCCAACGCTACTATAACAACTTCTTCTCCCACCTTTACCAATCTCAACCCACTCTCTAAAACACCACTGCCACCACCACCATCTCTATCAAGGCCACCATGACCAAATGATTATCCTACCCTTAATCCACTTCAAAGACTAGCGGCAGTTGCCTTGGACAAAATCGAGAATTTACTCATTGTAGCCCACAAAAAGAACCGCCCTCTCTCCAAAAACATCGACCCGGCGGTTCAGTTGTCTGGAAACTATGCACTGGTTCAGGAGTCCCCGGTTCGGGTCGGATTGGAGGTGATCGGTGAAATCCCGCCCAGTTTAAATGGTGTCTACCTCAGAAACGGAGCCAATCCCAAGTTGCCACCTTCTAGGGCCCACCACTTGTTTGACGGTGATGGGATGATCCACTCTATCCGTCTTGGACCGGGAAAAGACCAAACCGCCTACTGCTGCCGGTTCACCCATACGAACCGGCTAGTTCAAGAGAAGGCAATGGGTAGGCCCTTGTTCCCCAAACCGGTGGGCGAGTTGCACGGTCAAACCGGGTTGGCTCGGCTTTGTTTGTTTTATGCTCGGGCTGGGATAGGGTTGGTCGACCCGGTCCGTGGCATAGGGGTGGCCAATGTCGGCCTTGTGTATTGCAATGGGAAATTGCTTGCTATGTCAGAGGATGACTTGCCGTACCATGTTAAAATCGACGGTGATGATGGGGAGTTGGAGACGATCAGACGGTTTGATTTTGACGGGTAGGTTAACTGCCCGTTGATTTCCCATCCTAAGGTGGACCCTACTACAGGGGATGTTCATACACTTAGTTGTGACGTGTTGCATAGGCCACATTTGAAGTACTTCAGGTTTGATAGGTGGGGCCGCAAGTCATGCGAGGTGCCTGTGGAGTTACCTCAACCTACTATGATCCATGACTTTGCAATGACCAAAAACTTTGTGGTTGTCCCGGATAGTCAAGTTGTTTTCAAACTATCCGAGATGGTCCTGAGCAGGTTGCCTTTGAGATTTGACTCGGATAAGACGACTCGGTTTGGGGTCCTCTGTAAGGAGGATAGGGACCAGTCTAGGATCAAATGGATTGAGGTACACGACAGCTTCTGCTTTCACTTTATGAATGCTTGGGAAGAGATCAAGCCCAAAGCCCGACCTGGACCTAGACGTAGCAATGTGGGCAAAACAATAGTGATAATAGGGTCATGCATGAGTCCACCCGACTCAATGTTCAATGAGGGGTCTGACTCAATCCAGATAGACTTGTGTGAGATCAGGTTGGACCTCAAGACAGGCAAGTCATCAAAACGGGTCATAGTCCCAGGCATGAACCTAGAAGTAGGGCAAGTGAACAAGTGGAAGCTAGGACATAAGACGAAATATGTGTACAAGGCCATAGCGGAGCGATGGCCAAAATGTGGAGGTATTGCCAAGGTGGACTTAGAGACAGGGGACGTCGAAAGATTCATGTATGGACATGAGAGGTACGGAGGGAAGCCATGCTTGGTGCCAGCTATTGCAACCGGAGATGATGGACAAGAAGACGAAGGGTGGATATTGAGTTTTGTAAGGGATGAGGGGTCTGAGAGTTCAGAGTTGGTGATCCTGAGGGCCAAGGATATGAAGCAAATTGTTTGTGTATGCATGCCATCTAGGGTTCCCTACGGCTTCCACGGAACATTTGTTTCCCAATATGACTTGGCTATACAAAGTGATACGACTAATTCCTGATCTCCTTTTTCAATTCCTAATAGCAAATTAGTTAGGATTTTGTTTGTAAGTTTTTGTTGCATCATAATTAATGCACCTACACTAGTAGCAAATTACCAAAAAGGCATACATATGTAAGCTTAATATAATAATCCAAACATAGTCTTTAGTTTTCATGTGTACTGATGTAATCATTTTTAGGCAAATGGTGTTGTTATTCTACAATGACTTCGGTTTTTGGCATTAAATGCTCATAAATTGATGTTTGCTATGGTTGTGTTAGTTATTGAGATTAAATGTTTGTGAATTGATATTTGATAGATGTGTTGGTGAGATACTATAGTTCTGAAAGTTGGATCAATATTTGACATTGTTGGCTGGCACTAATTTTGTTGCGGCTGAGGTCCACTTAAACCGCCAAAGTGGTGGAAAGCTAGTCAACTTCAACCTATATAAAGAGGTTTAGAAAGTTGATTAAACACAGAGAAAACACATAGAGCTCTAAATCTCCTCACCTCTTTTGTCCCAGTCTTCCTACTATCTAGTGGAATTTGGCTTTAGGACGTGATATTCAAGGTGACTCTCGTAGTCATCTCCTAATAGGATTCAGACTACGCGGGCTAATTCCGATAACCTAATCCGCATTAAGGTCAGTCCTTTAATTATTCCAACAGTAGTATCAAAGCCTAAATTGCTCGGATTAGTCCCGGCTTGTTCAATAATTACTGTTAACTTTCGTAATTATGCTACTATTTTCATGTTACACATGCTTTTGTGATTGCATGAGTTTTAGAAGCACAATCTTTTATATTACTGAGTCTGATTATGCTAAATTGAGTTCATAGGTTGTTTTAGTATAGGCAACTTTTTGAATCCAAATTTCATGATTAGCTCATGCAATTATACTATTTAGAGTCGGATTTTTTTTTTGCAATTATGCAACTGTGCAATTATTCATAAAAAATTTGCCTCTGTGCTCTTTTAAGTTTTGTTTTGGAATAATACGAATCTGCTACAACACCAACTTAGCCCCAACCCTAATCTAACCAAGTCATGGTCTTGCCCATCCCAACCTCAATATATGGACACTCAGCAAACTCACCTTCGCCTTGGTGGCTGCGATGACAATTTTTCGACGATGCCTTGGTGGCCTACGCAACATCACCTCCTAAACCTGTCGCTAGCCTTTGTGGCCATGGAGAAATCCATTCACAACATCAACCTAGGACCTCGCCGCCACCACCCATGCCTTTAAGTTTGTGGCGGTGGAAGATCTGGTGGACCCTATTATGGTTTCTAGCCATCATGACCAAATAAATTAAAAGAAAGGAAAATCCAAAGGAACACGAGAAGGGGTAGAAAAAGAACAAAAACATACCCATCAGAAAACCACCTGTAGAGGGGGCGCATGAGTGTCACACGCTGCTGATAGAGGCTGCTTTGGATTCCTCTTTCCTCTTTTTCAGCATCTTGACCTCCAATCTACGCATTCCCAGTGAAAATAAGGCAAGAAACCATCGTTTAAGGGCGCATGACGTCCACACACCCCCATCTCAATTGTGCATTGCGTTGCGGGGCATGCCACTAGACTGGGCTTTGGCCGACCTACATGATGGTGCTACCCATTTTGGTTGAGGAGGTGAAATCTGTGGTCGGGGAACTCAGATTCCAGGTGGAGGGGGTTTTCATCATTTGAGTGTCGCCAAGCAATGGTGGTCATGCTAAAAACCGCTATAGTGTGGATAAAGAAGGTGGGGGGGGGGGGGCGGAGGTGGTGCAGCAGGTTGAGAAAATCTAGGAGCATCAAAGGTCCATTTTTTCTCATCTGAAGGGAAAGGAGAGGGAGACAGAATAAGAAGGCTTGAGAGAGGCTCCATTATATTGTAGGGCTGAGAGGGTAGACAGGATAGAGAGAGATTAGGGTTAGAGTGGGTGAGAGAGTGTGTTTATAAAAATGGGGTGTACCTGGTTTGTGGGTTGATATTTTGAGTTAGGTGACTCTATTTTAATAATTGCCTAGATTAATTGGTCTAATATATGAAATTGCATAACTATTAATGTTGGAATGATTTAGTTTCTACCTGTTGAATGAGTCTGTTTTATATATTAGAAAATGTGTAGTAATTATATGAATATGTTTCATATTGTTTTATAAATTTGTTTTATGTTATAGGTTTCATGTTATCATATAAGCAAGTTGTATAAATAATATATCTTTGAAGTTGAATATATAATTTTATGTTATATATTACTAAAATAGAAGGTTTTTTTCTTTAAAAAAAATAATAGAACATATTATCTGAATTAGTTTCATACAATATAAGCTTATGTAAATATGTTTTATAGGAGAGCATCTTTGTGATGATCACTAGTTTATATGTTAGTTAGTTTAACAAAAGATTCTATAAATTGTATGATAATTAAATTATAGAAACTCTTAATTCACATTCATATGTGATGATTGTGAGCTTAGCGAAGTTTTCAAACGTATGGGGTTTTCTTGATAATTTAATTAACAAACGATATGCATAACATTGTATATATACTTTCAGATATGGCAAAGAAGAATTTGATAGGTAGTATGTCTTCTAACGAAAAACTAGATGATACAAATTACGATCATTGGCATTTGAAAGTTTAATTCACCGTGAATGAGGTGACATGCTAGATCTCTTGATGATTTCTATTGCTGCTATGGTAGACAAAGATGAACATGACAGTGATATTACTGCTAGTGAGCAGTGCAAAGAAAACCTAAAGGCTAATAAGCCTGGTTCAAAAGCAATGAGTCTGCACACAACACTCTATAGTCTTGCATGCATGAAGATCCCTTGGGAAAATTTGTACATTATCCCACTGTCAAGGACATATGGGCCCAACTTACGATTAGGTTAGATGAAATATCTGGTACAAGGTTGCATACCTTGCAGTTAAAGTGGATGCAATATACGATCGACTCACTCAAAGTATCTCTGAACATCTCCGAATCATGAGTGGCATGGTTCGAAATCTTAAGGCGGTTGGGCGAGATGTCTCTGAGGAGGAACAGGTATTGAATGTGATTAGGGCTCTCCCTGATGAAAATGAACATTGGAGGAGCTTTAAAATCATTATAGCCAATAACAAGAACATTCAAACCTTTAAGGCGATTTGAAAGCATCTCTAAATGGAGGAAGAGCGCATGAAAGAATATGCTCCTTCCCATATGGCATTTGTTGCCCAAAGGAATGGACCCATTGCAAAAAAAAGTTGTCCCCTTCTACACTTAATTTTGCATCTACCCACACTTATGTGTGTGGAAACAACAACTGGCCACACTTGTGACAAGTGTGGGCACCATATGTGTGGGGAAAACTTCCCTACACCCACTGTAAATTTTGGCAAATATATATTGCATAAGCTAACAAGTGTAGATGAAGAATTAACTACCCACATATCATCTACAGTTGACTTATGCTTTGCCCACACATAGATATGTGGAAGACTCTTACTTACTCCACACTTGAGATTGTTTTGTTTTTTGTTTAAAAAAATGATGCTCATATATAATTGATATGGAATTTAGTAATTGTAAAGGACGACACATTTATTATTGTCTTTCGCAATACTAAATTCTATGTCAATTACAAGAATTATCGCACAATAATGTTCAAAATGTGCAGTTAAACATACATACACAATATAACAAGTGAGAATAGATCAAAATTTTGTAATATTTGGCTTTATCATTAATACTTAGGATGTATGAATTATTCATATAAATGAAGTCAAGTAAATACTGATAGGCTAACATAGAGTTGTATTGCTATATCCATGTCAATCTACTAATTAGAGTTACAAATGTGAATGGCCAAATAAACTAATAAAACCTACAAACTAGAGTTATCGCTATAAAACATGACTTCCAGCGTACTTCGATCTTCATTGTGCCTGTTAAAATGCCATGCACTATGCTCACAACCTATCGAAAACTTTATCCAAATAAAAAAAAGTTAGGGAAATGAAATCATTTGGGAGACCTATAAAAAACATAAGTTATAGTAACTTTTAAAAAACTAAAAGATTGGCAACGACGTGCACCAAGGCAATAATATATACCATAGTGCATCAAATGCAGTTGTTGAGGTAATGCAAGCAGTACACCAACAACTACTAAAGTTATGCAATAGAAGCGACCGCAACCAAGTTGGTAGAGTCTCTCTAACAATTAGTAAGATTGCATAAGCATTAGCCAAATCTACAACAAAGGATAGCAATTGTGCAACTAGTTCATAACAAAAAGAGTGTCCAGCAATAGAGCCTTGACGATTACCTTCTGTGAAATTGAACAACGTCTCTTATGTAATTATAGCTTGATTTATATTCCTACTATCTAGCTCTCTTTAATATCAACATATCAGCAACTGGAAGTTTCCCAACCAAAAAGCTTAAGCAAATATAAGCACTTTAACGTACATAAAAGTGATAGAGGTCACTCAAAATTCATACACCCCACGAGGTAATATGATTGGCTATAGAGGTAAAAGCTAGCACAACCCCCCTCCCTCATGCGCAGGTAAAAGGAAGAAAAAACTAATCTCAAGGCAAGTATTGAAGTAAGCATCCAACTATTGACGCCAAGAAATATAATGCCTAAATTAGTCTTCTCATTGGTGTCTATGATTTTAACACCAGGCAAGTATTAATCAATTGTCTAACCATTTAAAATTCTGAACTACAAAGTGTACAATTGAATAACAATTCAATGAAACAATTTAAGTAATTAAATACGACAAACTTTTTCTGAGAAATCAAAATAGAAACTACAAAATAACAGTGGGATGGCAAAATACTCATAAAAATATACGAGTAGAAGACACAAGACATAAACAAATAGCAAGGGAAGGCACAAGATATAGAAATCCCATAAGACGGGAACATATCATAGCAATGTTAAAAAAAGAAAGGCCTTAATATTGACCCACAAAATGAAGTAGGCAATTAAACATCATCAAAGTGCTCAAAAACAAAAATTAGTATGATCCATATTAATTTCATTCATCCATGGTAGAGTTTAGTGAGAAAAAAAGAAGAAAGTAGACATAAAAGTTGGATGTATGAATGAAAGTTTTTTTAGTTAATCTTGAGAAGTTAAAGCAACTCACAACATATACAAACCTTATTCCAACAGAATCATTGCTAGCTCAACATTTGAGTAATAACTCTCAGTTTCTTTCAATACTTCCCCTCAAGTTAGTGGTTAAAATGGATTTGCAACCCCTAACTTGTCCATGAGTTAGATTATTGATCAATTCATACAGTCTTGTTAAACAAATCCACAATTGATGTTTCTAGGCAACATATAAAGGTGCAATCTACTCAACCTTTTAGATTATTCCTTGTATAGTGACAATTAACTTCCGGGTGTTTGGTCATTTTATTAAACACCGAGTTAGAGGGCATACACAAGGCTTTCTTGTTGTTACTCTTCAAACTTACTAATTCTAGCTTAGACATTCCCGGGTCCTTTAGAAGATACATCAACCAGGTAATTTCACTTAATGTTATTGCCATTTCCTTATATTCTAACTCAATAGAAGACCAAGATGGGTTTTTAAGCATATTAGAGAAAGTCCTAACAACACACAACACCTAGCTATAGACCTTCTTAAACATAGCACATCATGCTTGATCGTCTTGAATCACCATTTAATTTCCCATGAATGTTGCATCAAATATATTTTTGTTTTTACAACTGTAAGTGACAAGTCTTGAAGTAAGCATCCAGAAACATGTACTGAAGAAAGCCATATGAATTTGCATGTTGTATTAGAAATGCATTCACATGAACCTAATAACAACTGTAAGTGACACTCATCATTAGCCTTTTGGGAGTCTCTTTTCTTTCAAAATTACCTCAACTTGATATTCCATGACAAATGCAGATATTTCTCTATCAAATACGTAGGGTCTTTATCCAATGATAACAGAACAAACTATAGTTTATCTAATGGCAACAAAAAATATGATTGTTGAGTTTCTTTAGAATATGAGATAAGGTCGTGCAGTCATTCCCTCCCCCCATAACACACACAAAGAAAAGGAAATAAAGATGATAAGATTAAGATAGCAGCTACCCTAGCACTATTACTAAAATCTTGAATCTGGAGTGAAAATAGCAAGATCAAGCCACCCATCATTAGTACTATTTCCAGTAGTGTTCCAACAACAATACCAAAAGATTTCAGTAATAATTTTTCACAAACAAAAGGAATTAAAACAATCATCCAAATGAATAATTGTTGCAATTGCAACAAAAATTGCTATAATTAGCAAAGGGCCAACAACCCATAACTAGGAACAAACATATGTACACTAAACTCTATTTTAGTAGCATAGGCAGAGCACATGTAAAGCACACAAAGCATAGCCAAACCATATGCATGTCCAAGTAACATATGCATGTCCAAGTTGTCACTGAGCCACTAAAACCCAAGAGCATGTTTTATTTCAGTATGTGTACCCTACTATAGTCAAGGAGGACATTTTCATATCACCACAACAAAACCAACAATGAATAGTACCAACCAATAAGGGAACGTCTAATTGATCCACGCTTTTGATATCATCAACAGTAACCATTCCCAACATAAAAAATCAAAGATCATAGTTCACCTATTCTTTATAGTATAGTTAAATCAATAATGTTGGTGATCTTTCCATCATAAGGTTTCCCGTTAGCTTCGACCATAAACCCATAGTTTTGAGTCCTCATTATCTCGTCTTGAGCTTGAGTGTGGAATCTATACCCATGGATATTGAAAGCTTTCATTCTTTTAGCCATGGTGTTCGGACCCTAAGCCACAGCTCTTAGCACTTTTGATTTTGGATCATTAGCTTCCATATTAAGAACCTAAATAATTGAACACCCACATTGATAACTCATCCAATCATGCTTCTAAAGAACAATCATCCTAAGATTATTAAGTTACCATTTGCTCCAACCAATGAGGAAAGTCCCCAAGCAACCATTTTTGCTTAACCTCATCCCTAGGCGCTTGCGAAAAAAATGCAATACGTTCCTCCAAAAAAAGCCTACAAATAATAAACTGAATCAGATGAATATTACTAACGCTTAACGTTTATCAACAAAGTATATAAGGCTAATTAAACTAACCTATGATAAAAGTCCATCCCATCAACATCGAGGAGCACGTGTTGATAGGCTTGTTTGCGAATTAACTCATCCAATTCCACCATTACAACATGCCCTTTAGGTTGTCCACCAGTGTCAAACAAATGCATTTCTACATTAAGGATGGTGTCATCATCTCTTTGTGGATGATTGAAAGGGATCACTACCCCTTCAATGTATCTTGACCAAAAAGTTATGCAGTCTTGTGTGATGTATCCTTCTACCATGCATCCCTCAAGTTGTGCTCGATTACAAACATAGCTTTTTGTCCCTGCCAAGTACCTGCAATTTGCCTCTAACATATGATTTACATTTACCTATAACCAAAATAAATAATAGATAAATACAGCCACAAAATTTAATGTCTTACCACTCTATAGGGTACGTCCATCTGTAGAATATAGGTTCGCCAAGCTTTGCTTCCTCGGTTAAGTGCACAATCAGATGTACCATTATGGTAAAAAACCTAGGGGGAATACTTGCACCATATGACATGATGTGAGAACCATGTTGTTTTGTAGCTTATCCAATTCCTTAACATCCATATCTTTTGCACATAATTGCTTAAAAAATGCAGACAACGGACACACTAAATCTATAAGATTATCATCCTTAACTGCTCGCAATGCAATAGGAAATAAATCGTGCATTAGAATATGACAACCATGACTCTTCAAATTAAAATTTATGCTCCTTCAAATTGACACATTGAGAGATATTGCTTGCATATCCATCTGGCACCTTCAAGTGCTTTAAGACTTTCAGCAATGAGGGTTTCTCATCAACAGACAAATTGTATGGGGTAGGAGGTACATGATATTTGCCATTTGGTAACAAAACTGGTTGGAGATCAGGTCTTATGTGCATTGCATGAAGATCTTGACGAGCTTTCAAGTTATCCTAGCTATTTCCTTCTAAATTTAACAGAGTTCCTAACAAATTATCGCAAATATGCTTCTTGATATACATCACATCTAAATTATAATGAAGATTGTTACATTGCCAATATTTAAGATCAAAGAAAATGCTTTGTTTCTTCTATATTTGTTCCTCATCTTGCTTATCAACATCAGTATTTGGTTGAACTTTTCCATATGTAAATATTGTTTCCCCTAATTGTGCAAGAACACTTGCCCCTATTGAAGGAGCTAGAGCACTGCCGAACTCCATAGTTCTAGCAAATCTATCTTTGTCATATTGAAAAGGATGACCTTCTGGTAACCATCTAAAATGGCCCATATAGCAAAACTTATATCCATTTTCCAACCAAACTGACTAAGTCCCATTCCCACAAGATGGACATGCAAAACGACCCTTTGTACTCCACCCAGACATATTAGCATCTGCAAGAAAGTCATTTATAGTAGAGTGAAGAGCAACTTGTAATGTAAATCTCTTTCGTGCCTGCATCATACGCATCTACACCATCGCATAACTGCATTAACTCTTTAATTAATGGCTGAAGATATACATCGATGTCCATACCAAGGGCCTTTTCTCTAGGATTGCTTTATGCACAACCAAGGGGGTAAATTATATGGAATTAGCAAAACTGGCCAAGTGTTGTGCGTGCTACTCATAACACGAAAGGGATTAAACTTATCACTAGCCAGTCCAAGCCTAATATTTCGAGGGTCAGATGCAAAATTAGGATAAAGTTCATCAAACTCCTTTCATTCCTTTACATCAGTAGGATGCCTTAAAATCCCATCCTTTGCACGATACTTATCATGCCAAATCATATCGTCAGCTATCTTGGATGATTTGTAAATCCTCAACAGTCTACAAATAAGGGGGAAGTAATGTAAGACGTTGGCTAGCAATTTTTTTTTCACCATTCTTCTAATGCGAAGAACCACACTTGTCACACGATTCTTGTCTTTCCCTTTCACCCCAATAGAAAACACAATCATTAGGACAAGCATGCATTTTTTCATATTCAAGTCCTAAGTCCTTAAGTAATTGTTTACAATCACTCCATGATCATGGGAATAGGGTGATTTGGGCAAAAAACAGAACCCAAAAGTTAGAGCAAAATATTGAATGACTTAATAGACCAACCATACATGCATTTCAAGTGGAACAAGTATAATATAAAAGAAAGTTTCGAAAACTTTGATCCTTGGTAAAGCTCCTGTTCAACTTGACCTTTCATATCTAGCATCTTCATGTACCAAGGAAATGTCACCCTTGTGCCTCTTATTCCTTAGCTCACCAGTGTCGTTAAGTATTCCCATAGTATCAATGCCACCAAAACTGCTTCCTGATTGGGTATAAGCAGTATTATGGACTTTGTCATAGAACAATGAAAAAGAAGGCCTAGAAATTACCTCCCCATGGTGCACCCACTCTTTGTAGTATGGCTAAAAACCATTAAACATGAGATGATATGCCACTTCATCTTTTGTGAAGCAATGATTATGTCTAACTTTGCATTTATTGTAAGGGCATACTATTAGTTTACTACCCTCGGCATTAGGAAAAGCAAACTCTAAAAATAATTCAACCCCATTTCTATATCCAGGATAGGTTCTATGCATATTAATCCAACTTTTGTCCATAGTAATATCTTATGACCCACCCATAACTTTATCATATAAGTCAATATAAGCACTATATGGTACTATAGGATAAAGAAAGATAAAAGACTCAAGCACAAATTGATTTCGATTGGTTGCAGCATTATAACTAACAAACACACCTAAAAACGGGAAAAACCAATAGTAATATATGAAAATGTACAAGGTTTTCACATAAGTCAATATAAGTAATTAGGTTTATAACAATTATTAACAAAGCTTTTAACTAAAATCATATTTGATGAAGATAATTTTATAGTTGATACACAAAGAATGTTCGTCAGCTCAAGCACTACAACATACCGTTGCTCATATCCTGATGACAAATTACATAGAACTAGGACAGAACCATTGGCTAGTCATATCTCTATTTCTCTCTAGATGATCATCGTACCTCATTAATTTAGGTAAAGTTGGACACCAAATAGTAGTAGCCCATGCTTAGATGAAATGAACCCTTCTATAAATCAATGAGCTTGGATATATGCAAATAATTTCCTTTAATTATGTAATTTTGGTTATGCTAGTGCAACTCTATTCCTTTAATTCCTTAATTCACATTGGATCAATGAACTTGTCTCTTTATAACAAGCGATTTAAAAATAGCATATCAAGTACATTCTCTTCGATAAAAAATGTCCACACTCTCAACCTTGCATATTATATAAATTATAACTAGATCAAAATAGTTCTATCAAAGTATGAGAATATGGAGATGCAGCTCAGAACTCTTTTAGAGAGGCACAGAATCAAAAGAATACAGAATTGATAATATAAGTCCAGGAAGTGTTCAAGAAGATAATGCTGCTCTAGGAGAAACATAAGGATTTGAATGGTTGTTATGTTTTGTGTTATCAGTTGTGCGTGCATTTGAAGTTGGTTTTGGAGAGAATGCGCTGCCCACCTGCAGTAAGATGGGCTTCTTTTTTATGTTTTGAATTGCAATTTAGAGCTCTTTCATTCACTTTATGGGTTTGATTCTTTGGAAAACTTCTATCATTTCCATTTGATATGGCTTAGAAATTTATGTGTTTTTTTTGTGGGGGGGGGGGATTGGGTATTTGTCATTCAAGAATGATCTTATGGTTTTATGTTAATTTGGTTCTATTAATTTCAACTTCCATGGAGATTCTAAAGTTGTTTTGGACCTCTAAAATTATTTTGGAGCTGCTAGAAATAGTGCAATCCATGGATTTCACATACTTATATTCGAAGCTCAAATTAAAATTCTTAAGCCCTATTATAATTTCAATCTCAACTGAAAATATCAAGTTATAGGAAGGCTTCTGAGCAGCATCAACTAGATTAGACAACCCCCCCCCCCCCAATTATCATATTATGTGCTTATATGCAATTACTAACTTTAGTTAGGTTAAATGTTGATCTATGTTTTGTTTACCAAAGAAACCTTACTGTACTGCTAATTACGATTACTTATTGGGTTTTCACTGCCTAGCATGCTAAAATTTCTTGCTAGAGAAACATTGAGCTCTTATGTTATGGAACTAAAATCTCATTGAGCAGTTAAAAAATATGTATGACCCAAGTACACCCAAATATATACGATATACCATGAAACAGACTTATGCAAGACTGACTTCAAACAAAATTTGCTCATCCTGCTCTTCGTTGAAGAGTGGAACTAATGTCAAAGAACTCACAATCATAATAACATGCATTCAAGCTTCAAAAACTGATCAATTATATGGTGTTTATGAGGAGAAAAATGCATCACAAATTGTCAAAATCTATTTAATTAAGATAAACTAAAAGACAATAGAGGCAATAAAGCAATAGCAGAAGGCATCAACTGCATCTGTAACAACCCTTTTTTCACTCTCTGATCATTGTCAGTACCCCAACAACCAGCAATTGCCAGCCTCAACTTGGAAAAAAAACCAAGAAATTTTTTGAAACAATAATCATCAACCTTGTAATCGACTAAGGTTTTACTGCTTGTTGTTAGTTTTGTAATTGTTGTTACACGTCTTTAGCTCCCCCCTTCCCCCGGCCCCACCGAAAAAAATCCAAAGCAATAAATCTTTAACTCTGCCCTCTGGCTTTCCCTTCACGATAACTCATAGTCTCCCACCAGCGCTGCCCACTAACCATTGTCGCCTCCATTCTCCACTTAGGCTCTCCCTCTCAATTCTCGATTCAATATTAGAGTTCTAAAGGCAAGATCAAATTCGAGGTGAACTCCTAGTTTTTGTCTATAATTATGTTGGCATACACATCCTCTGACCCCCATTATTAAACCTTCTTTCCTTGCCTTTTTTTTTTTTATCTATCTTGGCTCCCCAATGGTCACTAAGCTTCTCCATCCACCAATCCTAGCTCCCCACTTACTAAAACAACTACCTAAAACTAAAATAACCCAAATTAGTTAGTTGCAGTTATTTTCTTTTATAAGATGCTTTATGAACCTCTGGTTTATGTCCTATCCCACACGGGTTTAAGTGTTTTAAGTCTCATGAATCCTCTGTTCTCAAGCTTTACATAGTAGTAAAGAATAGGAAATGTCAACCTAAGGAGGTTTATATTGGTCCAATCCCTTGAAGACCGAGGGAACAACAACACTATGTACTCGTTTTTGTTGCTTAAACCACTCAATCAAGTAATAAAGTAAACAAGCACTCATTTTAATCATGAGATATCAGGAGAGATATGTACCTAGATTGAGTTAACCCTTCAATATCCTGAAGAATTTCAGGGTTGGTAGATGTTGTGACTGTTAATCCACAATCAGGAAGCCTTCAAACTAGAAAATTCTAAGAGTGAGAGGTTAAAGATGTCCTGCCCAAATTCTTCTCCGATTTTGGTGATTCTCAATTGGAAATTGTTTTTTGAGTGAATGAATTCATCAAATTCAATGAATTGATCAGATTGATCTCAAACAAATCGATCCAACGCTTTTAACAATTAGGCCAAAGAATGAAGGTTCTAGAAATATGCACGCGGGTCTCTCGATTTAGGTCTGAGGGTTTTTCGATTTATGAATAATGAAATCAACGTTTTTTTTAATTTCTCTCTATCAGGCTCCTAAATAAAATTCAAGCGTACTCATGACAATAGCTACCTAAACGACATCGTATAGTATAATATCCTATTGGTGTATTAACTATTTAAGGGCTGGGAACATATTTATATGTAAATATTGAAAATTTTTGTAAAAACTATCTTACAATTATAATTACATATATAATAAAAATTAATTATAAACATTCTTTTAAATTCCCTACCTTTAATAAGTATTGGAAAGGTTTATTAGTTCCCCACACTTGTTAAATGTGGAATTGAGGACAATATCAAATTTTATTACTTTACTCCCCACACTTCAATTAAATGTAGTTATGCAAGTGTGGGATGAAGCATTATTTTTTATAGTGAAGGGCAACAGACCATACCATGGCAAGACACCCAAGAAGGGTCTTCGCACTCCTCAAACTATAATGGCCCAAACCTAAAATCATTCTAATTGTCGTTCCTTAAAATTTTAATCAAATTGGGCGTCGCATTTTAATTTAGCATTCGATATATGTATATATTTATTTATGCAATTACAAGTTGATTCCCCAGAGTGGTCTTGAAAACGAAATTCCATTATGCTTCGGAATAACTCATTCAAATTTATTAACAAATAGTTAAATGATAGTTAAATAAAATCATTCCCACTATAAATTTGGGTCAATAAGTAATATGTAAATACAACAATAAAACCATAATAAAAATATATGAAATGTATAAATGAAATGCAAATAACAAATTAACTAAAATGAGTAAACTTACAATTTTGTTAGATATGTTAAGAAAACTTCAAAATTACCCCAAAAATATATTACCCCAAACTTAGGCCAAAATTTATTAGTCTTGAGAGAAAAAAAAAGAGGAAAAGAAAGATTATGAAGAAGAAAAAAAGTTAGAAAATTCTAGATATAACTTTACTAGATATATACCAAGTATATAAAGGTAGTGAGAAGGGGTAAAAATAAAATTAAACCTAAAAATTCCCCCCACTCCCATGAACCCAGACCCAAAGGCCTATATCCTGGTGCTCTACTTCACTGTTTGCCTGACCTACCGTGAGCGCGCCACCCTAATGCCATCCGATCGCCGCCACTCCGATCGCCCATATAACTTTGCTGGCCAAACGGCGTCGTGCTATCGCCCCTCCCTTGTCACACTTCTTGGGTGTTCAAGTATTAAGAAGGTGAAGCCCCTAGGCCCCCTTTAAATTAACTTTTGTTGTTTTATGGTCGGATTTTTTTATGTAGATATTGTATTTAAATTAAGTGAATGTTAATATGTAGTTTTCTTGGATTTTTGGATGTTGAGATTGAATTGCATTTTGTTTGGAGGTCGAGGATGAACATAGTGGGTTAGGCTTTGTTGATGAGGATGACCAAATAGTTAGTTTCACTAATTTTGTAAAATTTCATTATATTAGAAGTAATTGAATGCAAATTAATGAATATGTGCATGGAAGATGTTATATGTGTGTGTTGCCATCACATGGATGCCAAGTTTAAGGTTGGAGACGAAGAAGAAAATAGGGGACATATGTTGTCTTTTGGGGGTTTGAAATTCATTAGGCTAGTATACATGTGTGGGTTAATTTGACATAATGGACTGGTGATTAGTAGGAAATTAGACTAATGAAAGTGGTTGGAATGTGGTGCAATATGAGACAAAGGAAAGAATGAAGGGAAATATGGTTGTTTGAAATAGTTAAGATGGATCTTCTATAGTGTCATTTAGAGATTTATTTTATGATTTAAATGCGTTAAATATGGAAACTTTTGTGTTAACTATGGTGTAACTAAAGCATTCGCAACACTTAAGTTTTGTATTTGGATAAAGTGATAAGCTAATCGATTGTGGATGAGCCAATGACTATTTGCATGTTTTGGGAGTAGCCATAAGAAATGAAACATATACCTTTTAATTGGACCCAAAGCCATGTACTTGACATCAAACCTAAACCTGGCCGTAATCGATTATCCAAATCGCAATGGTTAGCTTGCTAAGTGCTTACAATGATTATCAGGCTAGCACTTCTGCAAACATGTCACTTATATCAATTTTTGGACAATGGTTTACTGGTGTGTTTAAGAACTCCAATCAAGTTGTAATTTGTACCCCAAAACCACATTGTGTGGTATGGACTTTCTTATCCTTAATTCTAGTGATCTTAGAAATTTTGAAAATGATACCGAAAATAATAGAGTTCACGGGAATCTTGTCCAACTCCGGACGGTGGTAACGCCTCAAATCAAGGGATTTTTGCTGTGATTATGAACAATAACTAAGAGATTAAGATGAATAAGTAATTAAGCTATTGGTGACATTATAAGTGTGGTATCAGAGCAAGGTTTACAAATCACTTGCACAATGGGGTGTTCAAGGGTTAGGTTGTGAGGTTTTAGGTGTATGATATGGTTAAATTGTGTTTTCTAAGAAATACGTATATGAATGTGGCTTACCTTTTTCTTTGTTTATTTTCATATTTTAGATAGATCACCCTGGAGTGCCTTTAGATCCACATGCTATTCAAATGATACAACGGAATTCTATTACGGCTCACATCTCTATACTGCATGCGGCTATGGTGGTGCATATACAATACCGGAGTTTCACGATGTGCTAACTTGCACTTGTAGACTTTTGTGGTCCCTGCCTCTTACAACCCCTTGAGGTGAGTTCAGATTGCAGTATCATGACTTTATGTTTCCAAGGACCCAGGCTTGATAGGGAGAGGTTTTATGTTTCAGGGGCATGGACCACATTGATTAAAGAGTTGTTGCTAAGAGAGGAGTTGGAGTTGAGAGGTATTTCTTATGCTACTATATGTCTATCCTACACTAGATATACCTCCAACTATTGTTCCACCCGCACCTCCCCTTGCCTAAGGAGCACCACGCCCACTGCCACCAACTCAGCAACCACTTCCTTCTCCAACACAAATGCGCTTGGAGGATGCTTCTCATTAATTTGAGGCTTCAAAGGCCTGTGGAGAGGTCCATGCAGTGGTAGATGTATCTAATCTTCAAGAGTTGATCGAGTTGAATTTTGAGGAGGAGTTTGAGCTTGAGGGGGAAGAATTTAAGCTTGAGGAGGAGAAGGAGGACCTAGGCCTAGGGAGCAGCCTTAGGAGGTGCTATGGGTGCAGGAGGAAGATTTTGAGGAGAAGGGTTCTGATGTAGATATGTCTAACAGTAGCATTAACTCCAGCAAGGAGGACGATGATTCTTCAGCCCAGATTACGATATGTCCTATGATTGTTAGAGTTTGACTTATCCTACTTTGTATTTTGGATTTTGTTTTTGCTTATATATGCAGTATAGCTGGTTTACGGTAATGTTCTTTGGTGCATTATGTGTATATATGATGTATATAGGTAGGCTAACCTAACCAACTTTAATGATGTAATTCACATTTTCTTTTTAGGGTCTAGGCCAAATTTATCTGGGTAGTTAGATTAAGTTCATACGTATAAGAAGGGGATATGCTAGAAACCCTGGCTAAAATATGGGGGGACGTTGCTGACATGATGCATTGTGTCATTCTTTTAGGGATCTTTATATATACACATGCACTGAAAGTAGTGTTTAAGTTAAACTTGTGTTTAAGTCTGACATGATGCATTGTGACATTGTTTTGGGGATCTTTATATATATACATGCACTGAAAGTAGTGTTTAAGTTAAACTTGTGTTTATTCTCGAGTGTTGCTGTTTTGTCATAATGTTATGGAAATTTAGATAACAATCTTTGGTTATATGATCTACTATGTCGGCGTTTGTAAACATCAAGCTGAATAATAATGAAGGTGAAACTTAAGGGTCAAGCAACCAAGTACTCGTAAACCCCTAGCACAACTTTATTGGAGGCCCAACAGTAGCCCTTGAAGTATCTAATAGCATTAAAGGTCTAAATTATTAGAAGATTTTGGTAACTAAATTGGTGAATAGGATTCTCCTAGTACATCCTAAAACTATCCCTAAACCTGATAAGCTGATTGATAAGGTAGCCCGATGCAACCCCAAGGTCTCTGCTGGAAAGTTTGACCCAATGGAGCTTGAAGAATGGGTTAAGCAGTTGTTAAAGTGCTTGAGCAGAAACAAGTGAGCATAGAGATTTTTTATCTAGCTGTTGAAGTAGATATCTAGTCAAGCATTGTGAAGGATAATTTACAAGAACCTAGGCTTACTTAGGCTAAGTTTCTCAAGGAGCTTATGACTAAGTTCTATCCAATCAGAGTTCACTGATAGAAGGGGAGAGAATTCATGAAGTTAAAGCTGAGCGGTAATATAACAAAGATACAGTATGTCAGCAAGTTCATTGAGTTGTTGAGATTTATTCCAAACTTCATGGCTTCCAAAAGGATCAAGATGAAAAGGTTTAAAGAAGGTTTAGCCTTTTCTATTTGAAATCAATTGGTTGGTCAACTAATTCAAACCTATCAAGAGTTGTATGAACGAGCTATTGAGATAGAGCAAGTTAAGAGTGAGCAGAGGGCCTTGAAGTTGGGGAAAGCGGAAAAGGAAGTGGAATGACCGTGAGACATCAAGTGATTGTAAGCTGCAAGAAACTACAGTTAGCCCTGCTAAGAGTCGTCCAATAGCACCAATAGAACCTTGTGGGAAGTGTGGTCGAACAAACCACAATACATCAGAGTGTCCTGTGGGTACTAATAAATGCATGTGGTGTGGTAGTTCTGAACATTTGATTGCCGCCTACCCAAGAATGTAGAAGGCCATAGAAAAAACACCACTGGCACTGCCACGTTAAGGAACCCTTGCCCCTAAACTTGCAATGGTAGGATGAGCATGCATCATAAGTAAAAAGGAAGCTACATAATCTGGTATGGTTGTCATTGGAACTCTATTTTTAAATTCAAAGTCATTTTATGTTTTGTTTGAATAGGGTGCCCATTCGTTTATATCCACCTGAATTGCATTGCAATTGAGCTTAAAAAAAGATAAAGGATGGGCCAACTATAGAATTAGTTTTCTAAATAGGCAACTGATAGAATGTTTCAGTCTTTATAACCATGCTCTTGTTGTGATTGGTGAGCATGAGTTCCTGAAAAATTTGCTCAAGTTCCACATGTTGAAATTTGATATAATCTTAGGGATAGACTAGTTGACTACTCATGGGGCAAATATAGATTGTATAGATCACCAGGTCAATTTAAGAGACCAAAAAGGGCCGAGAAGTGTGTTTTCTCGAGGAAAGGGATGAGAAAGAGTAGCCCATAATCTAAATCATTGAGTTAAGACAATGTTGTATGGAGAATTTATGTTATTCCACTGAAGCTAAGGAGGAGTAGAGAAAAATAGAAAATATCCCTGTGGTGTGTAAATTTCTTAATGCATTTCCTAAAGAGCTCCCTAGTTTACTTCGCCAAAGAGAGATTGATATTGAGATTGAGCTAATCCCTGGTGCACAACCTATTTCGAAAGCTCCATATATGATGGTCAATAGAGGTCAAGGAATTGAAAACCCATCTGGATAAGTTATTACTAAAAGGGTTTATCATGCCAACTATGTCACCATGGCGAGCCCCGATTTTATTTATGAAGAAAAAGGACGAAACTTCAAGGCTGAGTATAGATTATAGGGACTCAAACAAAATTACTATTAAGAACAAGTACGATTTGCCCCGGATATATGATCTATTTAATCAATTGAAAGTAGTTGGGGCGTTTTCAAAGATTGAGTTGAGGTATGGTTACCACTAGCTTTTAATTAAGACAAAAGAATATTCCTAAAATGGACTTCAGAACTAGATATGGTCTTTATAAGTTTATGGTGATGCCTTTCATATTTACCAACACCCTTGTTACATTCAAGATCTTATTAATAGGATTTTTAGACCTTATTTGGACAAATTTGTGGTGTTATTTATATATAGCATTCCGATATACACTCTAAGAATAAGGAGGAGCATCCCAATCATTTAAGAATAGTGTTCTGGTTTACTGAAGTGGCAATTTTAGGGTATGTAGTTTCCAGAGAGGTATTAAAGTTGATCCTCATAACAGAAAAGTTACAACGCTTTGACCCTTCTTAGGCCACGGAAGATACAAGGATCAACTTCGAGGATCGTTCACTTACCCCATAAATCACCACAAGCGTTTTTGTCGTGCTTCATCCTGGCTCACACGCTACTTGAAAAACTTCCTCGGAGATCATCCAAATTAAGATTTCTCCACATCACACATGCTTAATTATGGAGTTCTTAAGAATGGATTTTTCAAAAAGGAAGGTACACCTTTGGTGATATAAGTAGTCCCTTCGATCATGTTAAGCCACACTCAGGGCGTTACAATCACCCCCACTTGAAAAGCACAGTGTCATTGTGACTCATTGATTGTGCCAATATCTTTTCCCCCACTAGGTAACTGCCCAAGGCTCTTCTGTTTACTGGTGCAACTCATGGTCACGGGTCAACATTGATACCATCTGTAACGCTCCGACCCCTCCCAGAGCACAAACAGTTATTAGGAACGAATTCAAGGATCATCGACTAGCCCCGCGAAGCTCCATAAGCTTTTCTGGCATACTTTGTCCTTGCCTACACTTTGCAAGGAAAATTTCCCAAGAGGTCACCCATCCTAAGATTTCCCCACAACAAGCATGCTTAACTATAGAGTTCTTAAGAATGGGCTTCCTGAAATGAAAGGTGCACATTTGGTGATATAAGTAGTCGCTTCAAATCCTTTTAAACCACACTTAAGGTGTTATGATATAGAGAAAATTAGCATGTCCCCTACACTAGGATGACACAGATAAATTAAAAAATGGTCTGAATGTTTAATTGTAACACCCAACCATGGCTTAAAATGATCGAAGTAGCTATTTATATCATCAAAGATGCACATTCTTTTTCGAGAAATCCATTCTTAAGAACTCCAAGTGTGCTTGTTGCAGAGAAATCTTAAGAAGGGTGACCTCTTGGGAAGTTTCCCAGGTAGCATGTAAGCGAGGACAAAAGACGCCGAAAAGGCTTGAGGTGATTTATGGGGTAAGTCAATGACCATTGATGATGTTCCTGGTATCTTCAGTGGCCTAGGAAGGGTCGAAGGGATACAAATGGCATCCGAGCCGACCATGATCGTGAGCTATGCAAGGCATAACGAGGATGTTGTGCACTTTAATAGTTGTGATTATAAGCATTCGAGTATGGCGTAAAAGGATTTGAAGTGACGACTTATATCCTAAAGGTGCATCTTCCTTTTAAGGAAGTCCGCTCTTAAGAAGTCCACAGTTAGCGTGCTTGCTATGGAGAAATTTTAAGATGGGCGACCCACTGGGAAGTTTCTCAAGCAGTGTGTGAGAAAGGATGAAGCACATCGAAAAGGTTTGTGGTGATTTATGGGGCCAGTTGATGCACCCTAAAGCCATTCTTGGTAACTGTCTGTGGCATAGGAGGGGTCGAAGTGGTACAAAAGCGGTTACTAAATGGCCTAGGCCAACTAATATTATAGAAGTAAGGAGTTTTTAGGCTTAGTTGGATACTATATGAGGTTTGTTAAGGATTTTTCAAAAATAGCATCCCCACTAACCCATCTGTTGAAGAAAACAACTAAATATGAGTAGACGGTCAAGCTTAGGGAGACATTTTAGAAATTAAAGAGGCATTTTAACATAGCTCCTGTCCTTACCTAGTCCGTAGAGGGTAAATAATACACTATTTATAGTGATGCTTCTAAGAATGAGTTAGGTTGTGTGTTGATGCAAGATGATGAGGTAATATCATACCTTATGAAAAGAGCTTCCCAACTTAGTATCTAGAGTTAGCTGCAGTGGTTTTCTCCTTAAAAGTCTGGCTACACTACCTGTACAGGGTGCTTTGCAAGATCTGCACCGATCATCAGAGCCTAAAGTATTTCTTTACTCAAAAAGAGATTAGCCTAGGGCAACGACAATGGTTATACTTACTTAAGGATTATGATATGCAAATTCAATATCATTCTGGGAAGGAGAATGTGGTAACAGATGCATTAAGGAAGAAAACCTATCATAGTTTAAATAGAAGGATAAGTACCCCGCCTAGCATCTTAAGAGACCTCAAGAATATATGTATTGAACTTGTGCTACAAAGGCTAACAAATGGGTTGTTGTCAGCATTACAAGTACAACCTTCTATAGTAGAAGATATTAGGTCAAGCCGAAAGGATGATGCTAAGTTAGAGAGAGCTTAGACAGAATGTCGTGTGAGGAAAATCACCTGGCTTTATGATATATGAGGACGGAACCTTGAGGTTTCAAAACTGACTATGTGCCCAATAAGGAGGAACAAAAAAGAAATATATCAGATAAATCCCATAATACTCATTACTCAGTGTATCCAGAAAGAACAAAAATGTATGAAGACTTAAGGCAATTCTTTTGGTGGGATAACATGAAGAAAAAAAATTACAGAATATGTGGATAAATGCCTAACTTATCAAAGGGTGAAGCCTGCACATCAACGTTTAGCAGTCGAATTGAGGCCTTTAGAGATTCCTACCTGGAACTGGGATTCAATTTCAATGGATTTTGTTATGGGATTGCACATTTTTGCTTCGAAAAGGAATCCTATTTGGGTCATTGTTCATAGAATTACCAAATCTACCCATTTTTTACCAATTCAAGAGACTGACACAATTGTATGTCAAAGAAATAGTCTAATGATATGGCATACCAAAAGACATAGTATCCAACAGAGACCAGATATTTCAAGCTTGATTTTGCCAAGCCTTATAAGAAGCTTTTGGAACTAAGCTAAATTTTAGTAGTTCATAGGATTGCGAGACTAATAGACAGACTTAAAGGATGATTCAGATCTTAGAAGATATGTTGAGAGCATGTGTGTTGGATTTTTAGGGAAAATGGGAAGATTACGTACCCTTGGTGGAATTTTCTTACAATAACAGCTCTCAATCTACAATTGAAATGGCTCCTTTTGAGGCACTGTACGGAAGAAAATGGAAAACACCCCTATGTTGGAGTGAGCTAGATGAAGCAATAACCATATGGCCTGAGTTGATTTAAGAGACCACTGAGAAGATAAGGAAAATAAAGAACATATTAAAGTGGCTCAAAACTGATAGAAAAGTTATGCACATAAAAGGAGAAGACCATTATAATTTCAAGTGGGAGATAAAGTGTTCTTGAAGGCATCCCCAATTAAGGGAGTGAGAAAGGTTGAATATTAGGGGTAAATTGAACCCTAAATATATCGGGCCTTATGAAATTATTAAGAAGTTAAACCTTGTGTCTTATAGATTAGATTTACTAGCAAAGCTTGAGCATGTGCACAATGTTTTCTACATTTCACAGCTTAGAAAGTATGTTCCAAATCTAAACCATGTCATTGTAATAGAGCTTATAGAGGTTCCTGAAAATCTGCTCCTACAAAGAGTGTCTTATGTAAATATTAGATTACAGAGTTAAAAACTTCGAAATAAAAGCGTTCCTCAGGTAAAGGTTCTGTGGACAAACCACTCTGCACCTGAAGCCACATGGGAAATAGAAGAGGACATGAGAAACAATTGCTCGTACCTATTTGAGGTAAATCCATAGTCTCTTTCAAATTTGCAAGTTTTGATGACAATTTATTTTAAGAGGAGAAGACTGTAATGGCCCAACCCTAAAGTTATGCTAATTGCCCTCAATTAAAATTTTAATTAAGTTGGGTACCACATTTCAATTTAGCATTTTATATGCATATATTTATTTATGCAATTGCAAGTTGATTCGGCAGTGCGACCTCGAAAACGAAATTTCGTTACGCTTCCGAATAACTCACTCCAGTTACTAATAAACACTTACATGATAGTTAAAAAAATTAGTCTAACTATAAAAATGGGCAAATATGTAATATGTAAATACAACAATAAAACCATAATAAAAATATATGAAATGTATAAATGAAATGCAAAGAACAAATTAACTAAAAATAGTAAAATTTGTAATTTTCTTAAATACGTCAAGAAAAATTCAAAATCAACCCAAAAATATAATGCTGCAAACGTGACCCACAATTTATTAGTCATGAGAGATAAAAAAAAAGGAAAAGGAAGATTACAAAGAACAAAAAAAAAATCAGAAAATTCTAGGTATAACTTTACTACATATATATCAAGTATATCAAGGCAGTAAAACATGGCAAAAAAAATTAAACCAAAAAATTCCCCCCATTCCCGCGAACCCTAACCCGAAGCCCCTGTTTTGCAGCTCTACTTCTTTGTTCGCCTTACCTAGCCCCCGTGCGCCACCCCAACCCCGTTCGATCACTGCCAATTTGTAGGCCAGACATCGCTATGCTATCACCCTTCCCTTATCACCCCTTGGTGTATTCAAGTAGTAAGAAGGTGAAACCCTACAACCCCTTTAAATTAACTTTTATTGTTTTATGGTCGGATTTTTGTTATAGCTATTTTATTTAAATTAAGTGATTGTTAATATGTAGTTTTCTTGGATTCTTGGATGTTGAGATTGAATTGGGTTATGTTTGGAGGTTGAGGATGAACATGGTGGGTTAGGCTTCATTGATGGGGTATGAAGACATAGTTAGCTTTATTAATTTTTAGAAATTTAGTTGTGTTAGTAGTAATTGGATGGCAAATTAATGAATATAGCATGTAGAATGTTGTATGTTTGTGTTGCCGTAACATGGATGCCAAGTTTTAGGCAGAGACGAAGAAAAAAAGAGGTGGAAATACGTTGGCTTTTGGGGGTTTGAAATTCATTAGGTTGCTATCCATATGTGGGTTAATTTAAAATAATAGAATGGTGATTAGTAGGGAATTAGACTAATGAAAGTGGTTGGAATGTGGTACAATATGAGAAGAAGGAAAGAATGGAGGGAAATATGGTTGTTTGAAATGATTAGGCTAGATCTTTCTTGGTGTCATTTTGACATTTATTTAGTGATTTAAATGCATTATGTGTGCAAACTTTTGTGTTAACTATGGTGTAACTAAAGCATTTGCAAAGCTTAAGTTTTGTATTTGGATCAATTGGTAAGGTAATAGATTGTGCATGAGCTTGTGACTATTTGCATGTTTTGGGACTAGCAAGGAAAAACGAAACATACACCTTTCAATTCGAACCCGAAGCCATGTACTTGATATCAAGCCTAAACCTAATCTCAATGGTGACCAACAATAGTGTTACTATTAAAGACATAGTAATAATAATAATAATAATAATAATAATAATAATAATAATAATAATA
>JACYFF010003369.1:57026747-57055307 GCA_017589665.1 Selenicereus undatus
ATAATAATAATAATAATAATAATAATAATAATAATAATAATAATAATGATGATGATGATGATGATGATGATGATGATGATGATGATGATGATGATAACAATAATAATAATAACAAAATAATAATAATAATAATAATAATAATAATAACAACAACAACAACAACAACAACAACAACAATAATAATGAGAATAATAATAATAATGAGAATAATAATAATAATAATAATAATAATAATAATAATAATAATAATAACAACAACAACAACAACAACAATGGTAATGACAATAGCATCGAAGTTAATAGAAATGAGGTAAGTTATGTCATTACACCATTATAATGTAAATAACGTGAGTGTCAAAAATATCAAAAGGAAGAACAGAAGCAAAGAGAAATAGAATCGGATTGTCTTGCTCTTCAAAAACTCATATGTTTCTCTAGTTACACAAAGCTTCTCCAATATTCAAGTAATGAATCATTTCAGATCAATGTTTTGTCACCAAAATAAGTGGTCCCTATTAGTTATCAAGCATTAGGCTTACGCCCTTCAGTTTACCCTCATGACTGTAGCTCAGGTTTTTCTGATCAATCTGGGAGGTGTGCACCTATCCTAATGATCACTTCAGACGTCAACAAGGGTTTCACTTCTAGATAATAACTAGCAAAGCAATTGTAATCAGTCTCTCTCTCTCTCTATGGTTTTCAAACTAAAATATTTTGAAATGCGGGCACCCAACAAAACTGGACCTAAAATTTATTTTACAGTATAGGGATATATGTACTAAGCTTAGGCTCATTATTCAAATGTTTTTATGTTTCCTGTTTGAGGTAAGGGATTAGTGAATATCCCTCCTCTTAACAAGTTAGAAAGGTAGCAAGAAATAGATGAGGGTTTTGGCATTTTGCTGATGATTAGCTAGCTAAGTGCTCATAGTGATTATCGGGCTAGCACTTCTAGAAACATGTCACTTATATAAACTTTTGGACAATGGTTTACTCGTGTGTTTAAGAACTCCAAGAAAGTTGTAATTTGTACGTTAGAACCAAATTATGTGGTGTAAGGACTTTCTTATCCTTAATTTTGGCGATCTTAGTGATTGTGAAAGTGATACAGGAAATGATACAGTTCACCAGAGCCTTGTCCGACTCCGAACAGCGGCAATGCCTTCAATCAAGGCATTTCCATTGCAATGAACAATAACTAATAGACAACCTTGTTCAGTTGCAATCCTCGCCGCCAACGCCTAGTCGACCTCTGCTGATGTATTTGTCAATAATGAAAGCATCCATGAGTTGTGTCCTTGGTCAGCACGATGAAAGGGGTGGGAAGGAAAGAGCCATTCACTATACTCAGCAAGAAGTTCATTGATTATAAGACAAGGTATATGGTTAACGAAAATATCTGTTGTGCTCTTACATGGGCCTACGCCACTACATGTTGAACTATACGACCATGCTGATTGCAAGGATGGACCCGCTGAAGTATCTCTTTGAAAAGCCAGGCCTCACGGGCTGTACAGCAAGGTGGCAGATGTTACTATCAGAGTTCGATATTGTGTACATCACCCAGAAGCTCTAAATGAGTAAGACAAGGGGCAGGCAACAGCAGACCACCTGCGGATCATCCCGTGCCTGACTATGAGCTTGATTTTGGGACAAAGCTATTCCATTTGTGGTAAGCAAACAAGAATATGAAACTTCTCATGATTGGCAAATATTCTTTGATGGTGCAGTAAATTAGAATGGAAATGGAGTTGGCTTTCTACATGCTATCTTAAAGCTCTCCAAAAGGAGCCCATATTCCCATAGCTGTCAAGTATATGTTCTTTCAGGGCCAAGTCTTGCATTCATTCCTTCATCCCTTGAGTACGAAAGGATAGCTATGAAAAGTAAAGAGAAAGAAAGTATCTCCCTCTTAAGAATATCCCCCCTGTGGGGGACTAGGTAGGCAGAGCCTAAGCCCTCGGACACGTATCATATCGATGTCCGGCGGATTAGGAGGGTGGTCTATTACCGACAAACCCATCCAGCCTTAACTCATAGCTTCTTAGTTACAATAGCTCAATAGCAACGTCCAAGCCTATGTGTTAAGGATAGAGTTCTTTCACCGAACCGACTTACTTCTCTCGATTGACTATGAAGATATGGAGGGGCCGGAACCCGCTTCTTCTAGAACCAAGATCTTCCCTTTCTCACTTCGGAGCAGGCCTGTAAGTGCTTTGACGCAACCGTGGGAGGCGGTAGTGAGGGAAAGATCGATTACCCATCCGCCCTTGATCTTTGGCTTAGCCACGCGTACCGAGTCAAAATAGGGACAAAAGAATTCTTCACCCAGCAAAACTGACGCTATTGACTTGGATGTGTCCTCACTCACAAGACAAGTCCGATTTTGATACAAAAGTATGCCCATGAAATGAAAGTTTTCATGATCTTGATGTCTGCTCATTCATGTCCGCCTTCAAAATGAAGTGAAAACGTTAATCTACGAGCAGGAGGCAATAGGATAAGATAGCCAGCCACAGGCTCCTCTACAAACTCTTCGAGCGTCAATTTCTTATTGTTCTGATCCAGTTCGCCTTACTGACGCGAGAATAAATATACATATATACATTACCTAACCCGCTTATCAATTTGATTCTTCTAAGGGTATTAGGCATAAAATTGTGTATGCATTTTTCATGTACTCATCTTCGATGCTTTGAACTTCCACCCGGGCATACTTTTCTTTGCTTCCTTCCGAGTACTAAGCTGCTTTATAGGTTCAAGCCTCCTATCTACGGTAGCTAACGCAGCAAGACCCGCCTCTCGTTCGCTCCTCTCCTTTCAGTCTTTTCACTACATACCTCTCCTTATCACTCTTTGGGCTTTTCGGTCCTCTCCTTTCAGTCGAGCATATTTAAATAACCTTTTCAAACACCTGAAAAAACCTTACACGATCGGCCCGATACTCTATGCCTTTTAGCGCAGAGGGGCAGGCAGGTTGTTTGTGAGGGAGAGGCAGAAAGTACTTCTTTCTTTTTAGTATGGCTTGCTTAGGTCAAGTAAGCTTATCATTAGCTAGTTTTGGGGCTTTAAACTGATGTTTTGGAGCCATAGCTATTTACTTACTTAAGGGTTATGTATTCAATGTCTTTATCACATAGTGAGAGATCACCAAACGAATAAGGTAGAGATTGCAAGCAATGGTTCAGGCTGTCTTCAACAGTTCCTTCCATAGGGGCTACGGATAAGCTACTAAAGCTATTACAATGATAAAGAGTGACGATGATGATAATAAGTTCTTGAGTTTCTATCTCTGAGTGAAGCTTTCAGGAGTTCCGTAAGGACTTGGCATTGGCACCTTTTTTGCTTGCATTCCTTAGTCATTTTTGACACCTTTGGGCATTTCTGTAAGGACTTGGGAGGCAAAGATGTGATGGTATGGCATTTAGTAACATCCTTCGGGATTAGGCACTTTCAATATATGGGGCTTAGAATTTGACCAGTACTAAAGATATTACCCTCTGTGAAGGAGGCTCCTACTAGCTATATTAAGCACTGTAAAGTAAAAGGGACTGCTTCTGGTTGAAAGGCTAAAAAGTTGAGTGACTACGCTTGACCTTTTTCATTCAATTGCTTGTATTGGAAAAAAACCTAAAGATTGCTGTAAAAGATCAAATAGATTAAAGTTATAGAATTCTCTTTTGGAAACTAATAGCTTAGCTTATCTGCTTTCTTACTTGCTGACTTACGACTTAATGGATGAAATAACTTGGATTTCAAACAAGGCGAGGGATGTTCTCTAAATATTTATAATTTATTAGAAATTTTCTTTATTATTACTACGTTTCATATTAAAAATAGTTGATAGGTCTAATATAATAGTTCGAGGTTGAGAAACTACTTGCCAAAGCTTTTTGTCTATCCTTTGCCTGATGGCGTTCCTAAAATAAAGGTATTTCTACAGTTCTACTGGCTAGCCTTAGGATTTGATGGACATTCAATTCAGGATGCAAAGACCGGGATTCAGATGAAATAGCAAAGCAAAGAGAATTTGAAGAGAGGGATTGACTTGGGCTTACGACATGGTTGTTTTCCCTTGGAGGGCTCATATCAGTTTTCTCAGTAGGGCTATATCTTTCTTCCATGGTAGGGCTAGGGGCAGGGCATCTGTGAATGAATCCTTTGACTTTTCCCTCCAGAAGGGACTAGTCATATAGGGCATACTCACACGGGGACAATCAAAAGGAATAGGTAGAGGGAGGAATTATAGCAAGCAATAAATCTTAAAATAGTTAGCTCCTTAGATGGAATCACAATCTCTGTTGTTTGCTAGGAGAAAAGCTATTTAAGATAGTCCTATAAGTCCCGATATGCTCCTTACGCTCGTTTAGTCCTTTAGCTAGTTAGAGCCTTATGAAAGGGAAGCACTTTTTTCTAGGACGGGTAGGCAAATACTGGGACTGGTAGAAAGTCGTACCTGGCTATCGAACTCTAGAAGATGAAAAAAAGATAACTGCTTTGAAAAAAGCAGGAGATTCTCTTAGCACTGCAACTCGATCCAAGGCTACAACTCTATCTGGTAAAGGGACTGCTGCAACGAGAACTTAAACTAACAATGAATTTCATCCAGACTAGTGCTTAGATCATGTTATGTTCATCGGAAAAGACTCCCTCTTTCAAACTTGCTTTCTCACTGGTTTTGGTATAAGAGGTATGAATGGAAGGTTTGACCTTAGAAGTCCAATTGGATGTGTTTGCCTTTTCACTGGAACTATTTAGTATTCCTCCAAAAATATATATTTTCATCTGAAGGTCCAGAAAGCCTATTCACAAAATGATCCATCTAAGTATATGGAAAAAAGCACATTATTTAGGAGAGCAAAGCCTAGAGGCCGAGGGCGAGTAGAGCATTTTCTTAAACTCACTCTCTCACTGAAAGCATAATGGAAACTGGCCTTTTTTTATGCAATTGAATTGGATGGGCTTAGAAAATGAAATGGCTCGTAAGAGCTCAATAGCTTAAAAAGAGATTAGGGCTCCCAGGGAAGGGGAACTAGACGCTCTTAGGACTACAACTGTATGGCAAGAAACTCACTCTCTCACAAGCTTGCTTTAAAGAGTGGGAATAGTGGAAATAACCCTAGCAACTATTGAGACAATGGCTGTAAAAAAAGAGATCTTGACGAGAAGAGATCGATATCTATTAGCAGTATCCCTAAGTAAAAAGAGCTTTTTCTGTGTATATTTCCCAACTTCTACCTGGCTTGAAAATAGCTAGCTTTTGAGAGACAGAGACTGCGGGATTTCAAAGGCTTGATTCTGCTATTCTAGAATTCTCAGTTTAAAATGAAATATAGAAATTATTTGCTTTTGCTATTTCTATTTACTTGACTATCCCTAATTTGACCGAGAAACCTGCTTTTGAGCTAGAAGCAGCTGACAATTGACTGTCAGGGAACTCGCAATGGATGTAAAGTATTACCTTAATACTTCAATTGGAGGGGATGGATTGAAAAAGTGTCTTTCTCTTCTTCCAAGAACTACAGATATTCCCTTAACAGCTAATTCAATCACAGCTGATACGATCACACCAAGAAAGACTAGGACCGCTTAGGCATGAAGTTTGCTTTCATCGAATATGAGAGCAGGAAGAGCTTCCATTCTATCACCAGTTAAGTCATTCGTCCCAGAGCCTATTCTTTCTTTTTTTCAATTATGCAATCAGTTCTCCCACTTGGCTCAATAACCGGACATGAAATAGTGAGGGTTACGTTCACCTTTCTAAGAGCAATTCTTCCTCCAACCGGCATAATCAACAGGAGAGAGAAATGACCAATTGAAGGCCCCCCGGCCGGAATGCAGTAGGGTCTTCAAGCCCCACGCTCGATCTCGAGCTTCATGGGGCCTAGAACTTCGATCCGAACCTTCGCATCTATTTTTTCCTGTCTTAGAGGATGAACCACACCTTCGTTATCGCCCCTCGCTACTGCTCAACCTCGCTATCGTATTGATTCTTGCAGGCCCTTCTAGATTTTAATTCCTTATTGAGATTGAGATTTTGTTCCATTAGACCCAAATCAGTTCCATAATCTAGCTTGCCAGGGCCGGCCATAATGAATGATCGTTGTTCGAGAACAAAATAATAAGACTTAAGGGTTTTCACTATCGCTCTTCGCCTAAAGTCGTAACTTCGTTGTTAAACCTTCGCTATCGTGAGAATATAACGATCGAAGACGCTCAGCTGCTTCGCGTATTATGAAAGCCGTATTGTATTGCCCGAAGGGCATGCTGTAAAAGCGTGGGTGAGTGGTAAGCATAGGAGGCGCGCACAAAGGGCAGCGCCAGCAATGTGGTTCCAAGTGCCGTCATGTCATTGAGATCTGCGGGGTGGCGGGGACTTCGACTGCCTTGTATCGGGTGAAGAGAAGGGGTGGTAGGCTTAGTAGGGCTTGAACCTACAATATCATCGTTATGAGCGGTACGTTTCAACCAATTAAACTATAACCGCCTACGGATCTCTACATGCAATTCGCTCACTTCGGGAAGAGCGGACGGAAAGAGGGGGCCTTTGCTCTATCTGCTTCTTACTCTTTCGGAATGAAGAATTCGAAAAAAAAAATGTCTATCTTATTTTATATATATAGAATTCTCTCTCTCTCTCTCTCTCTCTCTCTCTCTCTCTCTATATATATATATATATATATTTCTATTCATTTATATAGAATTCTATATATAATAACGCGACTCAAACATGCGGAGGAACGAAGTAGCTCAACTGAAAGGAGAGGGTCTAAAATGCTTGCAATGCCAGCTGTTCGCCTTTCGGAAAGGTTTTGCCAATTTGATTCAAAAGGCGCTACTAAACTACTTTAGTACAGCTAGTGTTTGTTAGTAGTATAACAGAATGTCGTTCGCCCCGCAAGCCCTTCTATGCAAGCCCTACTGAAGTGAAGTACCAAAGGCGTGCTCAGTGACTTTCGTAACCCAGCTCTTTAGTAGTGAGTTTGAGAGTGGTAGGGCGACCACTTGTACTTCTAGGGCGACCTTCAGTATTTCAATAGTAGCTGAACAAACAAGCCCACTAATCGCTTTTTTTTAGTTTTATTTTCACTTTTGTGTAGTTGACCCTATTGACTCAAGGTTAGACCAAAAATAGACTCATGTTTATAGGAACAGGGAACCTTTCTATAGTGAGATGTAGGCTTTAGTTGTTTTGTTTGGTACTTTCGAACCACATTTCATTTAGTAGTAATCGGCTGTTCACCTAGTGTAAGCTTGCTCCGTCCAACGTGTAGCTTAACGACTGAACTTGTTGGCTACACAAGCCAGCTGATCACTTGATAGTTTTAGCCTTTGTCAACTGAAGTAGTGTAGCGCCAACTGATAGCTGATAGAGTAGATAGATAGAGCGCAACGCGGGGCCTCATTTGATAAGACTTTCCTGTTCGTAGAAAGGCTGCGTCTTACAAAGATCTAGCCTTAGACTGAATAAAAGTAAGTTATGCTCTATGTTCTGCCTTAATCAACCTATTTCCCCAACCCTGCACTTGAAAAGGAAATAGTACCTCGACGAAAACCCGTCTCCACTTCAAAGTGGCTCAGGTGTCTCCGGAAGTATGGAAGTCAAGGGCCAATGACTCCAAGAGCGAAGAGTAGACTATAGCAATAACAATTGTCATTGCCTCTCCCTCTGGTCGAGTGGCTGCGCTCATGTCACCCAACGTAGTGATAGTACGGACTTTCTTTCTGGTTTGTGACTGTTTGAAAGCTTTAATCAGAATTACCTGTTATCAGAAAGCAGAATCACAAGAGTTGTGCTTCAATCGCAATATTAAGAATTACCTCACTTCTCTCGTCGAAGCTTTTTCTTACTCCAAACAAGATGGGTACAGTGGCTTTTTGCTTCACTATCGTCTTATGTATGCTTTATCCTCCTTTGATTCTTGTTCACTCTCCGTTCTTTCTGAAACAGTAAGATCGGTTCCTTGAGGCAATGCTAATTGAATACAGATTTGGCTTAGTAAGCCTTTCCTCGTTCGCTCCTCGTACCTTTACATCTTCCTATGATTGGTTATGCGAGCAGCTACGCCCCTTCCTGTTTACTAAGTGGTCGCTTTGTCTTATACTTTTTAACTTTGTTTACTAGTTGAATAAGGGAAGTTCTAAGGTTGGCGGGAGCTCTTCCCTCCCCTTACCTTATTATTAAAGAAACAAAGGGCTGTTAGGAAAGAAAAGAAATCTCTCGAAAGAAGGAAGAGGGTACCGTGGAAGATGTAAAGACAATAAGCACGGGGCACTAGCTGGTAGCGGGCTCTTAACGGTTACCGTCAAAAAGAACTATCCGGAGCTCCTATTGAAGACAAAAAACCTGCCCGATTGGGACATCTAACTTAGCTTTGCATTATTGGCATCCTACCTAAGCCAGGAACTTCTTAATCAAGAATGTCGATTCAATTACCAGTGAGTCAAGTACGTAAGAACTAATGGCTGCTAGGCTCATGAAGAACCAGCCAAAGCCAAGACTTCCTGTCCCTAGTAAGAAGGAAGGATAGCTACAGAAGCTGGTATGAGTCCATGTTACCTCTAATTTGATTCTAAATGTACACCCGCGAGAAGGCATCGATTGAAAGCAGATATGCGACTATGAGATGATACTTGGTGGATTAGGTGTTATCTTGCTTTTGGGACAAGCAAAAAAGCGATCTCTGAGGAGTGACGCAAATCAGTCCTTAGGAGTCAGATCTAAGTATATATATTTTCAGGTAAGGATTAGGTTGCTATACACTCATTTTAATTGAGTAGTCTTTATCTTTATATATAATATAGAGGAGTTCGATTTGATATTGATCCTTCTATCTTACAGCAGATATGCGACTCAATTATTAAATGCAAGTTGGTAAAACAAACCTATGTGCGACTCAGATAGAGATTTTAGGACCATAGACTCAGAACAGATATGCGACAGATAAGAGTTAGGGATGGATGAATCCACTTATAGCTTCTACTCTTTGATCTATTCTTGCCTTCTCCTTCTTACACACTGAGGAGTCTGATTTCATGATTGAGTAGGGTACTTCAAGCTAGATACTCAGATTACAAGTCTGTCTTAGGCATAATAATATCTTTGATACATTTTCAAGCCAAGATGCTTGAACTGATCTTTTTTTTAGAGTCGCCTTCTTGTTTTCTTCTTCCCGGAGGCCGGGGATTATACAGTTAGTGCCCAATGGTTGTACTTTGTGCTGGACCTGGATCGGGTACGTGAGTATGCTGGGGGAGCAGCTTTGCTAGCATACACGTACCGTGCTTTGTACACTCGGACTCATGTGGATAGTCGCAGAGCTCCACGTTCAGGACTTATATGCTTCGTCCCTTTGATTCAGGTAATCACGGTCTTCGAATTCTTCAGTTCGTCCTTTTGATTTTTTAGTCTTTACCATGAATTGCTGCGCTCGGTCAATAGGGCTGTTAAATAAAGCCATAGTGAGAGAGATCTTGTCTTTCCGATTCTAGACACACGGTAACAAAGAAATGAAGTGACAGAAGGACGGAGTTTAACTTAATAATATAGGGTTTGGTGGGGAACATCTTTTAAGAAGTTGCAGAGTTTCACTCGACAAACAAGTATATAGAGGGTTTTTTTCCAACATCAGGATCAGAATAAGAATCCAGTTTTACCAGGGATCGATATGAAAAGAATTAAGATACTACAGCTTTCTTTTATTCCGTACTGGATAGGAGAAACCTTATTACCTCGCCTGGAAATTCAACGTATGGAACTGGCCGGGAACTTTAACTGGCGTCCTACCGAGAAAAAAAAGGAGTAAAACAGGATGTAACAGATAGTAAAGTTAGACCTCTTGTTAGATTGAAAGTCTTAGGAAAGAAAGCAATCGAGCAACTTCCATGATGAGCAGTGTAAAATGAGCTTAGTTCATGTTGGTCCCGACTTAGCTAGGGTTCAATCTGTCCCCTTCTAGACGGGGGGAAGGGCTGTCCAACCAGAAAGTAGGACGAGTTAGTGGTCCAATGATGGGATCTATCTTCTAATTCAGTCTAACATTGTTTGTTTGAGTGTCTATCTCTGGCTCAGCGATATGTTGGTGGGGATGGATTGAAACTCAGGCATTCATGGTGAATGGAAGATATGGTTATAAATGTAGGGGCAGACGGCCGTGGTTGTTTTCCACGGGATAATGATAAAGTGGGATGTCTTATCCTAGTGCTCTTTCCAAAAGTTTGTATGGATTTGGAGGAGGATTGAGTGAAACGTACGGGTGCCACGTTAAGTTGAGTTGGCAGAGATTAGCTCTCATGAAAAAGAATCAAAAGAATTGTTTGTTATAGTTGTGCCGAGAAAGTCATTGTTGGGATTGAAAGACTTGAATTAGCAGTCGGGCTTAGAAGCATAGTCCTTAGGCTGATAAATAGTAAGAGTCTTTAAGTGCAATTGAAGTAAGGGCAGAATCGAGGTCAGATCAAGACTGGCATGAAGTGATGGGATTGAACTTGAACTCTCAGGTGAGGCATTTCCTTTCCCACTCCTGGTGCTGCTGGTATTAGTCGATACAGCTAGAAAGACTCCTCCTCCTCGCTTTACTTCAAAGTCACGAAGTCATTGATTCCAAATGAAAAAAAGAGCCAGTCACTCTTTCTGGAAGCTATCTTGTTAAAGAGTAGTAGGACGGATAGATCGAAAACCACAGAAAAGGCCTAGGCGTACGCACCTTCTTCCCTCAAGCCTAAAATCAGCGGATTCAATAACATGGGATATTTTAAGACCGACAAGATCGATTGCGAGTTAGGACTTCTTCCTTATAGGCTTTCTATCCAAGTCCACTAGAAAGGTATTCGTGAAAAAGAGCAGGTTCAGGGTATTTACTTGATGTTTATTTTGTTTATTCCTCTCCTTTTGATACCATACCTTTTTCAATTCTTAAAAACATAAGGATTGATTTCAAGTAAAGAGCTCCATCCCAGGCATGGGAAAAAGTTACACCGCTCACTAATCCAATGCTACCCACGTTCAGGCTTTCAAAGCGCTGAGTCGTTCACAGGAAAAGCACTAACTTCTTCCCTTTCCCTATGCTCCTGTCTGTTCTGAAGCAAAGGAGTTGCAGGAGGATCCCCCCCCCCCTCAATTTGATAGTTGCCTAAGAGCTTATTCGAGAACAATAAGACAGGTAAGCTATAAAGCGATGATCATCCTCATCAAAAGGAAAGTCTTCACATCAGTCTGTCACCGTATTCTATCACGTATCAGGAAAGACAGTAATCAACTAAAGGCACTAATACGAGTCTTCAACCCTTCTTATTGCAAGAGTAGACCATTCCCGAATAGCATAGTCTAATGTCAAAGCTTAAACCCTATCTATACACGAGCTCTTTCCCTAACTAACTTTTGAAAAAAGACATGTGGACTTGAAAAGGCTATTTCTCGAGTCAAATATGGAATCTATCCAATAAGCTCAAGTACCACATCCGATTCTATAGATGATACGACAACGACGGTTACAGATATTGCATCAAGAGCAGATTCAATACAAGAGCACATTAAAGAGAAAGCACTCGCAGATGAAGATCTGTGGGCATTCGGACTCCTTTTGTACGAACCGATTCTAGCAAGCCCTTTGTCCACCTGCTTTAAAGCTCTTCAAATCCTGACTTCGATGACAGCGAATTCTCTTTTTTAAGGAATTACTCGACTTCGTCAGACTTTTTATGCAAAGACATCCGAGGTAACCTTTCCTACTACTTAGAAGTCAAATTTGAATCCTTTGCTCGGGTGAATGAGAATTCCCTTCCTAAGGCATAAAGGGGCGACCTAAAGTAAAATGTCTTCTCTTTAAGCGGGGAGATTTGAAATTCCATTCTACCAAGGAATAACATCTTCACTGATTGCGCCTTCTTATCGATAGTTCTTACTGGCTTACCTTTACTTCTTTTGACTTGCCTGGTGATGTGGACAAATAGGTACCCTTTAAATCCAGTGCCATTGACTCAGCTGCTCTCGAAGAAGCTCTTTGCGCACTCACAAGAAGGAACACATTGAAAGGTACAAGCCCTTACACCAAAAACGGGGACACTACCAGACTGAGTTTAGTCTTACACTAGGGAACTTAGACGTGCTTTACGCGATACACCGACAGATAGAATAGCCAGAGTACAGTAGGAATGGACTGCTGCCAAGGCTTTCAATGATAAGAAAGTAGGGGAAGAAAGAAAAAGATTAGTGTGAAACATTCTAGGCATCAGGCATGAAAAAGCCCTAAAGTAAAGGACGCTATCACAATGACTTTCACAAGGCCAAAAGCCAAGACCTCTAAAAGCTCTAAGGAAGAGAATTCTCGTTAGGCCTATTTCTTTATAGACCTGTAGAACCTACTGTTACTCGCACTTTAACTAGTATAACTGAAAGAAACATTTTTGAAACTTTCTTGAGATGCTACACTAGAACTAAAAGACACAGCGTTCCCCATCTCCCGCTCGAAGGAGCTAACTATATCATGATAAGGGGGAATGCCTGAACTTCGTACTGAAAATGTGCTTTATTTTAAATTAGTTATAATTAATTAGAATTATTCTACATTAAGGGTCCGCGAGTGATAAAACCTATAAAAGCCTGCTCCTATAGGATATATCATGATAAGGGGGAATGCCTGAACTTCTTACTGAAAATGTGCTTTATTTTAAATTAGTTATAATTAATTAGAATTATTTTACATTAAGGGTCTGCGAGTGATAAAACCTATAAAAGCCTGCTCCTATAGGAGGATTGGGCCCTCTCTTTTCCTAAAGCTTTGAAGTCATAGAAATATGCTCTCCTCAATTCCATCGAGCCTCCCAAGCGTCATTATAAACGTAAAAGTACTTTAGTATTCCATAAGAGATTCAACAGGATGGCTAGGAGAAGGAATGCTATGGGCAGGGGAAACTCACGCAGGAATAAGGATTGATTTTTCTGCAACTGGCTTGCACGCAAAGATAGCAAACAGAGAACTTCTTTGATGGGCGAATCTCACTGGTCAGAAAAGCTGTACCTTAACACTCCAATCCTTCCAATTGGCAGCAAGGGTAGGGCATTACTCATATCACTTTTCACGAGATCAAAAGCATAAAGCCCACCAATGCCAATTCTAGAAAGCACCAGTTCATTCTCTTGCTTTAAGTCTTTAAGTGAAGTCTATTTCCTTAGAGGAATCGGAGTTCATGAAGTGATTCCCCTCCTCATCTTGCCTTATTTACCGGCTTAAAACATACCTGTCCTAGGTAAATAGAGTAATTCTAATATTCTATTTAATAGTTTCACTATACTAGCTTGCCTGGTACTGGATCCCTTACTTTACTAAAAAAGAAAGATTTAGGATCTTTCTCCTTACCGCTCCTAGTGGTACTGCTAGTACTTGCCTATAAGTGTAGTTCATATGTAGGAAAATGTGGTATTAGTTTGAAAATGACTCAAAGAAAGTTGAAAACAAAGAAGAAAGAATTTTTTTCAAAAGTAAGGTTATGTCACCGCTACAGATTAGATTCCTTATAACTTTACACTATTAGTATACACTATTATTCCTAGGTTCTAGCTTTAAGAAGTTAAAGTTACATTTTATTTTATATTAATACCTCAGGAACTTCGTGGCTTCCTTCGAAAAACAAGCCTTTCGAAGACGAAATACCAACAATAGTGCTTATTCCCCATAAAAATATTCATTGCACTTTCCTTTTTCCTTGAAACGAAGAGTTTTCTTTTATCAATAAAGGAGAAGGACAGGGGAGACGGAGAAAAAATCTCATACAGCATTTGACTACGGATTCCGACAATAGAAAAAGAATATAATCTTTTCAAATCTAATAAGGAGCAATATAATAGTCCGGCTATTACTGTTAGTTGTTCCGTAATTTGCATTATGGTCCAATAAATGGTAGAACCAATACATAGACAAGTTAAGACACGGATAAGATTTGTGCCAATGAGGCTTGATGAAATTAAGTGAAAAAAACGGACCTGGAAGACTCCGTTCATTAGGGAATAAATAGTCTATTTCCCTCATCATGGCATTTCATTAAGTAAAAAGAGGAATGGCAGGCTAACGCAGCTAAGCAAAAGTAGTGGGTAAGGAAGCACTCTTCACCGCATGCCCTCTAAAGAAGCTACATGCCCCCGTAACCCTCAATGCCACGCTTGGACCCCTACACCACGCTAATGAAAGCAAGCTGACATAAGCGCGCTAGCGCACTCATTTCAATATGTTTTGAATCTGTTTTCATCTACTCGTGCACCTGGTTTTTTTACACTTTTTGAGCCATAAATGAGGCTTTCAACTCACTTCCTTTTGTAAAAGCCAACCCTGAAAAGAATACTTTATGCCCCCTTTGTACACTTAGTTTAGGCAACTTCTTTAAACGTGCCAAGCTGAAAAGAACGCTAGGCTAGAACAGAAGTGGCTGCTTGCCAAGCTCTTCCTTCCATAGATAGAGATAGGTGGTATTCCTGGGTCACGCGTAGAGAGAGCCCTAAAAGGGAGGAGTTCTTTCGTTCGAAAGAAGTACTACTACCGCTTTTATCAAAGCCTGATTGCTGAAACCTCTTTTACCAAGCGGACGTGTACTTTATTGGATGTCCCTGCAAAACCTTCTTGAGTAAAAAGGAACGTAGTTGCTCGACTGAAAAGGAGATGAGCGATGGAATTGACTAGTATTGGCCTTTCTTCCTCTCAGTGGGAGCGCTCATCTCGCACTCTCCGATGAAGGATAATGATTTGCTCGTCAAGCTGAGTGGTCGGGTTACGCTAGCTTCATAGCTTTATGCTGAGGATAGATGTCCAGGTGAAACATCGTGATTAGCCGAATCAAGGTCCCGTGTAACAGCGCAAGAACTTACTTTTGGAATTTGTGAGGAGAAAGAGAGCGAAACGAGTAAAAAAGGGTCTGTTCAATAGTCGTTCCCTGTCTTGTTCTACGCAAATAAGAGTAACAAATCTGAGGCACAAAGAAAGATAGAACCAAAGAACAAAGCTCGTGTTGGATAGATCCAAAAAGATCCCTGTAAATAGAATGTATCGGTTTCCACCGGGTGAGGAAAAAGCACTTTAGAAAAGTCTTGCTTCATTCTTTCTGCTCCCCAAAGACTTAAATGAATAGCCATCGTTATTAAGAACAACTGACGCCCGCTTAGAAGTGGATTCAAGCCACTGACACGCAACTCCGGACTAGGCAAAAGTCTTATTCATTCTGACCCACAAGGACTATTAGGTCTTTAAAGACAATGGGATCCACGAAGAAGACTAACCACGAAGGGCGAAGGAACCCCGGCTTGTTGATCAAAGTCAATAGCCCTACGTTCGAAGTCGACCACTTTAACGAATTATAAACTCTCTCACTCACGATGACCTTGTAGAGAAATGTATATGAGAGGTAGGTTAGCTAGTGCAATAAGATTTTACCTATCCAAACCAAGGAAAGAATGCCCATACAGACAAAATGTTGCCCTCTATGTTTACAGCAACCCGCAACTCTTAATCACTTGTTCTTAGACTGCTATTGGTCTCCTGGTATGCTTCCTTTCTCTGCCTCAGATTTTCTCTTTTCTCAATGGTTGCCTTAAAATAAAGGTAAGAAGGATACACTCGTCGAGGTCTACGGCATCGAGATCTAAAGAATCATCACCGGAAGAAAGGGAAGACTCAGAACTAGACTCGGACATAGAAGATTGACATATCTCTGTAGGGGGCCATATGAACTCTACCTTCTCTTATCACTTAGCTCCTTATGGGTTCACCAGTTGGCTCGTGTAGCAGCCTTTCTCCATGGAAAATTAAGACATCTCTGATCGTTCGTTCCGGGTAGGACTTGATTCATTCGAGTTTCTTCCCCTTCTTTATAGTGTTGTTGACATGGGGCTCGACATACCCGACCCGAAATGGGTAGCTTTTCTCGTTTGCTTCCTGGATTTCGCGTTATTGTCTGCTATGCTAGTGAGTATACTTTTTTAATATTGGGTCCCAATGTGCCAAGTAGTTCCTCTATCTAAGGCTAAGGTAAGCATAGATCTAGCACAGCTTACTTTAAAAAGCATGGCAGTAAAAACTGTACCAGAGGCTTTGAAACCTAGTCCTTAAAGGAAAGGAAGGAACTAATCAATGTTAGGCAGCTTCTCTTAGTCTCTAAGCTGTGTATGGAAAGTTAAAGATGTTAGGCATCCTAGCAGGAATGAAGTAGCTCGACCTAATGAACTTTATTTGCTGAGAAGCATCTAGTGTTCGTGCTATGCTTATCAAGCAGATACCAGACAGGAAGTGACAACTTCGCTACTTGTCTGAATTGAAAAAGTGCTTCTAGCTTTCTTAACTACCATTGAAAGATCCTCCCTTCCCAGCCAAAAAACAAATCCAATATGGTCAATCCAGCTTATAGAAGAGTGGAACGAGCTTACAAGGAAAGCAAGTAACTTCACTTCAAAACAGGTTCCAAGTCCAACAAAGTGGTTTGACTTTAAAGGTAGTGGATCGACTCATTCTTATCTAGTATTTCCGGTAAGAGCTAGCCAACTCGAAAAAGAAGTAGTAGCTAATGCTAATTAGAATAGGCAGTGACATTGTCCGTGGCTTAGAAATGGCCCGATCAGCTACAGGTACGAGGTCACTATTATAAGGGAAAGAGGTCCCCTAGACCATGCTCATCTAAGCGATTTCATAATGGGCATTGGAACCTTCCTCCTAGCCGCAGAATAGCTGGACAGTGTCTAATGCAAGAGATTGTCCTGTATGAACTCCCGCAATTCCCTGTTGAAGACAGGATCATTTGGTCTCTCAGCCCAGATGGAAATTGAAACTCCAAAACAGCCTGGAACCTTATTAGGCAGACCTATCCTAAGGTCGACTGTGCAGGCATCGTTCAGAACAAATTGAATATCCCCAACTTAAGCACAGTATTATCACTTGCAGCACCTCAACTCTGGGCTTTTTACAGCAGATCGAATTAGCAAATTTTATCCCAACACCGTGACTCTTTGTTGCCTGTGCATGCTTGAAGATGAAAGTGCCAAACATCTCTGTTTTCAGTGCTGCTATGCAGGGTGGATTTGGGCTCAGCTCCGTTTGTTATGTGGATATTGATCAGCCTGCAACCAACCTTCATGATGTTTGCCGATGGATTAATTAAGATAAAAACCTAAGAATTCGGCCTTTACTGGCCTGATCCTAAAGCTCTGCTTTACAACAGTCATTTACTATGTTTGGCATGAGATAAATTCCAGGCGCGATGAAGGGAATCCAAGTAGTAAGCTTAACGTCGTTTGGAAAATTGTAAGGAAAGTAAAATGGAGACTGCATTCGGTTTCCTCTCAGATTAAACTAAGAGTTATGGACTCTTTTTGCACTCAGTTTTGGGGAGTGCATCGTCACCCTGCTCAGCCATCTATGTCTGAATCTGATTCTTCTTCGAACCCTCCTGAAACAAAAGTGAACACAGACGGTTTAGTAGCAATAGAGGCTGCTACGGCTGCGAGATAGCAAGGTTATTAGATAACCATGCTCTTTGGGCTTTCCGGAAGCTTTTTTTTTATAGAGAAAGAGTAAATAAGTGGAGAGATAAATTGGAAGTTTCAAACATTGCATGAGATATGTAGTAATGGATTGTGCTTAATATTTAATTAAGACTTCCCCTTACCCACCACTTGTTCGTCATCAGCAGACTAGCTGGTCATCGATAACGAACACGAACTTTACCATTTTTTGTTTTTGCAGTGTAGATGGGACTTCTTCCTTACCGCGAGCATTACCCACGGCCCGGCAACAAGAAGCGCTTTAGCCTCGAACGCCTTTCGTTCAGGGGAATATGGCATAGCCAGCCGTTAAGTTAAGTGGTCGAAGGCTCCTGGGGATATCCCTTCGTTCTTAGACTGACACCGTCTTCTTTGTCTTTCCCAGCTCTCCTAATAGCAAAAAGAACAACTTCAATTATCATTACCTCTTCGCATCCACTCGAACGGATGCTCTACCAACCTTTATACTAGTCGAACTTGCTTACCAAGCTTTCGCGGGACTCTCTTTTTAAGCTGGTTGTTCTTCTTAGGCAATGGGTTTACTGGTCTGAACTTCCCTCGAGACAGGCTTAAGGCAATGATAATTGGCTTTCTTCCTTAAATAAAGAATTTTACCATTTTTTCATACCTCCCAATCGAGTCTAACGGGGTACCTAACCTCAATTGAATCGATCCTTTCCAACCTGAATGTACTCATGATGAGTAAGATTCCCTCGTCTTAGTGTTGAGTTGAAACCTATACATGAAAATTCTAGTAGTAATTCAATTTGTGCTCCTAGAAAAGTGGATGCTGAAGCATTTCTACTACTACTAAGTAGACTGAATTTTGGCAGGCAAGGAAAGAAGAGACTGTTGTGAGTATTACCAGCGAAGTTGTCCTCACTCAAATTGATTCCACAAGAACCCTTACGAATCCCACCTCGAGTTATGTGAAAGATTCTATCAAACACATCTGGATATCCATAATAGAACCGGACTATAAAAAGAAAAACAAAACGATTCTAGGAGTCAATACAAGCATTAACATGAAAATGTACATATAAAAACAAAAACTATCTGAGCTTAAACTATAACAAAGACAATATGGTATGAGTTCGATCCATTAGGTTCTTCGATGATGCCTAAGGTGCCCACTTTATCAGCCTTGCAGTGGAGTCAAGAAGGACGAACAAAGTTTTATGGCCCACCATTTGTTAAACCCCCTCTTCTTGGGCGATAGGGCTTCCTCTTTATGCTCCGAGGATCGAGTTTCATTTAAGTTGTAAGAGCTCCTATGCGAGAGTACGGGGTAAGACCGGATATCTGCTTATCTTCATTCGAAAAATAAGAATTGGGTATTGATTATTATGGAAATTGTCAAAGTGAGTGATTTTAGCTTGCTTGAGAAGCTCATTATATGATTCTCTCTGGGGTATTAGTGAGCAGCGTCTGGTAGATCAATCATTAAGCGTTATGCTTAACACATGTGTATCTGACAAACTGAGGATTCAATCCACTTTATTCCGTAAGTATCTTAGTGCATAGGTTTGATTCTTTTGAAAATGAAAGAAATGGATATCGAGAAGAGTATGCTGAATATGTCAAATGTGTCTAAAAGAATGCTTTATGATTTAATTGGTGAACTATATAATCATGAGAAAGCTATATTATCTAAGTTAACCCCCGAAATTGTTCTTTATATCCAAAGAGATGTGTCTAAAGGAACTTATTCTCTTTCTCCTCTCAGGTATGTGTATTTACCTAAAGACGGGTATAGAGATCCTATTTTAAAAGTCTTTACTAATGAGGAGCTACCTGATTATTTTATGTTAGTTTGTCCTTCTTTTTAAGAGGATGAACTAGTCTTACTAGCGTTAGGTCTAATGTTGCACGATCATTTTTTAAAAGTTTCACTGTCTTTTGGATATCAAATAGGATATCAGGACTTTTACAAGAAAATAGTTGGCGTTGGAAGAGTAGAAAGCTACTGTGCCGCGAGTGAGTGACCCAAGCTGTTACTCTTCTATCCGATGCTAGTGTATGAGTTCTCGTAAGCGGTGCTTTAGTAGCAGAAAGAATCGCTTTTATGAAAGAAGAGGTTATGTAAATGTGCTCGACTGAAAGGAGAGCAAAAGAGTTCAAAAAATGATAATAAAGAGAATAAACTTTTTGGTACCGGGCTAGAATGTTGAAGGAATGGAGTAAAGTAAATAAAGGGATGACTTTAAAGGTCCCTGCGGCGCTTCCTCAGTGCTTGTTGCTACTGTAGCCGATGTGGTTCCATTATAGGTGTTGTAAACTTATATACGGTGGATACCTTTCCTTGCTAAAAGTATAGTCACTTTAAACACATAATCTGGAGAGTTAGCTATAAAGGCTTATGTGTCTATAGCTACTGGAGAAGAAATTCTATCCATTTCAAGATATTACGCAGAAAAAAACTCAATAAGTCTTTTCTTTGGACTTGAACCTTTCTCCGATGCGGCAATCCTTTAACATAAAGAGTTAGCTAAGCAGAGAGTTTAGAAAACTAATTCTATCACAGCTGCTACGAAAACTCTAACAGCAGCTATCAACTCAACAAGAACACCGGAAACTCAAGCAAGGGATATTGCAAGTTGATGAAATTGCAAAGAGTTCCAAGCATGTCTTATCCCTGCTTTCAGGAAAGTAAGGAAAATCCCAACTGTCGTGTCGAATCCTAATAATGGGAGTGATGGCATAGAAGGAGCTGCAATTGAATCAAAGAATCAGTTGTTGTGCTAGAATAAGTTGTTATAGAATAGGCAGCTATAGAATCCGCTTGGTCCTTTCTTCCGTCATGCCTTTCATATCTTAACAAAGTCAAGCCTGTAACTACCGCTGTCAAAGGGCTTTACCAAGTTGACCCTCTGATTAACGTTTTCACTTGAATGCGCCTTTCAGATATGCCTGAGCCATTTCCAAACGCCGACAAGGAGGAAACGTAGCGGGAAGGTATGAGTGAATACCCGGTTAGCACGTGGCTTTATGGCTTAGAAGAGTCACTGGCATTGGCTCTTTGAAGGAAAGAGAGAAAGAGGTTGCTAGGAAGGAGGACACGGATGCCCAGAATCGAACAAAGAATGGGAGAAGATAACTTTGAACAGAAGGGAGCGGTAATAAGACTTTTCCGTTTCAATAGTGGATTGCACATAGCCTAAGGAAAAGCGGAGATAGCAATAATTCCAGAGTGCAACAATAAAAAAAGGCTTGGCTTGGCTGAAAGCAATTCTCATTGCCTTATATAGGTTAGGCGGAGCTTGAAGAAGGTAGCCCCTATAAGAGAAAGCCATTGCACGCTAGCCTAGCTAGCTAGCGTTTTTCAGCTGGCTATTATGTTAGTTGTAGCGCGCCTTCCCTCATTCTCTCACTTTGGAAAGATTTTGCAGTATTTTCTTATGATGACCTAGTCGAGGGAGTACGATACATCAGTGTAAAAGGTTGAGTGGGATCTGTAAGGTTGGTTATAGTAAGGCCTGGCCGGTTGGGAAAGCGATATGGGCAGGTCAACACTGGTTGATGTCCCGTGTTAACGGTAGCATCGATATCTCGGGTTAGTCACCGAGACCCCCCCATGGTGGGATAAGTTCGCCAGAATTTAGGAGAGTTGTTGTTGCAATTGAATCATCATAGGTATAGGTAAGGCTTAGCGCAATAGTCTTTGATCTGGGATACGGACTTCGGAGGGGAGTCACTTCCGAGTCGTCCAGCTGGCAACATGGCGGATGTCAGGCTGTGAATGTATAAAAATCGCACCATGATTCACTAGTTCTTTCAAGTATTACTGCGCTCAGTGTCGACTTCAGAAATGATAACAGACACTGATGGGACAGACTTCAGACCATCCTCCGAAGAGGTTCCATTAAACAGGGACTCAACGGACTTAACTAAGGCTGGTTCAGATAGAACACTGACAGACTTCAGGTCCCAAGACCATTATCGCGGGCTTAAATGAGGCCACGCTTTTGGTCTTCGATGATTACACCAAGGAGAGATACATCGCTGCATTCCATCTAGCCAAGAAGGTATACTGGTTAAAGGGGAATTCAGTCTTTTTTTTTTTATTAAAGGCTCTTTATCTAAAGCAGTGTGCCTCTGCGCTGCAGAAAGCTTATGCTGGAGATCCAGCAACCAAAAGACTCCCTTTTCCAGGATCTCTCACCCGTTCAGGGTACCCAACGATTATTCCATCTTTCCATAGAAGAATGATATATTAAAAGGATGAGAAGGCACAACGGTAGTTGCGTTGTACTTGTCTTGGTTTTCATTGTCGAAGGTCAGCTTAACTCTCAGGAAGGCTTTGAAGGGGGTTAAGCCCTTGCCCTTTGACAGCATAGTGCAATTGCCAAAGGACATTGATTCCGTTATGAGCTTCTCTTCAGAGTTTCAAGATTTTGGACGAGGTCTTATTAATCGTTATTGACCTCTTTTCTCCCAGATTCCTATTGTTCAAGGAATATCTTGGGAGCCAAAGTGGAAGGTTGTGCCTAATGTAAGGATCCCTAAGGATGCCTAAGTCTCATTCGAAACCGATTAAGTCAGCTTTCTTAGCTCTAACTTATGAGCTTGCTGCTTATGGATCAATGCTGAGGTTAGACGGAAGCCTTCTTTTCGTCGGCAGTGTTGTGGAGGGAGAGGGTACGTTTTGCCCTTGACCCGACTAACACTGAGACGGCCAATAAAGATCTTGATTGCTTTGAGTGTTGGGTAGGTCCCAAATTGCCCACATTTGAACATTTTGAATATCAAGGTGATTTTGGGAGCGGGAAAGAGACAAATCTTTGCCATTTGAAATGAAATTAAGCAAAGACTCTTATATCCCCACCATAAGTAGTTGATGAGTGTTTTAGCTTGGATCCTTATGGATGGGACCTTTGATCAAGTTGCGCGCTTAGATTGAGATCGGCGGACTGGTTTTAAGGAAGGGTTTTGCTTTGATCTTAAGAATGCCACTGATAGATGGCCGCTCCCAATTCGAAATTTTCTAATGGCGCTGCCCTGCAGAGGCAATTTTTTGTTCTAAGAAATGTGTTTTACCGTGGATCCTTCGACAAAACCAACCTTAGATGTGACGACACGGCTCAACAAACCATTCATTAAACCCATGCAAGAGCATGCGGTGGTCACATTAATGGACATTCGCTAGCTAAGATAACTTCTTAGGTTAGGGTACTACTGGCTGCCTTACTATGGAGAAGGCCAGCAAGTAAGATATTGAGTAAGTAATTCCAGAAAGGAACTCTCCATTACTGTAGAACAGGCTTGGCCTACATATCTGTTCTCCCTTCCTTTAGTAATTCCCTTTCTCCTGCTGAGATCGAGCCTCTTTCAGAACCTCTTGTTTTCGCTTGAGTAGCTCATGCCACGCAACCCCTTACCCTACTAACGGAATTGAACAACTATATCCATCCCCTTTTCGCAGTGTATAGCACTCAAAAGGGAGATAAAGCACCTTTCTAACTCTAATCTTTCTAACTGTAATAACTGGATCTCACACTCAAGCCCCAGGGACTGCAACTGGAGGAGAAGAATTGGATAACCCTGAGGCAGGGCTTCTTATATCTTACAAAAGGGATTATCTTAGCTCAGGAGAAAGCGAAAGTGACAATCTTGGAGAAGGTTAGAATATGCTCGACTAAAAGGAGAGGGGGGAGTGGAACTGCTTAAAGAGCTTAGGAAAGGCTTGGCTTACGTGGAGTAGACCTCACTCGCTCTTTGGCTCGCTCCTACCTTTTATGGCAAACTCTTCTTTAAGTTGGGCTGCACCTGTTAAGTCCTGTTAAGGTGCTCGCCCGGAGGGAACCGTAGAGAGAGGGTGAGGAGAGAACTAAAGAAGGAGTAGTTGAGCTAGAGCTAAGCGAAGAGGGTAAGAGATGACAGAGAAAAGGACAGCAACTGTAACTGCAACTCAAACCCCCTAAACTGCACTATTACTGCAGTTTAAAGAATCACTAGCCTTACAGTAGTACTTTTATTAGCTGGGCTTGCTTTCTCAATTAAGTATATAACGCTTTTGAAAACTATGTCCTCTCGGGATTCCTACCTTTAAAAGAAACCCCCTTTCCCTTGCATCTCTTCTTTCACTCACCTCAAGGTGTCTTAAAGAATTTCGATTCTTTGGCTCATTATGAGTTGAATTTGCTCAAGTAGGCGGGTGTGCTAAGGTGGGTTACAGTAGGCATCGAAAGAAAGGTTTTGATTCCACTATGAAATTCAAAAGTAAATCATTATGGAAATGTGTGCTTGTGCTTGCCAGATCGAAGGGGAATGAAAGTCTAGAACATGGCTATGCGGAAGGGAAACTCACAACTCCAGGTCTTGCTGAATCTTGTTCCATCTCTTTAGCATGGACAGAAGTCCTAGATTACGAAAGGAAAGAAAGTCATAAAATAAACTAACAAGGAAAAGAAGCATCGAAATCAGCAAATACTTCTCCATCTCAAACTTTATAGCCAACCTGTACCTATTATCTAGGCTATTCGTTTTCTAGCATATCTTAATCATATCTCCTTCTAAGGAACACTTAATGCCAATTCAAGTAAGGGCTCAAGGCTAGTAGTTATCCTTTCAAAGTCGACAAGGCCAATCCACATCAGGCAAGGCTGTAGGAATAGAAAGAATTCTTTCCCTATAATAGCTGTCACTCTCATATTGTTTTCCATTGTTGTAATCTATCTTTCCAGGGTAGGGTTATAGGTCAAAAAATGGATTTCTTCCACTGGTTTCTTTAAGAAGGGCTAGTAGGGGAGGTAAGAAAGAGTATAGCGCATCGTTATATCCTGAGCTTTCCTGTATCTCTTTCTTTCCTGGCTTTCTTACCTTTCTTGGCTTGTCCAACTATTGGGATAGTTGAATAGGTGTGGGATAAAGGCTACTTTCTGCTTATCTGTTGTTATCAGGCTTACCCCTTTAAGCGCTCTTGGAGCAAGGAATGGAACTTTCATTGTTTTTGTACATAGAAGAAATAAATGTCACTACCACATCTGCTCCCAATTCTCTTTAAGTCCTTTAAATAAAAGAAGAGTTAGCAGGGCTGTCAACCATCACTCTTTCATAGTGAAAAGAAAGGGCAAATGCCTATATACATGAATCGTACTTAACCAATCTTTTCATGCCCAAGCCTTCTAGTGATCAACTCATGGGATCCTGATCAGATTGATGCCGCAAATCCGATGCTTGAAAATTTCTTCCTTAAGGGAAAGCAGAATAGGGTATAAAGGAGGAATAGAATACGCTCTTTGATAGAATACAAGGAAATGGAATTTTTCTACCTAAGGCCGGCAAAGCAAGGGAAGAAAGAGTTGGATTGCACCGAAAGTAATGGACTCCCAAGGGCATTGCTTGGGCTAAGTCAAAGTTGCCTATTTCTTTTTCTTTTATATTTAGGAAGAGGCTAAGGATTCTGAGAATAAGAAGAGGGCTAAGCAAGTTCGTAGCCGTCTGGAAGGAAAGCACATCAACCGCTAGCACAGGAAGCAATTGAAGGTTGAAAGGGCACTTTCAGAATAGCGACTGGGGAAAGGTCAAATCAAGTCATATGATCAGCTTTGGTAAACTAGCAGGAGAAAGCAAATTCAGCGGATTAGGCTTTCGCTTTCTTCCTGGTCAGTCTGAGATGTTAGATAATGAATTTTCTCAGTTACCTTCATCCTTTGATAGGTTGTCTTTTTTAAGTAATTCTCTTGGTTTATCTTACTATTGTCTATTCTGAGTTTATCTCTTCTCTATCTGAAAAAAATCTATCAAGATTCACAAAGAGCACCACCTAACCTAAAAGAAAAGCTTTTGCACGCCTTTCGAAAGATTTATTTCAATTTAAGGCACTAATAAGTTTCGTTATTGAGCACCTCAAAAGGACCCTTTCTGCAGTACTAGACCTGGGTCACCAATTCCCGATCATTACGCCACGGCGTCGATAGCACCCTTATTTCTAGCCAAGGCCTTTTCAACCTTTCTTATAGAAGCCCTATTCTTGTTCTTGAAACCAAAATCCAAGGAATTAACATATTCAGTTTGAACTTCCCCTGACCGTGAAGGAACGACATTACATCTTCTCTTTGAGAGCTCCTGTTGAAAAGATTGGAGCCGATAATCTCAATAATTAAAGTCAGCTGCTTGCTTTTTTTCTTTTCACTTCTTCCTTACAAAATTAGACACTTGAGTTCTATATTGACGAACCCCTTTAACTGATTCATTCACTAAAAAGTAAGCTCCCAATCGCCACTTAATGATTGATTTAACACTTTCTTTAGCTTAAAGCTTAACAGAAAGCGCTGAATAAAGCTCCAGAGTCTTTCTTTTATTATCGGCAGGTCGAGTACCAACCAATCTTATCTCCGGAGCCCTATGATTACTTTATTTCTAGGTGGTCCGGGAACCGAGCTTGGCTTGAGCGAGACGAGGTTCTCTTCCCGTTTTATGGATTTGGAGATTCTTCTAGGAAAAAGCATTTCTTGGCTATCAAGTTCAAATCATCCATAAACTCTTATTTGCTAGCCTAACACTGTTGTGTTGATACATTATTGAGATACTCGAGGTTCTCAGTTCTACCCTTGCATCGTTCCGGAAATCCCTATTCCCTACCTTTTTTTCTTTTTTTATCGAGATTGGTTTGGTGTGCTTATGGATCTACAGATTCATTACTTGTCAAGCTCTCATTTGCTTTTACACGAGAATCCGTTATCCCTGAGGAACTGCTTGATAACTAGCCTACAACCTAAACGGCTTATGGTTGGTCTTACCCTATCTGACATGCCCCTCGTTTTATCCAGGCCTTTCTCCCCACCATTCCTTAAGATTTGTATTAAGGCTAGTACTGATATTAATGATAGAACTGATTGACTCAGATCCTTAGCTCGTAAGGGCATCATTGAGAGTCCACCAGTAATACCAATAGAAAGTGGGTTTTCCACATAGCATGAACAGGACTCATATTATCTTTCTCTCCTGACCAATTCGTTTGATAGCCTTTACAGAAAAGTGAGTTTGAAATTCGGGTATCCATTATTGAAATTGGTAAATATATATATATAAATCTTGGATGAATTAGTTGCAGCAAGAGCGGCTAGCAAAGCGTGCTGATAGAGATGCTTGAAAGGAGAGGAAAAAGAAATGGGGATGAAATGGAAATTAAGGTTGCGAGATCACTCCGGGGTAAGGCGACTAGAAGAGGGACCTTTTCCCTGTTAACAACAGGAGATAACAAGGGAAGATCTAAAGTTAGGAATCAGGGATAGGAGAATTTGAAAAGCAGTACGATAAGACAGTCATCTCACATGCGAGGACCACGGCCTCTTCCTGATCTTCTCTTTCTATAAGTATCATAATAGAATCAAGATCTAGGCTATGATGAGAAGCAGCTGTGTCAGAAAGAACGAATGGAACTCTTCAAGTCCCGGATAAAAGAAAAAAGCATATCTCTCTCCTTCTCCTGGTCCTATCGAACCAGTCACTGCTTGCAGCCTCTAGCAAAGACCCTTCCTTGAAATCTTTGATCTATTTTCTTCGAACCCCCACTTTTTTAGTTAGGGATCGGGTAACCTATTAAGGAAATTCCTCTATTTCCACATTCTTATAGAAAACTCTCCTCTATACTAGGATTTCCCCTGGCTAAGAGAAAGGGCTTAGAAAGTCATAGAAAAGCCTCTAAACCCCTTCTTAGATAAAGGATAAAGAGAAGACGAAGAAGTCATAGTCGGCTCGGCGAGTAGAGTACATCTACTCTTCTTATTCTCTTAAACGGTATTTAAAAGCAGAGAAAGAGGCGCCTTATGGTGATTGAGTTCTGCTAGAACAATCGAATGCTTATCCTAGACATAGAGCCCAATGAGACGAAACTATTTAAGTAAATTACTTTCTCCTGTGGTAAGAAAGAATTGGCTTAAATTCACATAGAACCGATGTGGACAAGTCCAATTGTAGATCATGCTTTGACTTCAACCTGATTCCTCCACTCCTAGAAAGTGTGCTGCGCTTTCGGGCGATGAATCTTAGCTTGGTTTTCCACTCGTTCCCATCGACAAATTAATTAATTAAATTTAAGAACTCCCCCTGGGTCTTTCTAAACCTGGAGGAAGTTAATCAGAAGAGGTTCTTCAAAAAGGGATTGACCTAAGGCAAGGTTGATTTATCCTGGAGGAAGGTGTCTCAAGAAGAGAAGACGCTGATGCCGCAGGTGTTATAGAATCTACTACTCTGGAGGAAGAACAATTAAATCAGAGTAAGAAAAAAATGAGCGCATCGGCAAACTGATTTTTGGCTCTTGGCAAGAAAGTGTACATTACTTTGTTAAAGCATTTTACCAACTCCTCCAAGTACTCCCGATACGGCTTTAGTTTCTCATCTTTAGTCCTCCATTTCCCTTGTGCTTGTGTAATCACTAAAGTAGAATCCCCACGAATTTAGACTTCTTTAACTCCCAGGGCAAGCAAAGCTTCCATTCCTCCAATGCATGCTTCACATTCCGCCACGTTGTTTGTCGTTGGGAAATTAAACTTCACTACAATGGGAAAATAAGCATCATCAGGAGCTACTAATACTATCCCAATTACATATCCATTTTGATTAGGTGCGCCATCAAAATCAATTTTCCACCCTCGCTGAACATCTATCTCAAGAATCTCTTCATCCGAAAGATCAAAATCCAACTCCACCGCTCCGTGAGCGTCTGTTGGAAATTCTGCAAAATACTCGGCCACTGTGCGGCCCTTGATGGATTTTCTCGTAACGTATTTCAGATCAAACTCAGATAGTACGATCAACTAGCGGCCATTCCACCCGTTAAAGCAGGGTTCTCAAACAAATATTTCAACAGATCCATCCTAGAGATAATGAGAACTTGGTAAGCTAGCATGTAATGAGGTAACTTCTTTGTAACCCGCCAAGCAAGTCTTCTCAATCGCAAAATTATTCTCCTCATAAGCCAACATCCTCTTACTTAAATAGTAAATTATTTAGTACACGATTGTACATATACATTTTTTTATTTTTCAATACTCTTTTCTATTTTCCTTCAAGGAGATGCCCATGGAAGTGCCCCATGC
>JACYFF010003369.1:57069989-57083268 GCA_017589665.1 Selenicereus undatus
ATATATATATACATATATATATATATATGTACACACACACACACACACATAGACATATATATATATATATATATATATATATATATGTTTGTGGATTTGTATGTATGTATGTATGTGTGTGTGTTATATATAGAGTAAAAATTTAATCTAGCAGGAAAATTTTCCAGGGAAATTGCAGTTAGTATATAGTCCACTCGGTTGTACAATTGCATTTGTACAACCGGACCCACAAATTGTCCAACTGGAACCCCATGTCCATAAAGCAAAGAGACCTCCAAAAAAAATATGTAAAAAGAAAAAGCGCTCATAACTGCAACTTCAAATCATGTCGTAACCCAAGAACTTCCGCTCACTTTCTTTCTCCGAAACCGCTCAAATTTATGCTTGATTTGGCAAGATTCTGCTCTGCTTGGTCCCCGGTTCTAGCAAGAAGTCTTCGGAAAATCACCACTGAATCTTGAACCAAACAGTCTGATGTAAGTTTTAACAGCTCGTGAAATTTGTTTGCATGTTTGAAACAAAATAATGAGTTCACTGGGCATTCTATATTTTAACAAAATCCCGCACTCATAATCTCATTTTTCAAATGTTTGTAGATGGAAACTCACCATTCATCAGCAGCAAAGAAGAGATCTGCTAGTGATGCATCGAACACTGCTTAGAAAAGGTATGTTGAAATCCTTAAACCTTGAAAACCTTGAACCTAATATTAGTGAGCCAGCTTACATCACCAGTGAGCAATATGTGCTTGTTCCTAATTCTGTCAACAAATTCACAATAAACACGTTTGCCTTGACATTGACTAATACATGCAAAACACTTTTACCTTAACTCTTCTGATTTTGTTGTATAGTGAGTTGTACCTTATATTGTGGTGAGCCATATCTTCACTTTAGTGAGCTGTGAATTATGTGCTTGTTCCTGTTAACATATGCATGCTTTAGTGAGTTGTGTCTTTTAATATAGTGAGTTATGACTTGAATGTAGTGAGCTATGACAAAAATCTAGTGAGCAGTAAATTATATTCTAGTGGTTGTCAACATATGCATGTTCTAGTGAGTTTTACCCCATATTATAGTGAGCTATGCCTTGAATTTAGTGAGTCATGATAGAAATGTAGGGAGCTGTGAATTATATGCTAGTTCCTGTCAATATATGCATGCTATAGTGAGTTGTGTCTTATAATGTAGTGAGCTATGGCTTGAATATAGTGAGTCATGATAAAAATCTAGTGAGCTATAAATTATATGCTAGTGGCTGTTAACATATGCATGCTCTAGTGAGTTGTGCCATATATTTTAGTGAGCTATGGCTTGAAGATAGTGAGCCATGACAAAAATGTAGGGAGTTGTGAATTATATGCTAGTTCCTGTCAACTATGCATGCTATAGTAAGTTGTGTCTTATAATATAGTGAGTTGTACTTTACATCCTAGTGTGTCATACCTTAAATTTAGAAAGTGGTACCATACATTCAAGTGTGCAGTCTAGAACTCCAATATCTTTTCATATACTATTTCACATATATAGTGAGTTGTATCTTGTATTATAGTGAGCCATGATATATTTGTAGTGAGTTGTACCTTTTATTCTAGTGGGTTATCATGTTTCATGTATTATTAACATTATATGTAATACTATTTGATAGATCAAAGACAGAAGGGTCAACCACAAGCCCTCAATAGAAGATTATGCAGGTTGTCAGAGACATCTCTTCTGAACAAGTGAACTTTAGGTAATTACCACTTCAAATATATGCAAAAACACATACAGTATAGTCCACTGCACTAACATTGTCATTTCCTTTTTTATTGAAGCCCAAACAATCAAAATAAAACAAATCAAACAAATCAAGGAATACAAGAGGACATTACTTATAGTTCAGGCCAAGGTATGTCTACATTGTGTAAGTTTATATGTAATCATCTGAATTCCATATGTAGTAAGCAGGGGAGATTGCATTCAAAGCACCTCTACAGTATATTCTAGATTAACAACTGTCAATTAGTGAGCCATAACACATGGTTTGGTGAGCTATTACAAATGTCTAGTGAGCAATATCGACTATTGTAATTTGGTGTTCCACGATGTATAGTTAAATATTTCAATGCAATTTGCTGCAACAGTTCCTATATGTAGTGAGTTTATAATCTCATATTTTAAACAGCTAGTAAAACTATACATCTACAATTATATTTGGTGAGCTGAACTCCATTTTTAGTGAACAAACAACTATGTTTAGCGAGATGACCTGCAATTATAGTGAGCAGACAATAATGTTTAGTAAGCTGACCTATAATTGTAGTGAGCAAACAACTATGTTTAGTGACTGACCTATAATTCTGGTGAGCATACAACTTATTTTAGTGAGCTAAAATATATATATTGAGATCCAAATTACATAAAACATTACACACTTATTTTGTTATACATCTTGTTCACTTATACAAAGTACCATGTACAGCTGTAGAAGCAAAAACCAAGGAAGCTCAACCAAAGCATCAGAAAACCTATCCACAGCAACGGACAAAACATTTGAGGGGAAAACCAGCTCAACAAGTACTATTGCAACTAAAGAATCCTGAAACAAGAAGTTAGGAAGAATAGAAATATTTGCACCAGTCCAACTAGTTCAAAAGATGAACAACTCCAAGCTCTTACAGCAGGGGAGAAACAAAAGGTGGTGCTAGAAAAACCACAAACTGTGCATGTTGTGCAAGAATCACAACCTACCCAACAGGGAGAGGGAGAACAAGAGCAACAAAAACAGCAAACCCACCTCAACAATGCACTCTAATAGCAGGGCAAAAACTAAAGGTGGTGTTGTAAAAAAGGAAACAGGAGCCAAAGAAGACTAATACATATCAGAAAATTGGCAACACAGAACAACAATAGGGGAAGAGACCAATACACAGCAGAAACTTCCACAATATTCTCAAAAACACTGCCGAAGAAAGCTCCAAAAACACTGTCGAAGAAAGCTCCAAAAAAATAATCACCGATATTCATCAACAACCTTCAAAGGAAACAGATGACACAGTTGAGGACACAACTTACAGAATGCCTCCTCCTAGGCATGATGATGAATCTGAGTCTAATGATGAAGTGTTGGTAAAGAGAATGAAGAAGATAAAACAAGCAACAAAGTCTAGATCAAAGAAAATGCAAGTGAGGTTAAAAAAGTGTGTTAAGGCACAACCTGAGAAGAAGAAGGAGGATGTCCAAAAGAATCCTAAATCTCCTGTAAAGAGTAGACAGCTCTCAGTTTTCAAACATCAAAAAGAACATAAATCCCTAAAAAGGACACAAGTGCTACCATCTGTGTTGAAGACCCCAAGTCTATGCAATTTGTGCCAAAGCCTGTAGAGGGAGACATAAAACCCAAAAAGATATTTCAACCAAGAATGTCACCATCAGGGTTTGTTGCCATGATTGACAATTTCAATGAGGCACAAAGAAAAGCAACACAAGGTATGGGGTTTGGAGGATTCCTCTACTTACAAGTCACTAAATTACCGAGGGATTTATGCAAATGACTTGTAGACAGATTTGACATATACTCAGTCACATTGTACATATCACCTGACAAAAGGATTGAGATTACACCAGTGGATGTGCATCTCACATTGGCACTCCACATTGGTGAAAGGAAGGTTGATGAGTTTTATAACAAAAAGCCAAAACATGCCAAATACAATGAAGTCCTTGATGCATGTAGAAAAGACTCGAATCTACAAGATAGGACCCCTAAGCAGAGCGAAATGCCACAATACATACTCAGCCAGACTGATGCAGGGGAAAGTTTCAAGAGAAACTTTGTGCTGTACATGGTATTATACTCTTTCAACGATTTAAAGCATGCATATTGTGCACCCTATTTTGTTCAAGAATGTTGCTGATGTTGAAGATATAGTACACCATTAACAGATTATGTGAATCTATCAAAAAGAGGGTTTCAAACTTTGATGGCCCTATTCTCTCCTTAATGGTAAGTTCTATATACTCTATCAGAGTATCATGTTTTCAGTGAACACAAAGTCAAATTCAATGAGTTGAACATATATACTTAGTGAGCAGAACAACATTTTTAGTGGGCTTAACATATATCATAGTGAGCAGACCATTTACTTTAGTGAGCGGAACATACATTGTAGTGAGCAAAAAGGTGTATTTTAGTGAGCACAACAAAGCTTTTGGTAAGCTATGGAGAACTTGATCATGTGTGACAATTGTCTATTACATTGATCTATAATGACCATTTTAGTAAGCATGCATCACGTACCCACATACATATAGGAATCATTGTTACACAACATTACTTCATGTTAGTGAGCTACAATATATTTTAGTAAGCATAGCACTATTTTTAGTGAGCAGGCCATATAACTTAGTGAGCAGAACATGTCTTTTAGTGAGCAACAGTTCAGCTTTGGTGAGCTGTAAATGACTTGTTCATTGATGACAATTGTCTGTTACATTGATCTCTATTAACAAATTTAGTGAGCCGAATAAGAATTATTCTTAGACAACATTACTTTATGTTAGTGAGCTAATATACATTTTTGGTGAGCAGGGACTATATTTTAGTGAGTATGGATTCATTTTTGGTGAGCTATACAAAATTAATTACAATGAACATTTCTCTTACAGATGTTATATCTTGACAGGGCTCTCCTGACAAGAAGGACTGTTCAGAGGCAATTCCCAATAATCAAAGGCTGGATAACTGAAAGGCTGAGAGAAAGAGTCAGAGAAGAGAGAAAGGCCAATCAAGTTGCTGCAAAAGAAGGACCAAAAGGCTTTGGAAAAGGAAGAGTGGAGCCTCTAATACAAATAACCAAGGAAGTGCATGCTAAACCACATTTGCAAAAGGAACCTCAGCCACAAAAGGAAGAACATCCAAAGATGTTATCACAAAATGATGAACCATTAGAGTTAGAGGTATCATTTATTTCATTTATACTAATTAAGTAGAATGAAAGAATTTAAACAAACATCTATCTAACATCTTACAATACTTGAATGGTGTCCACATTGCAGAAAAATATGGAAGAAGTGGCTGAAGTAACAAAAGCTTTAGCAAGTGCATTCAAGAGGTACAGAATATTCATGGACTACTTATCAAAAAGGTATCAAAACAATGAAGCACTGAGGAAAATAAGAGATAAGGCAATAAGCATGTTCTCTTCATACTGTGAGGCTCAGATCTCAAAATCCCCACCAATGACATAAAGAGAAAAAGGGGATGAAAGTGCTGAGATACCATCATTCAGTCAGGATGATGAATGGTGGAACAGAGTTGCTGTACTTGAGGCGGTAATTGAATTGGAGAATGCTTTTGTAAGGCAACAAAAGACCACCAACACCAATAACAAAAGTTCTGCATTAAGGCAGGGGGCAATGACATGCCCAATTTTAAGTTGATTGATGATAGCCAAAACCCAATTCCTGCAACACCAGTAGCACCAGCATCACTTCACACACCACCTTCCTCCCCCCTGCAAAAGTAGTTCAGACACCACCACCCCTCTGCACAGACACATTAGACACCACCACCTTCTCCCCTGCATAGACACTTTAAACACCACCACCTTCCCCCCCTCCCACACAGTCACTGCGGACACCACCACCCTTCCCACCACAACACACATCATAAACTCTTAAGACACGACCACCACATGAATCATCTCAAACACCACCACCACCACCAATTCCAGAAACAGAAACAGAGCAACAAGAAAGGTAGAAAATAATTGAAGGAGAGCAAAAATTTCTTGGCAGAGAAGATGGAAAAAAGAAAATAGAAAAAAAGCTGGTAAGGATTTTCAGTGAGTAGGCTCTTACTTTCAGTGAGCAGGCTCTTACTTTTAGTGAGCAAAACAAACTTTTTAGTGAGTTATGTGCAAATTGTTGATAAAATAAAAATTTTATGTTACAGTGAACTTGTGAGCACGCATCACTTTTAGATGGCTCTAAGAACAAGCAAAGAGGACCTTGTTGCTATTCAACATTATTTTATTTATTTTTTTTAAGTTAGCTGGTGTTCAATGTCAGTGAGTAGAAGTTATATTTTAGTGAGCATAAAGTATAACTTGGTGAGCAGAACACATGTTAGTGAGAAAGACACATATGTGATTGAAAAGAACATATATGTTAGTGGGGCTTAGCACAACCGGGTATCCAGTCGGTTTTTGAGGAACCGATCCCGGTCCCGGTTGGACCGGGTCTAGAAATATGAGAACTGGTCCCTGTCCCAGTTGGACTGGGTCCAAGATTTTCGGACCCAGTCCCAGAACCAGTTTGGACCAGTTTTACCACGTGGTACCCAGTATCTTTTTTTGTCATTTTTAATTTAATTTTTCATCAGCTTTTTTGGTCAAAAAACCAAAGCATTATTAGCACAGTCATTCATTTGATTAAAATGAGCAATAAGCCCACAAGGCCAAAATCTAATGTTTAAAATATAACCAACCAAGTTTGGGAATGTGGGGGATGTGAGGAATAAAGAGAAGAACATCATACAAACCAAGTTGCAAATAAATTACAAATTTTAAATTTGCAAAAGCCATAACCATAACTAAAAATATGATCTCAAATCATAGATTTTTCTCCCAACTAAGTAAAGGCCCATAACTTGATAATCCAAGTGCTCCAATCATCTTTACGCAACTTTTTGGACCTTAAAAAAAGAAACTTTATGTTAGAATAAAGAAGAACAAAAGACAAGACCAAAAATCAAAAAAGTAAGAAGATACCTCAATAGAAGATAGCCTCCAATTTTGGCTTCTCTTCAAGACTTCAGTCACCCATAATTTGATCAATTTGGGCTATCTCTCCCTCACCCAAATCTTAATATTAAATTAAAGAAAAACAAGTTAGAAACCACAGTTCAACATTTAATAATAACTATGAAACACAATGATAAATGTATGCTATTTATATAATTACCTACTTCATATTTCTCCATATCATCCATAAGTTGCTTAATATCAATATAAATGGTGGATGCCTGCAACCAACCTTGAGAACAAATCAATTAAGGTCTCCACTGTTTTAGGTCCCAAGCTACTACGAAACTGCTCAAGCACCCGACCCGATTTACTAAATGCTGACTCACTTGACACGGTAGAAACAGGCACGACTAGAATATCCCTTGCCATTTCAGCTAACACCTTATAAGTGTCATTATGTCTCTTCGACCACTTTAAGATGTCAAAGGTGTCGTCTACCTTTTTGCGAGGAGCATCTAAGTACACATCTAACTCAGTTTTCTCACACAACCTCCACATCATCTTCCCCACCCTCATGCTACTGAGAGTACAACTCCTTAAGAGTATCATTGTTTAAGGATATCCTTGAATGATCAACATGAATAGGGGAAAAAGAGCCATTATGGTCATCCTTTTCAACATTCACACAAGAAGAGTGTGAACTATATAATCACTTAAGCACATTATAGAGATGATCATAAACTCTATCTGACTTGACAAATTCATTGGGATAAAGCTTTCTAAAAGAGAATCTTACGAACTTCAACTTATAGCGTGGATAAAAAACAACCGCTATCAACACCATAAGATTAGTTTTTGCCCAATCTCCATAATAATCATCAAATTTCTTATGCATTTGGAAAGCCATATCTCGAAGATTAGGAGATGGATCTTTCTCCCATTCCAACAAGTTAGTAAGTATGTTCAATAAGTCATGAAAATGCAAATTAGCAGTGACATACAAAGTGCCATACATCCTCTTAGTGGTTTCATAAAATTGCTTTAAAAACTTTGCCAAAACTTTTGCATTTTGCCAAACCCTTTTCGTGGGCACATTTTCCTTAAGCTCTTTCTCAAAATTACAATCATCATTCTTAAATCTTTCAAATGCATTTTCAAACTTCAAAGCCATATTCAACATGAGGAAAGTAGAATTCCATCTTGTACACACATCCAAACACAAAGAACCTTTACAAAAAACCTTAACAACTTCAGCACAAGTATCAAACAATGCAGATCTTGCGGGATAACTCCTTATATATCTAATAGCACAAGGAATGTTATGAATGGAATCCTTTACCCTTGACAAACCATCTCTCACAACCAAATTCAAAACATGGGCAGCACATCTCATATGGAAAAAACCATCATCCAAAATAAGCTTATCACCAAGATTGTCTTTGAAATAACCAACAACCACATTATTAGAACTTGCATTATCAACAGTTAAACAAGACAGTTTATCTTCAATATCCCAATCAATAACACAACTCTCCACAACTTTTTCAATTTCTTTGCCTTTATGACTATCCATCAACTTAAAATTTAAAATTCTCTTATGCAAGTTCCATTCATCATCTGTGAAATGTGCATTCAAGGAAAGATAATTCAAATTTTGCACAAATGTCCAACAATCAGTTGTGAGAGCAATCCTAGATTTCAAACCTTTCAAAGTAGTTTTCAAGCCATCTTTCTCATAAAGATAAAGCTTCTTACAATCTCTGGCAACAGTGAACCGAGATAGGACATGACTAGCAAATTGTGGACAAGCAACACTCAAAAAGCCCCTAAAGCCTTCCTTTTCAACAATAGAAAATGAATGTTCATCAATAATAACCATTTTGGCTAAAGCAAGTCTAGTAGCTTCTACATCAAATGACCAATTTGAGAGAGTAACACTCTCAGTTTGTGGGTCTCTAAACAAAGAAATCTTCTTTTGTTTTTTTATCTACATTGTAAGGATATTTAGAACATGATTGAAGATGCTTTCTCAAAGTAGAAGTCCCATTATTAGGGTTGGCAGACAATACCTTGCTACAATACTTACATTTCACTTTCTTAATTTTCTTGGTCACTGGATTAATAATGTCAATAAAATGCTCCCAATAAATTGATTTCCTCTTACCACCAAGCTTTACTTGCTCCATGTTAGTTTTGGTAGGGCAAGCTGAATCAGAACTAGCATTACTCTGCTCTTCCAAATTAATATGATCTTCCATGCTGAAATTCTTCAAAATAAGAGAAGAAAATCAAGTATAAGGTGAACAACTCTATTAATTTCAACAAAATCAAGTAATGAATGTCTCATAAATTTGGAGGGTTTCAAAATAATGAGATGTCTTACTAAAATGTCTTTTGAAATATTTTAAGAAGTGGGATTACGAGCCATGCCAGCACGCCATTAATTCATGGTCATCATTAGCCAATTTGGTTAAATTAGATGCAAAATTTTAATGGGTTGCATCATAAAAAAAAGTTTTCTAATCCTAATTAAAAATAATTTAACAATGTAGGTAATGTTGTTAATTAGATTGTATTTTCAGTACTAGATCAACCTTATTGATTATCTATATAATGTAGTTAATTTATGCAATTAAGTTAAGATTAGACTGAGCTGTTGGTGCCATTTTTGTGTTGGCTTTTGTTTTTGTTTCTCAAATTCTTTTCTGAGGGTTTAAGACATTAACAACAAACACAAAAATGGCAGCAAAAACAAATAGTCAACAACACGGTTCATCAACACCATTGCTGAATGATTGAAAGAAGCTTATCACGATCCTTAGCATCGATGGTAGTGGCATACATTTTGGGGTTAAATTAGACAGCACATAATTTTAGCGTACAATCTGGTCATCAGAATCAATTCAATATCATACAATCTTGTCATGAAACAACACATAATCATCAAAATCACTTCAGCATCAACGTTATAGTGCTTGCAATTTTGTGAAATAATTAACCAACTCTTTCCTACTCAATAACTCAGAGAAGCAAAGAAGATATGAATGAATCAAAGAGCATGCTTACTAAGGAAGAGACCTAGACACTAAAACACGAACAGATCTAAACAAAAGCATGAATAATTCGAAAACTTGCAAGTAATACATAGATTTATACTCTGAGAGAAAGGAAGAGTTACTCATTGGGCACTGTTGGTGGTTCACAGTTCACCAGAGAGAGCGTGCGCCAAGGATTTCGCCAGAGAGAGGACGAACGCCAAAGATGAGATAAAGAAAGCGTAGCCTCGTCGTCTGACCGTCTAAGCAGTCGGCGACCGGTAGGAAGAGAGAAAGAGAGACTGAGAGAGCCAAGAAGAAGCACAAGCAGTCTGGAGATAGAGAGAGGGACAGCCAAGGAGCAAAGCAGACAGAGGAGGATTGAGAAGTAAGGAGGTGGCATGGGGCTCTGTTGAAATTTTAGGGTTTGCAAATATATATTTTAATTTTTTTTATTTTAAGATGTGGACCGGGTAATCGGGTACCGGGACCGGTTCCGGTTCAAAATTTTCCGGACCTAGTCGCAGAACTAGTTGTAACCAGGTCCGGAATTTTGGAACCGGTCCCGATCCCAGTTAAATCCGGTTCCGAGTCCAAACCCGTCGGGTCCCAACCGGGTCCGGGTACCCGGTTTTTTTGCTCAGCCTTATGTGTTAGTGAGCACAACATATAGTGTAGTGATTAGTGAGCAACAATCTCTATTTAGTGGGCACAACAAGCATTTTAGTGAGCATAATATCTATTTTAGTGAGCACTTACACATGTTATGTATGTAGAAGAAGAGCACAGCAAGAAGGCTAGACATCAACCGAGGAGAGATGAAGGGCAATGATAGAGCCCTTCTACTCTACTTTTGTGCAGAGAATAACAAAGATTCAGGGGATTTGTCAGCCCAGGAAAGGATCATTGCTGAATATGTATTCCATCCATCACAGGACCTTGATTTAAAGTAAGCACATAACTGTCAGATAGAAAACACTTACAAACACTTAAATTACAATGAATATATACTTACATTTTTTTTTCCTTTTCTTACTAAACCAGTGAAGAAATGTTTGATATATGAACACATGTTGCACATCGGTATCACATGTCAACCATGCGTCCACGAGAATACATTGATTCCCATGTGAGCAATGTCTGGGCTGCTATCCTCAACAATCTGGAGAGAAAAAGACGTGAAGGATCTCCAAGAAGATTTTTTGCACTAGTTGATGCAATGGTAAATATATACTTATTTTTTATTTTCACAAATACAAATATCAAACACCTAATGATACTGCTGCAAAAATGTAGTCAACTTTGGACCCCTCGACAAATACCCTCGATAAATACAGCAAAATCAGAGGAGGGAACGTACATTGATTTTGATACAATTCTTCAGAAAGAATTCCAGAGATGTGACAAATGGATATCAGGAAAACTATTGCAGCTGGTTAGCATTAATATAATACATTTTAATTGTATATTAAAATACTACATTATATAATATTAATCACTCTCCAATTTCAAGGTGTTCTTCCCAGTATGTCACAAGAAGCACTTCTTCATCTTTTGCTTTGATTTAAAGGAGGAAAGGCTTGATATCATGGATAACATGCACATAACTGCTCACTGATATGAAGAAACACATCTACTAGTGGTATGTTCAAATGCTCACTGATTCATTTACTTTACAATACATCAACACAAATATCTGGTGAGCTTACAATTTTGGTGAGCTAACATATATTATTGGTGAGCTAACACATAAAATTGGTGAGCTACCACATGTATTTGGTCAGCTAACAGATATATGTAGTGAGCTAAAACACATATTTTGTGTGCTGAGCTACACACATTCTTGGTGAGCTAACACACATATTTGGTGAGCTATTACCTAATTCCAGTGAGCTGAACAAAGTTATTTATTATGCACGAGCAAGAGCTTTTGGCAAACTTCTTCAAGAGAGTGTTGGCCACCCCAAACATGAAATTGTGAAGAGGATGAAACCAGTGTGAATGAGAATGCCATAGAGAACAACAGATAACGTCACAGACTATGAAATTTTTTGCATGAGGCACATGGAGTCTTACTTTGGCCAATCAGATAAATGGGATTGTGGTTTCAAGAAAAATGAAGTAAGTTTACCAAAAATATTTTCTCTATAAATATATCTTCAAATAAATACAACACCTATTAATGGTTTGTTTCCTTTTTTTTTTGTTTTGTTTTTCGGACAAAAATCTGCTTGATGTAATGCGAGCATGGTACTGCTATGAAATCATCAACAATGAAGAAAATATATACATGAATAGAGTGAAGAGGCTTGTAAGGGAGTTCCATGATAAACAACAAGTAGAACTGAATGCAAAATTAGCCTAACCTCAAGTGCCAACAGCATGACTAATCAACTTTGCTTTAAATTAGACTAATTTTAGGAACTTATGTACCCAACAGTCTAATTTTAAGTTAGACTAATTTTAAGTTAAACTATTAATATGCTTACCTTTAATCATGGTGAAGTACTAGTAAACAGCATTTACTATTAGATATTTTATATCGATTACTATGCTTAATTTCAGTGAGCTAGAAGACAAAACTAGTGAGTTGACAGCCAAACCCAGTGAGCTATATCTTTTACTATGCTTAATTTTATAAATAAATGCAAAATCAGACTATAATGATATTTTTTTTATAATGTTAAGTCAAATTTTAAAGTGTTCAACATGTCATTGTCATAGAATGGCACTTTTATCATGTTAAGTCATCAAACATATGACAATAGTTTTGTAGAAAAGAGTGAGCTAATAGATGAAACTAATGAACTATGAATCTTTCGCAGTGAGCAACACATTATGAGCATCAAAAGTATTAACCCTATTATAAACTTCAATATTATTCGACATCATTTACTTAAACTTCAAATAAAAAAACAATTCTCAATCATAAAAACATAAAAACATCATAATGAATAAGAATACAAGTTCAAGGTCTATTACTCAAGATACAAATTTACATTTGAATATTTGTTCAAAACAAACTATTGAACGGCCCAGATGAAAAACATTCATTAATGGTAGATGCCCTCTCTCACCATAGCAAAATTTTATGCTTGATTCCCACGTAACCTGTCTCAAAAAATAAAAAAGCATATACATATCTTTAATGAACCAAAGTGTAAATGTAGTGAGCAGATACACTATATTAGTGAGCCAATAGATATTTTAAGTGAGCAAATACGCTATATTAGTGAGTGTATTACCCTTGAATGCTAGCAGCTTCAGAAGCAGGATTCAACTAATTGTTAGGAATCGTATCCCCATTTGGTTGCCTCACCCTTTCATAAAAAATCAAGCTAAAAATCCTATGTATTTCATTAAAATCTAATGCTGAATTAGATGCATTAGATGAACCTGCAGCTAGTGCATTAGATGAACCTACAGCAACAACCTAAACAATCATAAGAAAAAAGTATTTTTAGTAACCATATATATATATATATATATATATATATATATATATATATATATA
>JACYFF010003369.1:57083278-57118462 GCA_017589665.1 Selenicereus undatus
ATATATATATATATATATATATATATATATATATATATATATATAGTGAGCCAACGTATAAATGTAGTGAATGAAACCTATAAGACTAACCGTGTGAAAACTGAAAAATGTAGTGAGCCAATACAAACTTCTAGTGAGCGGATACCCTATATTAGTGAACGTATTAAAAATTTTAGTGAGCTCAAAACATAGAATAATTCTACTGGTCTTAGCAGCAAACTCAGCAAACTCCAAAAAGATATTGCTATAAGAAATATAGCTTATTCAATGAGATTGTTAATAGCATTTTACCTGATGTTGAGATACATCTCCTTCATTCATTGAATAAACCCTTGCCTTCCTTGATCTAATAATGTTTGATATCTTCTCTAACGTACTCTTCCTCCTTACATTCCTTTCACTTTTCTTCTTCGAACCTTTAGAGTTACCAATGATTTTATTACTAGCACTAGACTATTGATCATTTTCAGTGTCAGAAATATAAACTAAACCCACAACAACACCAACATCAGCTTTTAACTTGCCAAAAGCTTCTTCACATAGCTTTCTTGCTTGACGATTTGATTCTCTTGCAAGAAGCAAAGGCTCAAACTGCCTATGCATCTGAACCATCCATATGGAACCAGGAACACCAACTGCATTACCACTTACAACTTCTTCTACAACCCGTGGGGGTCTTGCTAGCCTAATCCATCGTTTCAAAATATATTGATCAGGGACTTTAGGCATACAATGAACATTGAAGATCCGCAAGCAGTGGAAGCAAAGAATATCACTCTCACTGTACTTTTTACAATCACAAACAGTATTATGGTCTGGTATATTAAACCTAACCACAAACCCAAACTTCTTCGAATGGTGATTCTCATACACAACATATGTATATTCTGTATCGTAGGGGGTTTCACTTGAGCTAATAAGATCTTGACAGCGCCCTTCTCCTTTAATGTGTTCATTTTCAAACACTTTGTACAAGTTGTTCATATAGATCTTCAAAGCATGCTGCAAAATGCTAACTTGTGGGAAGTACATATCAGGAAATCCATCATTCTTTTTCACATTCCCATCCTACTCCTTAATCCTCCACTCAGTAACAACGTCACAGAATATATTGTAAAAATCAAACAAACCACAAGTAGCATAGACTCTTTTTGACAAAGAAGCATTTGCCAACTCACTTCTTTGTAATGATAAAATGCCACCAGAGAAAACATCCTTGCAAAAAGATGGACACCATTTTTCTTTCAACCGATATAATCTAACCAACCAAGCATTTTCAGCACATTTATACTCTTCAACAAGCCTAACACGCAAAACCAATTATCACAAAAATAAAAAGTTAATCGGCAGAAAAATGTAACCTTTGTGAGCAGAAGGTATAATCTAGTGAGCGGACACATATAACTTTGGAGAGCAGACACTAGAGATTAGTGAGTAGAAAGGAATAACTTGGTGAGCACATTAATAAACAAAAAATAAAGAGATGGCTTACCTCTGCCAACAAAAATTAAACTCTGCTTCTGTATCACATCTCATCAAAACATGGTCAAACTTATCAACAAATCTACCCTATACCTTAAGATAACCAATATTCTTTTTCGAATTCTCCAAGATGTACTAAGTACACAACCTATGCTTTGCCAAGGGGAAGACCTTTTCAATAGCATTTGCCATAGAAAATGCTTGGTCCGTCATCATAATTTTCGATTGCACATTATCCATAGCGTCCAAAAATGTTTCAAATAACCATACAAAGCTCTCAATCTTATCATTCATCAAAAACCCACATCCTACCATAACATTTTTCGCATGATGATTCATACAAACAAAAGATGCGCATATCATCTCATACCGGTTGATCCTATATTCCATGTCAAATACAAGGAGATCACCAAACAACAAGTAATCACATTTCATTTGTGAATCTCTCCAAAAGAAGCTCATCAAACAATCATCCTCAGCCAATTTAAACTTATAAAAAAAATCTTGTTCGTTGGCACACCTAGATTCTAAAACACACATCAAATGGTTGGCATCGCTCCCATCTATAGTCCTCTTGACTTCATTTGCAACACTATTGTACACATCCATTTCACTAAAATCAAGTAATGGTGAACCCCGACCTCATTTCTTAGAAACCGATAAGCATGCAAAACTTTCATACCATTTCTTCTCATCTTTTGGAAAAAGTCCACCTGAGCTTTCTCGACTTTTTTTTATATGACCTCAACTTATGCACCTCATCTTCCAAAAGCAATCCATGATTATGAACCATTTCATGCTTCTTACAAACCCATTCCCCACTAGGTTCAATGTCAAATATAACTCTAGCTTTACAATTACACATTCGACTCCGTTTTGTAAATGTCTTATCTTTTTTCGTGGGACACCTTTTAACACCTTGTTTGCTGCAACAAAACTCTCTTGAACGAACCTCTTGTGAACACTCTCTCCTTCGCAACTTGTCACACCTAATGGAAAACCTCTTATGGAAAGCATACTCGTTGTATACCTCAAATGCTGCATCTATAGAATTGACCCTTTTACCAATAAGCTCTTATTCATCAGATTCCTTCACTTCAACAACACATTCATCATCATTTACACATTTCTTCTTATCAATCACAACATAATTAGATACACCACCAACAACATTACCATCATCAGAAGCCACGCCTTTGCCATTTGAACTACCAGTAGGATTATACAAAATCCTAAAATAATCATTAACATCAACAACCTCAGCAACAGAACGATCTAATGTAGATATGAAAAATGAAGTATCATCTGCAAAAACAATATGATTTTTTGTGGTGAGCTATAATGCAAAATTGGTGACCACAATCTTCATTATAGTGAGCCAAAAGCTTGTGTTAGTGGGCAGAAAATGCTATGTGGTGTAGTCGAAGACAATATATTTTTTTATAGTACCCTATACTGGTTGTAGTGAGCTATTGTTTTCCATGATAGGCACAAGATTGAATATAGTGATTACATTTGGTGAGCAAAGAAACGGATAAATGATTGCTGAATACAACTTGAAACCCAGGGACCTAAATGTATTACTTTAGTGAGCCAACGACTATATTTAGTGAGCACATAACTCATATTCGTGAGCTGTTGTTTCTCATAAGTACATAGCAGCAATAAAAGTATTATCTGGAAAAACAACCATAACATTTGTGGTGAGCTATAATGCAAAATCAGTGAGCAAAAAGTTCAATCCTAATGAGTCAAACGTTTCTTTTAGTGAGCAAAAAACTGCTCTGTAGTAGAAGGCATCATATTCTTTATAATGAGATAAACATATACCTTTAGTGTGTCAACGACTATATTTAGTGAGCACACAACTTATAGCGGTAAGTTATCGTTTCTCATATATCACCAAACAAAATTCACATACAACGAAGTATATTCAAGATTTAAACCAAACACCATAGTACACTTGTATCTTAACCGGAATTAACACAACAAACAACTCAAAACACCAACCAAACATTCTGCCAAATGCAGAACAATAAATCGCAAACACCAATTATATATTCAAACCAACAATTGCAGTATATTTTCAGAACACGGCAACATAACAATGAACGCAATCCAGTTCAAACAAATCGAAATTAACTCTTCAAAACCTACGCGTATAACTTTCAAATCCGAAAACAAAAACAGAGATCTAAAAAACGCTATCAAACCTAACGAAGAATTCGCATTTGATGAAGATTCAACATCAATAGCAACGTTAAGATCAAACTTAGCCATTCAGTAATTGCTGAATGCTAAAGCAATTGAAGCAGCGAGCATAGATAAGTGCGAAAATGGAAAGCATGAAAACCGCAAATTCTAAAAATTAAGAAGTATGAATTTTTTTTGAGGAGTAATTGCGGGATTGAGAACAGCTCGTGTTGGATCCCAGTGAATAAATGAATATCCATCCGATTGTACGTAATAAAATGCGGCGAAATTGCAATTACCTGCCTTGGTGTTGCCGTGCTCAATCAGTAGCGGAGAAAAGCAGTGAAAAAAATAAACAAGTGGTTTCATTAATAATTAAGAAAGAGGGATTTCTTAGGGTTCTACAAAACCTGCCCAAACCAAAAGCTCGTTCCTCTCTCATTTGTGATGGCTCTTGGACATCAGTAGAATGATTTCAAAGGATTTGTACTATTGATTGAATTTGCGTCAGAGGTTGAGTTTGGGTTGTCAAGTGAAAATTTTGGCTTCACCACAAGGTTGCTTGTATTCTTAATCGCCACTTGCTACAGGTAATGAAAATTACTTAAATTTCTTTCTCCAAAAAATTCTTCAGAATTTGGTAATGATAATTACTTATTTTTGGATTATACGCAATGTTGAACTATTTACTAGAGCCCTCTCGCCTTTTCTTCAAGGTGATTCATTTTTTTAACTTATTTTTTTATCTTTATTTGTGGGTTTGAAAGAGATCTTCTGGATGTTGTTATGACTCTCCCAATTTCCATTTATTTTGTTGTTCTATCTTTTAGATTGCGTTGTTGCTTCTGTTTCAGTTGTGGGGGTTTTGAGTTTTGTTGTTTTCTTTGTCCTGTTCTGTTTCAGAGTAGGAAGATGAAACCCATTCGTGCAGGTGTATAATTTAATATTGGGGATATGTCATCTGGATTCCTCTGAATTGGATTAGTAGTATAATCTTTTGATTAATATAGTGATGTAAAATGCAGTAATTGTTTTCAATTGCATTGGGCCAGGGAAGTGGGGATAAAGGAGGACCTTTCACCAATGATGTCATTTTTGTTGTGTTATCAATTTAGTATTTTACTCTCATCCAGTGGCATATGACATGCATGCTCGATTTAAAAATAGATACGAAGCTCATTTGCCTGGTTCTAATTCCTCTAAGGCTTTTGGTACTTGCACTTTTCTTTTGAAATTTGGTGTTTATTTATTTATTTTTGATCAGGAAAAGAAAGATATATTTCATTAACAAAAGGTTCGATGCAAAGATAGCATCCTACAAAAGGCTATACACATCCCATATGCACAGTATCCACAAAATCTAAGAGATCAAGAGACGAGTAACAAAAGATCTCTTTGCCCCAAAAATAGAGAACCTTGATAAAATAATCTTTAAAGCATTGAAGTGGCATGTCCACACCCTCAAAGACTCAACTATTTCTCTCACGCCAAATGCTCCAAAAAATTGCATAGGGAAATAATCTAGCAATCTTCTTCGCCGCTTTCCTTCCAAAAAAGTCCTCCCATGCATAGAGGTGATCCGAAATAGAATTGGACAAAACCCAAGAAACTCCCAAATAACTAAAGGCTAGATCCCAAAGAGCTCTTGCAAAAGAGCAATGAAGCAATAAGTGTTTCACCGATTCTGCTGCAGCCTTGCATAACGGGCACCAGTTTACCAAGATCTTCCCCCTCTTTTGCAAATTATCGTAAGTCAAAATACTGTCATGGGTAGCCTTGCAAATAAAAAAAGACATTCTAAATGGAGTTAGAGATTTCCAAATGATCTTCCATGGAAAACATAATCCCCATATTCGATGCACTGGTGCAAAGGGCACAGAAGCAAGCCTCATATAATAAGACTTCACCGTGAAGCTCCCTTTAGGATTGAGATCCTATTTGATTGAATCAAAAGAGGATTGCCCGTTAAGAATCCCATTCAGCTTAATAAGCAAGCTTATAAGGGAGGCGTCATCCACTAAGGCATCACGAATAAAAATAGGTGACCAAATGCACGACCTCGACACATTGTCACAATAGGCAGCCACAGTAGCTTCTCTATTCTCCGCAAGAGTATAAAGAGAAGGGAAAAGGTCTCTCAAAGGAGCACCATTGCACCAGCGGTCATGCCAAAACAAAATGGTAGAGCCAGCTGATGCAGGACGCTCTAAGAGCAATTCCCACACCTAGACAAATCACACAAGAACTTTCGAGAAGCTCAATAATTCAATTCATTCAAGTGTGTATTTCCTCAATGCACGAGGGGGTTTATATAGCAATTAATACAACTGGAAAAAGAAATAAAAATTATATTCGAAGATTACGATAAGATTACGATAGCTAAAAATAATCTAAGAGATAAAAAGATAAGATTTTATCCTAAAAGATAACCTACAAAGATAATAAATTATAAAAATACTTCACATATGTCAATATTAAGATATATCCATATCTTTTTAATTCTCCTTTACCTTTATCCTACGTCATTCTCCCCTGGTTGGAAAAAACTCGTCATCGAATTTTATACAGCGGTAGAAAGAAGGAATCCAAGTAAAGAAACAACTTCACTTCACTCCGCAAATAGAAAAACTGTGGGGCTTTCAACTTCTCCAAGAAAAGTAGCAATGCAATCAGTGGATGTAGGTTCTTGCCAACTAGAAGTTCATTAGGGATAAACAAATCAACATGCTCACTTTCAAGTCTTGATATCGAATGTAGAGCATTGTCCATGAAAGCATGATTGGGGATTGTAAATGCAGCATCAACATGTATACTGCTCGGCTCATCTTGAATTTTCTTTGCATGCGATCAGATTTTTGAATGTCCATTAAATGTTCATGGGGGATAATGGAAGAGTTGTTTGCTATTATCGTTGACTCTTCATTTACTTGTATTAGTGGTTGGACATCCTCCTTGTTAGGTGCCTCAGTAAAAGCATCCACTTTGCTATCTAAAATAAACATTCCTTCACCGTGGACTTCATTTGCATATGATTCACAGTTCCCAACTTGCACTTCTTGATTAATAGAATCGGGGATGCTGTTGTTAACATCATTTGCCTCGATATCTGGAAGGTGACGATACTGTATGACTGGGACATCTGCTTCCGTGTTTTCATCCTCTAGAGTCTCTTGTTTCTTGTTCTCAATGATAAATCCCCTATCGTATGCACCATAATAGATTGGATCTGTCTCAGGCAAATAAGAAGTCGGTTCTTTCCTTGATGATCTTAGAGATGAAACCCTACAATCTCCAATAAGAAGCTTTGAAGGAATCAAAGGAGCTCTAGGAGGTTCATAACCACGAATGAATTCACTAGCAAAGTAAAGATCTAACTCACAACAACCGTCGTAAATCTCGCAACCTTGAAGTTTGCAAAAAGCATGGATAGCATCCCTGTAAGAGTAGAAATTCACTCGAGTATGAAAATCACCCATTGTCTGAAATCTGACAATTTTTTCTACGTCTCCATAAGGAGAGAAAATTTGGTATAGAACATTTGTCGTAACCGGAAGTACTTTATCGTAAATTATCACAAACAAGGCTCGATGATGTTTTTCACACCAAGTCATAGTTGCAACAATAGCAATAAGGGATCCTAGTAACAACAGCAGCGAATAGCAGTACTAAGAGCACCAAACAGCACTAGAATTGCAACAAGAGTCGAACAGTAGTAGCGAGAAGCAGAACTCATAACCCGCGACTCGGAGACGGCCTGCAAAGGCGTTTTTTGACGAGAGAGTGGGTTGGCCGCGATGGGACGACACAACCAAGATGTATTTGGCCCTCTGTCAATTTTCGAAAGCTCGGAAAGCCTTCAATTCATAGGTACAAGGCAGTTCGCGACTTAGGGTTTACACTGCGATGGCCAATCAATTGAAGCAAAGTTTGATGCGATTTACCTCAATTGTTTTGGGGTTTTGGACGAAGTTTAGTGGGTAATGCAAGAAAGAAATCAATTTGGGATGAATGTGAGGGACGAAACGCGAATTTGGGGCCTAGGGTTTCTAGTATTTGGGGATTTCGAGAACCAGGGTTAGAATTTGGGGCTTCTAGGGCTCCGGCTAGCTGCTGGGGTCCGTGGGTGTGTAGTGGTGGTCGACTAGGAGGGTCGAGTGTTGGGTTGTGGTCGGCGTTGGTGGTTGGTGTGTGTTGGTGGTGGTTCGTGAAAGGGGAGGCCGCGACTTAGGGTTTGCAATTTGAGGAGTTGACGACGCCGGCGATGGTAACCTCTGGCGACGGGTGGGTGGTGGTCGACCGAGGCCGGTCGAGCGAGGGGTGGTGACGGGCGGTGGTGAACGGTAGCCTGGGAGGCGGCAGCGGGTTGGCAGTGCACGACCAAGGTTTTGGGTTGGCTGTTTTACCTTTTTTTTTTGAACGAGAGAGGGGAAAAAAATAGAAAAAGGAAACGCGAAGGGAAGCGACAAAGATCGATAGTCTGATACTAATTTGATGTAGGACGCTCTAAGAGCAATTCTCACACCTAGACAAATCACACAAGAACTTTCGAAAAACTCAATAATTCAATTCATTCAAGTGTGTCTTCCCCCAATGCACGAGGGGGTTTATATAGCAATTAATACAACTGGAAAAAGGAATAGAAAATATATCCGAAGATTACGATAAGATTACGATAATTAAAAATAATCTAAGAGATAAAAAGATAAGATTTTATCCTAAAAAATAACCTACAAAGATAATAAATTATAAAAATACTTCACGTATGCCAATATTAAGATATATCCATATCTTCTTAATTCTCCTTTATCCTTATTCTTATCCTGCATCACCAGCACCCACCTCAAAAGAAAGATGAGGATAAAATCTATCCCATCCTTTGCAAATAAACCTCCAAAGGCTTACTCCATATGGTCCATTTGGTCTAGAGGGAAACCACCCAAGCCCCTCCTCACCAAACTTAGTACAAATCACCCTCCTCCAAAGGTGGTCTTCTCATTCGTGAATCTCCATAGCCACTAACCAAGTAAAGCCTCATTAAAGAGCTTCAGGTCTCTAACTCCCAACCCTCCTTCTGACATATAGGAAGCTTAACAATATCCCATCTCACTAAGTGATACTTGAAATTAGCACCGAAGGAACCCCAAAGAAATTTCCTCTGAATGGCTTCCAATTTAGCCGCCACTAACGCAGGTATCGGAAAAAGAAATAGGAAGTAAGTGAGAATGCTAGAAAGGACGCTACGGATGAGAGTGAGTCTACCACCCTAGGAAAGATAGTTAGCTCTCCATCCAGGGAGCTTTTTCATAAATCTTTCCACTATTGGCTCCCAGATTGATTTATCTTTGAATTTAGCTCCTAGCGGGAGACCAAGGTAGTAGGTAGGAAAAGAATCCACGGTGCATCCTAACACACCCGCTAGCAATTGAATATTATCCACCTGGCCCATCGGCAAAATGGAGCTTTTAGCCAAGTTGACTTGTAGACCAGACACTGCCTCAAACCAAATGAGAATACAATGGAAGTTCACCATCTGCTCACAATCATTGTCATAAAAAACGATTATATCATCAGCAAAGAGAAGATGGGATACATTAATGGTAGTTGCGTTCCTTCGGTCCACTGCAAACCCAGATAAGAGACCTGCTGAAGTGGGTGCAAGCAACATCCTCGTGAAAATCTCCATGACCAACAAAAACAAAAGTGAAGAGATTGGGTCCCCTTGGCGAAGGCCTCTAGAAGCCAAGAAAAAATATGGAGGAGAACCATTGACAAGTATTACAAAGGAAGTCGAAGAGACGCATTGCCGAATCCAAGTGATCCACCTCTACCCGAATCCCATTCTACTCAAGACATACATCAAAAACTCCCAATTGACATGGTCATAGGCCTTTTCAATGTCCAGCTTGAACACAACTCCCGGAATCCTGGACTTGATTCTAGAGTCAATAAGCTCATTTGCAATGAGTACGGCTTCCAGAATCTGACGACCCCCTACAAAGGCATTCTGATTCTCTTAGATAAGAGACCCTATCACACCTCTCAATCTTTGGGCTAAAACTTTAGAAAGAAGCTTTTAATTTAGAAAGAAATTTGGTGTTTATTTAGTTTTGGATGGATTATTAGATGCCACTATTCAAAGTAATCTCGAACTCTGTCTTCCCATTCTGTATATCACTTGGTTGAAGTGTTTTACTTTTAAGACTTAGGCTTTTTTCTCCCTTTATATAGGACGACAAATCTCAATAAGTTACACAATCCATGTTCCTGCTTAATTGCCAATTAGGTAATGAGATCATATCTATGGTCAATAGTTCATTTGAAAATTCAATATTTTATTTGTATTTGCCTCAGTGATGCTTACTCATCCACGGATAGGCACTTTTTTTTCTCATATGTAATAATATTATTTTGACTTTCTATTTGTTATTGTTGAATATAACTTTGCTAGGTTTGCATAGGCTGCTCCAATAGGGTTCTGATGGTGTTTGACTCTAACAAATGTAGTTTTGATAGTGTTCTATCCTAGTAACAGTAGCTGATAACACTACATGCCATTATTATGTTTGCCTATGCGAAAAATGTTCATGAAAACTTAGAAGCACCTGCTATAATCTATAATTTTTTCTTTTCTTGTAATAACGATATGAGTTTGCCTCTCAAAGTCCACTCTGAACTAGTAAACAATGCATAACCTATAACACTACATGCCACTATTATGTTTGCTTACATGAAAAATGTTCTTGGAAACTTACAAGCACCTACCAAAATCTGTAGCCTTTTGGTTTCAGGTTTTAACGATATGGGTTCGCCTCTCGAAGTCCACTTTGAACTAGTAAACAACGCTTTGTACAGCTAGATTATCTTTCTATATTTTTGCGTTCATGAATCGACATAATCTAACACTAATTTGGAATTTTAAAAAAACACATTAGCTATATATAACTGTGGCAAAAAAGAAAGCTGACAAGATGGGATCCAAAAGCAGTTCAAATGCTCATGTAAAGGATGCAACAAAGAATTTTGAGGATTAAACAAAATATGGCAAGAATGGAAGTTTTAGGGTTGAAGCGACAACCTATGCCCCTTATGAATTGCGTAGTAGAGACTTAAGACAGTTAAGGGAAAACAAAAGAAGTCTTTTGAAAAAGAGGAAGAAGATTATGTGCCTAGTGATCATGCAGATGACATGGAGAAAGATCACGACTATTCTGGTGACAATTTGGAGGATGAAGAGCCCTTAAACACGAGCAGTTCTAGGTCTTCTCATAGACAGGCAGTCACTATTCCTATATATATATTGATGTATGTTAGTGTTTAAAATATGTGGTGTCTTTTAGTTGTTACACCAATTGCATTGTTTATGCACATTAATTTGACTTGTAACTTGCTTGTTGAATGAGTTGTTGCATTATTTCCTGAACTAACAATTGCTATTAGCCATGTGTGTATTTATATTTTTATATTTTTTGCTGAATATTTAGAAATGAAACACTTCAATAAGGACTGGATTGATGTACCCCAAAAATAGCAATGAATGCATAAGTGGTGTGGAGATGTTTCTTAATTTTGCATTCAGGACTGTGACTATGGATATTGATGACGATGATGATCCAAAGATTTCATGTCCTCCTGCTAAGTGTGTGAATCGTTATTGGTTTACTAGGAAGGCTGTTTATGATCACCTAACTGTCAACAGGTTTTATAACAAATATAAAGTATGGAATTTTCATGGCGAGGGATTAACGACAGGGTGAGTTAGGCAAGCTGCACAGAGAATGGGGTTTGAGCCTTATGATGATGTTAGTGGATTGCTAAATGATGCTCTTAGAGATGCTTTAGAAAAGTCGTTAAGTTCGCAAGGTGCAGGAATTTGTGAAGGACCTGATGTGAATGCCAAAAAACTTTATAAGCTGGTAGAGGATGCCCAGGAAGAATTGTATGCATGATGCAAGGCTTTTTCTATCCTATCATTGACAATTTGATTGTACTTGTTGAAATGCATTAATGCGTGGAGCAATTCTTCCTTTACTGATCTTATGAAGACATTGAGGGAGGCATTTCCATTTGCAAAAATTCCTACATATTTTATATATGGATGCTCAAAAATTGATGAGAAGTTTAGGACTTGATTACAAAAGAATAGATGCATGTTATATTGGATAGAGCATCAGAAGGACACATATCGCGTGTATGTAAGGTTTCAAGGTGGAAGGTAGATGGGAATCACCAGAAGGAAAACATTTTGCTGGAGCAAGGTATCCTGGCAAAAGTGTTAAGATACTTTCCTCTAAAACCTAGACTGCAAAGATTATTTCTGTGTTTGAAAACAGCCAGACACATGACGTGGCACGCAACTGAGCGTCCTAAAGATGGAAAATTAAGGCATCCTGCTGATGCTCAAGCTTGGAAGGATTTTGATTCTCTGGATCATCAATTTGCATCAGAGCTGTGAAATGTGAGACTTGGACTTACAAGTGATGGCTTTAACCCATTTAAAACTAAGAGTGTTTCTTATAGTATTTGGCATGTTTTATTGTCAATATATAACTTGCCACCATGGTTATGCAACAAATCGTGGTACTCCATCTTGTCTATGATTATTACTAGTCCTCATTCACCTGGTTATAGCATAGACATATATTTGCAGCCTTTGGGGGAAGAATTATAAGAATTATGGGATATTGGGGTTGACATTTTTGATGCTTTGAAGAATGACACATTTTTTATTCATGTAGCCTTATTATAGGCAAAATAGTGATTTTTCTGCATATGCCATATTGTCAGGATGGATTACTAAAGGACGATTAGCATGTCCAGTTTGTAATTAATGATACATGTTCTAAATATTTGAAACATAGTAGGAAAACTTGTTACATGGGACATCGGAGATTTTTAAAGGAAAATCATCCCTGGCATCGTAACAAGGGCCTTTTTTATGGGAATGTGGAGACAAGACCTTCACCTCGTGCATTATCTGGGTCACAGATATTATCCCAATTAGAGGGGTTTGTTAATAAGTTTGGAAAGATGCAAAAAAAGAGCAAAGAAAAGGACTGTCCTTGGGAAAAGAACTACAACTTTTTTGAGTTGAAGTATTGGAAGACAAACACCTTACATCACAATCATGATGTCATGCACATTGGGAAAAAATATGTGGCAATGTGCTTGGAACTTTACTTGACATTCCTGGAAAGACCAAGGATCATCTCAATGCGAGTCTTGATTTACAAGACATGGGTATTAGGAAGGAGCTTCCCCCAAAGCAATCGCAAGACAGAAGGCATGTGTTGTTACCTAAGGCTTTCTTTTCAATGTCATTTAAAGAGAGACATATTTTGTGATGTTGTAGAAGGTGCCAATTTTCCTGATGGTAGTGCATCAAATATTTCAAGATTAGTGTACCCAAAAGAGAGAAATTTTAGGCTATAAGTTGCATGATGTTCCTTTTCTTATTCACTACTTGCTTCAAGTTGCAGTTCAAAAGCCATTTCTCAAACCATTGGCATTGACATTGATTAGATCGGGAGCCTTTTCTCGGGGCTTGTGTAGTAAGGCTATACAATAACAAGATCTTGATCATTCACAAGCTGAAATCGTAGATGTACCTTGCAGCCTTGAACAATTCTTTGTGTTAAGTGTTTTTGATATAGTGGTACATTTATCAGGCTCATTTGGTTGAAGAAGTTAGGCTTGGCAGGCCAGTACTGTATCGTTCTATGTTTTCAAAGGAAAGGTCCTTGGGAAGATTGAAGTCAAATGTTAAAAATAGGTGTCAACCAGAGGGCTGCATCGCTGAAGCATATCTTGCAGATGAGTGCCTAATTTTCTGCTCTAGGTATCTTCGGGATGATGTGAGTTCAAAGCTTAACATACCTACAAAAAATTCTGATGATTCTAATGCTTGTGCAACTGATGAATCAAGCATTTTCCAAAATATTGGGTGTCCCATTGGGATCAAGAAGAAGAACAGAGGTAAAAAATGGTCCTTGGATGAACAGACATATACTCAAGCCCTCGTTACGTGCTATTCAATTGTGACCAGATTGATGACTATATTTGATAAGAAGATACACCTTCCTTTTTCTTTACGTTTTAAACATTACTCACAAGTTATTAGTGACATGGTCTTGTTTTAATGCAGTGAACAACAAAATCTCACCAATGCTAAATGTAACTGAGGTAAATGGAGCAAGTGGTCTAGAGCACAAAGGCACATTCAAGATTTTGTGGATAATCGAGTAGAGAATGAAAATGTCTCATCGGAGATCAAAGCTTTAGCTCATGGTCCAGATTATACAGCTAGAAGCTTTTGTGGGTATCTTATAAATGGTTACAGATTCCATACAGCAACACTTGATAAAAAGCGGACGATTCAGTGTAGCAGAGTTACTTTGAAAGCTCTAACACCTAGCTTTGCAAGCTCTAAAGATCAAAATCCTATTATACGTGATGTCACTTACTATGGATTTATACAAGAGATCATTGAATTGGATTCCTTTGGATATTTTAAGGCTGTGCTATTTAATTGCGATTGGTTTCATGTGCAGGAAGATGACTACGGGTTGAGACAAGTGAATTTCAAAAGATTATGCTGCTGCGATGACCCTTTTGTGTTAGTGTCTCAAGTTCACCAAGTATTCTATATACAAGATTCTAGAGAAACTTATTGGTATTATATTATGAAAGCTTTTCCATGGGATTTGTTTGATGTTAATGAAGAGATCGATGGGAGTGCAGGAGCATTAAATTGGGGTGACTTTCTCGATTCAACAGTTCAAGTAGTGGACTCTATTACTGAACATGGTATCAATTGGTTAAGAGATGAACTATCTGCCACAACAGTAGAATTGCCTACACATGTTTTTGAAGCACAACCTGAACTTGAGATTAATTTTTCTGGGGATGAAACCCTGTGGGACACTTAAATAATGGAATTGCTTAATTTTTTATTTTCAAATACAATTATTTTCTTTAAAGTTCACAAGTTGCTTTTTTTTGCATAATAAATTTAGACGTTCTGATTTATATTCTTTACTTTCACATATTAAGTATAAGTGTTGTTCCTATTACTGTGATAATGCTATAATCTTTTATTTTTACCAAAGCGTGCCAAAGAAAAATCACAGGGCAATGTTTTCAGCTAAGGCAATTAAGAGACTTCAACAAAAGCTAAATCTCGGTCCAGCCACTGTTGCTGATACTAGTGGTTCATCATTGTCTAATTGTCAATTAAGGAGGGCCATCCCAGCAGCGCCTCTAAGAATGCCTGGATCACCACAATTGGAAGTCTCTTCTATGAGGAGCATGTCAACGAGTCAAGACTAAGGACTGAAAGAAATTAGTAAGCTTTTTTTTTGTTTATTTATTTATATACAAGTCATGTTTAAATTTTTTGTGCTGAATCTGGCCAATCAACTTGAATTAGATGCAAACAAGAAGGCAAGAAGGGGCCCTACTATGTGTCATAAGGTATATGGACGAAGTGAAGATGAACGATTAGAAATTCAACTTAATAAGGAGTTTCAACCTATTGGTCCTAACGACCAAACATTAAATGAATTTAGTAGCTTTGTTGGATCTATAGCCCGAAAGGTGAATGTTTTGCCATAAACAGTTCCAACTTGGAAGAAATTCGGAGATGATAAAAAACATGAGTTATGGAGTTATGTTACCATCAGTTAGCATCTTACACATACTTGTTTATTTAGAATATTTAGTACAACTGCTAACTAATGTGTTCTCTCTCCTTTTGTTTTTCTTCCCCGTGGCTGGGCAACTATTAAGTAATATATTTACATATATTGTAGAAACATTATGTTGTTCCACTTGAAGGCAGAAAATGGCGTTTAGATGCGATTAGGGATGCTTGGAGGGGTCACAAATGCAGACAGAAGAGAGATTACTTTTTAAATACGATACTAATGAATTAAGATTAGAACATCACCCAAAACGGGTTCCATCATCGATGTTTAAACAGCTGCTGAAAATTTGGGCATCTGATCTGCATCAGGTATTTTCTTATGCACATTTGACTCACATATTTTATCTTTCCATTAGCACCTATCTTTCTATGACTAACAAAATGCTAAATTTTGTTACTCATATTTGTAGAAAATAAGTGAAAGGAATTCCAAAAATCGTTTACCACTAAAGGAGAAGAACATTATGCACACAGCAGGTCCAAGAAGTTTCGCTAGAGTTGCAGCTGAATGGGTGAGCTTATTTAAGTACACTTTCATGGTTTGAAATCCTAACACTAAATTATTATTACTGTTATTACTATTATTATTATTATTATTATTATTATTATTATTATTGCTAATATTATTATTATTATTATTATTATTCTTGTTATTGTTATTACTTTTTCTAGAAAAAAAAAAAGAATGAAACACTTGACGATCCATCGCCAGCTCGCATGTTCAATTAAACTTGAAAGGAAAAAACAAAGCTTAAAATTGATGACCCAAGGGATCAAATCATCGTAAGAAATGTCCAATTGATTATAAGTCATTAATGATTTTGTTATAAGCATTTTTGTTATTGGTAACTTATTTGTTGTTGTACAATGAACTAAATCAGTCCAGCACAGTTTGGGGATACAGTAACTGCCATTGCTTCTATTTTTGGTAATAAAGATGAGAAATGCCATTGTTTGCGACTTTATGGAAGAGGTGTAACAGGTACACACTTAAAACAAAGGGCGTTTGAGAAGCAAATTAAAAAGAAGCAAGATGAAGAAGTGAAAGCCATTGCTGCTGAGTATGAAGAGAAGATAAAAAAAGATAAGGTGGAGGTAGCACATGTTCTCCAATATTTGGTCTCACATGGTTAACAACATAGTCCTAAAATACCCATAGACCCAATGTCACGGATAAGAAGCCCGCATCGCATAAGTGATGGGAGGCTCTTGGGCTTATAAGTGGTGGTGTTGCTCATTCCATCAGACCGGCCTTTTGGGGAGAGAGTAATGGCCCTGTGACAAGTGGTATCAAAGTCAACCCAGCCCTCTGATGTCTTACCAAGCGCTCCGATGGAATGGGGAGGCAGGGGCCTCATCTATGACAAGGGTGACATAGGATTGGGTGGGGAAGAATGTCAAAGACAAAAGTCCCACATTGGATAAGTAATGGGAGGATCCTTGGCTTTAAACAGTGGTGTTGCACACCCCATCAGGCTGGCATTTTGAAGAGAGAGTAATGGCCCCGTGACGCCAAGCATCCTTGGGTATTTTTTGGTTGGTAATTCATCTATAGATGGTGGTAGCAGTCAAAATGCATTGCAGTTGTGCAACCCTCAATCATCTACTTCTAGAGACACTCCAAATGGTAAGGTATTATAACTAACTTCTATAGCAATCTCAGTATCTTATTTAATCATCGGCATATAAATGGGTTGATGGTAGAAGAGCCAGTTCTGGGGAAATGAAAAAAAATGCTGGGTTGTTGATGATGTGGATTCTTAATGCTTGGAGCTTGTTGTTGGTAAATGCCTGACCACATCAAGTATGTTAGTCACTTCAAGCACAATAGGCTGTGGAGGACCAAGCACGTATGGTTCAAAGGCTTTCTGGTAGAAGGAAGATCTGTTTGGCATCAGAAAGAGCTTGCCTTTGCAGCGGGAAGGATTTTTAAATTGAATATATGTTTAGGACTGGAGGGGTGTGGGTTTTCCATTTTTTTGTTGGGTTTCATGTGAAAAGGGATGTGCTAATTTTGGATTCAGATAAGTGGGTAATGAACTTAAATTGCAATATTCGAGAGCAACAAACCAAAATTTGGATTCTCGTGACTACACTGAATTCTAGCATATTGTAAAAGGGGTGATTTCTTAGCAGCATTTCGGGAGATCAACTAGTCACCATACTTTAGTTAGCAGTATTATTCTTAGATACCCTGAACCTTAGCTTATAGCTATGCATTTATCATTTTGCTAGAGCCTAACTTCATTTTGCTCTTTTTTAAAGTAGTGACATAAAATTTCACTTATTTTTATAGGACGAAGATGTCATGGAAGATGATGATGATCAAGACCGGACTTGATGATTAACCAAATTAACTAGTGGCCTTTTACTTGTCATTGATTTTTCAAAGATAAGTTGCTGAGACGGATAATCTTTTGGGCATGGAACGCCTTATGCTTTGTTACTTTAGCATTAGCTCCTCTAGTACTATTCGATAAGTCTTCTGATCATTGATAGCTATTTGAACAGTTTATTATGATTTGCCATATTTTGAAGTGGCACACACTTTGGAACTTTAGTTGACAACATTATTTTCAGATTCAAGCTATTCGAGTATATTATTTTGGTGTATACAATTCCATTATCATTTGTAACAGGGTATTGAATTTTATTAACAGAACAGCAATATACAACATCTTAGAGGCCCAATATGCGACCGCATGTGCATGTTGCCTAATGGAAATTGTTTATGTAATGGATTTAAATGTAACGTATGTTATGCAACAATTTTTAGTTGTTCAAAGAAGTTTAAGGAATAGTTGCATGTTGTAGTTACAAAATCTAACAACTTTAATATTGTTTCCTTTAATGACATAAGGCAATGCAATATTATTGCTGTCTAAAATTGCAACAGACATATTTGTTGCAATGAACTGATGCCTTTACTAAATTGTTGCCTTAGGTTTCATTTAAGTCTTCTCAATAAATTGCTGTCTTTTCTAATAAAACTATTGCCTTAGAAAATTGCAATAGAGGCAATTGCAATGGCTCCAAGCTGTAGCCTTACATCCCAGGCAATGACTTTGAAATATTATGCAATGGTTTTTAACTGTTGTCCTTCACTGTTTTGTTGTAATGTACCCAAAATTGGGGGTATGGACTATGAAGAGACATTTTCTCCTGTGGTGAGATTTGACCATATTCACCTACTCCTAGCCTTGGTTGTCCATTTGAACTTAGAGTTGTTTCACATGGATGTAAAGATTGTTTTCCTCAATAGTAACTTTCGGAAAGAGATCTATATGGACCAAGCTATTGGCTTTATATCAAAAGGACAACGTATGTCATCTTAAAAGGTTTATATATGGTCATAAGCAATTTTTCAGATCTTGTTACCGTAGATTCCATGAATCTATAACTTCATTTGACTTATCCCTAGTTTAAGAAGATCATTATGTGTATGTCAAAGAAATGACTGGGAGGATTATGTTTCTTACCTTGTAAGTTGATGACATACTACTAACTAGAAACAATTTGGAGATGATCAAAACTACTAAGAAGTGGTTGTCCTGTATCTTTGAGATGAAAGATATTGATGAAGTTAGATATGTCCTAGGAGTGGAAATAATTTGAAACCGTCCCAAGAAGCTACTAGGTATGAGCAAGAATGCATATATCAAAAAGGTTTTTAAACGATTTCAGATGCATAATTCCAAATTTGTAGAAGCTATAGTTGAGAAGTGTTTGACCTTGAGCCTTGACCAATGCCCTAAAACAGATGATGACAAAGAGGTAATGAGCAATGTCCCTTACGCTAGTTCCGCAGAAAGCTTAATGTACACCATGTTATATAAACGACCTAACATTTGCTTTGTGATTGGTTTGATAAGTCGTTACCAAAGTAACCAAGGACTTGCTCATTGGCAAGCTGTTAAGAGAATCATGCGTAGGGGTGTTCATTATTCGGTCCAAACCCGGACCGGACCGAAGACCGGCCTAGACCGGACCGAATGAATTCGGTCCGGTCCACGGTCCACAAATTTTTTTTATTCGGTCTTCGGTCCGGTCCACCGGTCCACCGGTCCGAACCGAGGACCGAATAAAAAAATTTAAAAACCGATTTTTTACTTACTAAATTTTAATTTTCTTTTGCAACTTATAATTTTTCAAACATTCAAGAATATTGATTTGTTTTTCATGGTGAAAATATGTAGAAATTGTTCACATTGAAATAAATATAAGATGTTCATATTGTAAAAATTTGTTAGCTTTACAATTCGGTCCGGTCCTACTTTTTCCGGTCCGGTCCTTGACTTATTCGGTCCGGTCCACGGTCCGTAACTTCCCTCTTATTCGGTCTTCGGTCCAACCCGGTCGGTCCGGTCCGGTCCGAGTTTGGACCGATGAACACCCCTAATCATGCGCTACCTTTATGGCACAATCGACTTGGTCCATTGCTATAAAGGCGGGGACCTCAAGTTGAGAGGATACTCAGAAACCAATGGGGGTGGTGACCTGGATGCTTCTACGTCAACCTCAAGCTATGTCTTCACCCTGGGTGGGGGAGTAAGATCATGCTGCAGTAAGAAGTAAGACAGCATAGCTCTATCGACTATAGAGGCAAAGTATATCGCATGTTGCCTTACTATGTAGGAGGCAATGTAGCTTAGGAGTTTTCTTTATGATCTTCATCTTACCCCTAAGGTTGATGATCCTGTTCAGATGTTGTACAACAACATAGCTGTCATCTAGTTCGCTAAGGATCTGAAGTTTCATTAGAAGACCAAGCACATCAACAGGCGTTGTCGCTTCATGCAAAACGCCATAAAGATAAAGGAGGTTACTATTAAGTATATATCCACTAACAAGATGACTGTTGACTCATTAACTAAGTCGATTCCTATAGATGCTTTTAAAGCTCATGCGTTGAGTTTAGGACTTTGTAGGGTTTAGTTTTTTTTTTTTTTTTAAAGATGAATTTTATAATGTGATAGATTCGTTTCTTGTGTAATGAGAATTTATGTGATAAAGATTGATGTCTCTTTTTCTTAATGTTCATAATTTATTGTTAGGCATATCAAAATGTCACAAGCTTTTGATTGGCCTAGTCACACAGGCAATCACCCTGACACTTGAGTAGCTTGAAGGATGATATTGAACCATATTGGCACTAGCTGTGCAATAGTGATTACTCATACTGGAAGTGGATGAATGAAATGAATATAATCACCTTAGTCAGTCTAAGAGGACACTCGAGGAGTCGAATATGAAATATGATTTCATATTGAACCCTTAAAAATCGAATCTTGAGTGTCAAGATTATCATTTAGTATGTTGGTATAGTGGCTCATGTTAGATTTTTGGATACAAATTTCGACTGTCAATTCGCATGGCATGCAGAGGGATGAGCCAAACTAAGAGGGAGTTATGCCATGACACAAATTTAAAGCTACGATTCAAAGCTTGATGATGCTACCTTATGTGTTCATCAGGGGCCACGTTGTATACGGTCCAACAAGAATGCATTAGGAAAACAGTTAAGCTAAGATAAAATATCATGAGTGTTTCAGGAAAAATATATCCATCTTCTCCATATCAGCCAGGGAGATTATATTGAATATATAATCAAATGATATTATACATGGTATAAATGGATTATAAATGTCATTTGTGATATTTAGGATGATTTAGGGTTCTTACTTTGTGAAAGTGTTATGTTAGTTACATGGTGACTTAATATAACACTATTGATTACTTTCTAGTCACACATCATATTTCTGGTATGAAGCGTGAAGAGTCGTGATATGTGATGAGCATGTGATTTGGGCTGTCGGCCAATTGTAACGTTATGAGGGCTGACGGTTGATGCAGATTTTATGTTTAGTTTTAAAGCCCTTTTTACTTGCAAGTGCATAAGGTTAATTGCATACTAGCATAGTAAATAACATGAGGCATTCTATTCACCTTTTGACCCAGAACAACCCCAATAGCAAAACTAGATGCATCACACATAATCTCAAATGGCAGAGAAAAATCAGGGGGTTGCACAATAGGAGTTGGCACCAATAATGACCAAAGCTTTTTAAAAGCTTTCACACAAGACCATCAGTCACAAACAGAGCATCTTTGGTAAGAAGATTAGTAAGTGGACGAGCCACTTTACTAAAATTCTTAATAAATCTCCTATAGAAACCAGCACGACCAAAGAATGATCTAAGTTGTTTCACAGAAGAAGGCACAGATAGATTAGAAATCATATCAACCTTGACTTTATCAACCTCATTCCCCTTTGTAGACACTTTATGTCCCAACACAATCCCTTCTTAAATCATGAAATGACTCTTTTCTCAACTCAAAACCAGATTCACTTCTTCACATCTTTTTAGCATAGTGGATAAATTAGCAAGACACATGTAAAAGGAAGAACCAAAAATGGAGAAACCATCCATAAACACTTCCATAAAATTATCAATACAATCAGAAAATATGGCCATCATACATCTTTGGAATGTGGAAGGTGCATTACACAGCCTGAAAGGCGTCTTTCGATATGCAAAAGTACCTGATGGGCATGTAAAGGTTATTTTCTCTTAGTCCTCAGCATAGATAGGTATTTGGTTCTAACCAGAATACCCATCTAAAAAGCAGTAGAAACTTTGTCTAGAATTTGATCAATGAATGGGAAGGGAGAATGGTCCTTTCTTATGACATAATTCAGCTTTCTATTATCAATGCACACTCTCTACCATGTGGTTTGTCTAGTAGGAATCAGCTCACCTTCATTCTTCTTTAGCACAGTTATGTTAGATTTCTTAGGGACGACTTGAACTAGGCTGACCCATTGACTATCAAAAATAGGGTAGATAATACCTGCATCTAAAAGTTTTACTATATCTTTCTAGATAACTTCATTCATATAGGGCCTCAATCTACGTTGCATTTGCCTAAAAAGTTTAATATCATCCTCTAAATGAATTTTGCGCATGCAAATAGTGGGACTAATCCCTTTCAAATTAGCAACTAACCACCTAATAGCACCCTAGACAAAACTCGCATCAACTCTTCCTCTTGATCACAAGATAAAAGAGAAGATATAATAACAGGCAGGGACTCTTTGGGGCCTAAAAACACTTCTTGAGCAAATTAGGGACGGGGTCAACTCAAGTTTAGGTGGGGACACAATAGAAAGTGGCATAGGAGAACTTGCCAAAGGAGCAAGAGGTTCATAAGTGGAAACCCAAGAGGAAGACTCAAGATGCGGAGTGGAGTCTAGATTAGAATTCATCTCATCTATTGTACTCCCTAAGTCAACTAATCTCGAATCCCCATGGGAAAGACAGTTTCCCAAAGGATCACTACTTAGAATATTAGGTAAAGCTTCTTCAATCATTTCATCAATCACATCCACAAATAACCATTCAGATTCATCTCCAAACATAGGTTGAGAAGAAGCTTAAAAAAAATCAAGCCTAACCCTCATCTTCATGACTGAGACATCAATCACTCTGAACCTATAGTTAATTATGAGATTAGTTGTGACTTGGAAGGAACGTCCTAAAATAAGAGGGATCTACTTAGAAGCATGACTAGGGTCCATGTCTAACACAACAAAAATAGGAAAGCATCCTTTATTAATTTGAAGCAAGATATCATCTGTTCGAACCCTAGGAGCCCTAACTGGCCTATCAGCAAACTGAGGGGTACAATTGGAAGGTTTTAGTTCACCCAATCTCAACTCTAAGTAAACAGAATATGGTATCAAATTATCACTAGAACCCAAATCCAAAAGTGCACCTTCAATTTTGTGATTGCCAATATAACATGAGATGGTAGGGACACTAAGAACTTTGAACTTAGGTGGAGCATAACATTTCAAAATGTAGCTCACTTGTTCACTTAGAGGAACCTTTTTAGACTTGTCATCTTTAGATTTCCTTTTAAAAATACACATGTCTTTAAGGAATTTAACATAGCTCGGGATCTGTCTAATTGCTTCCAAGAGGGGAAGATTGACGTTAACTTGCTTAAAGGTCTCTAGGATGTCATCTCTTTACTTATCTTTCTTAGAAGGAATGGTGCATCTAAAGCTCAAGGGTAAGGAACCCTTGGCTGATATTTGATAGTGGGGTCCGACACAGTAGGAGAAGGGGATGGGTCATTCTTTTTTTCAATTTCAAGGTTACTCTCAATGGTATTAAGTGTTTCCTCTTTATCATGTTTCTTTTCACTCACCTTGTTATCTATTTCTTTACCATTCCTAAGGACTATTACAGTTTTCAATTGTTCAAATTGTTGGCCTTTAGGGTTCTGTATGGGATGACTTGGAAGTTTTTATTCTTCTCTTTTAGCTACAACTATGGCTAGTTGCCCAAGTTGGGTTTCTAAATTAGCTATAGATTATGAGTGAGAATCAACAATATGAATTTTGGACTCAATTCCTTGGACCTTAGAATCAACATTTTGCACAACATAAGTCAAGGTACCAATGGCAGAAACTACCTTGTCTATGTCAGAGGTCCCAGATGAAGCTTGATGGGAAGAAAGAGGAGCATATCTCTAGTTTTGAAAACTATGAAGGGTAGATCTACTGGACTGGACTTGAGGATTTTCAACATTTTAAGACCTCCATAAAAAATTAGGATGATTCCTCCAACCATGATAGGTATTAGAATAAGGATTATTAGATGGACGAAATCCTTGAGCAGCATTTACTTATTCAGTCATACAGTTAGAATTACCAATTCAAGGGTAGTCAACAAAAAAATGTATGGGACTAGCACAAATTAAACACACATCTTGCATAAAAGAGGCATTAGACACTTTGTCCATACATAATAATTGATCAAATTTCTTAATTAAAGTATCGACTTTATTAGAAAGGTCAATTGAATGTGAAACCTCATAAATCCCCCATTTACTTCCCAATTGCCTAGGCAAATTAGAATGTGAGGAAGTAGCATGCAAGTATGAATTCTCAGTCCAATGTTGAAACAATTCCCAAGCTTCCTCAGGAGTCTTATACAAAAAACTTTACCACAAGACACATCAGCCATCTGCCTATTGTGCTCATCTAAGTCAGAGTAAAAACTCTGGACAAATTGCCACGCAGGGACCTTACGGTGAGAACAACTTCGCAACAACTCTTTAAACCTTTCCCAACTTTCATGCTATTACTTATTTTTATTCTGTAAGAAAGTGGTTATAGTACCTCTTAAGACAGCCAGTTTACCAATAGAGAAAAACTTTTTCAAGAATTCCATTTGCATTTGATCCTAAGTGGTAATGTTTGTCTTAGTATCCAACCAAACTTTAGGTTTATCTTTCAAAGAAAAAGGAAAAATCCGCAAGCGAAGATCATCATCAAAGATATTATTTAAAACCACAGTGGAACAAATCCTACAAATGATCAACATGCTTGAACGGATTTTCAGACTCTGGCCCATGTAATGACAGGAACATTTGGATAAGGGAATGTTTAATCTCAAATGGCCTCGTAAGAGTGGGCATACGTGTTCTTGTAGGCACATCATGACTGGCGGGAGTAAAATACTCCTTAAATTGTTTAGGTGGTGGGATTTGTTCTTCAGCCATCTTTTTCTTATATTCACGTTTCTTAGCTCTTATCTGACGAAGAGAGCGTTCAGTTTCAGGATTATATTCTACAAGATCAAAGGATAAAGAATGTCTACCATGCATGTACCCACAAACGACCAAGAGAATAATATGAAATCACCACTATAGTAACCACCAAACAAAATAAGAAGAAAACAGAAGAAAGAGATAAGAAGAAAAATGAAAAAAAATAAAAAAAATAAAAGAAAGATCCAAGGGAAGGGGAAAAAAAGAAAGCAAAATAAAATAAAAAAAAAAAGGGAAGGGAATTGTTAGAGTAGATGAAATACACAGAATAACAAAAATAAAAGAGTTAGATTAGATTAGATTAGAAAGGATGGGGAAAATACTTAGATTAGAATGGAATGGGAAAATGATTAGATTAGGAGGGATTGGGAAATAAAAGAAAATAAAATAATGAAAATAGAAGGGATGGGGGTTGATAATAAAAAAAAAAAAAAATTGTTGGATTTGCGGAGAGTATGAAAAAAAATAAAAGGAATAAAATGAAGAGAAAATTCCAAAATCACTATTCCTTCCGTGGTAATGATGCCAAAAACTTGATGTGGATTTTATGTTTAGTTTTAAAACCCCTTTTACTGGCAAGTACACAAGGTTAATTGTAGATTAGCGAGCAGAGGGTGTCGATCATACGATGAACAATAGCAATTTTCAATTTTGCTTTTTCGATTATAAAGAATAGCTCAATTTAGGAGTTCGATTATCAATACGAATTAAAGGAACTAAAGAAGAATATGAGTCAAGAAAGTGGCTAGACATCAAATATGAGAAAGATCTATGACTTTTTCTTTCACAATTGATGTAAATATTGAACTACTGATTCAAATAGGGGTTCAATTTGTCTCTTGTTCAACCTAAGGTGCAAGCATTAGGTCATGAATTAAAAAGATGATTATAATTATCAAATGAGATTATTTATCTAGTAGTTTAGCGTGAATCAATGTTTTTAGACATAATTCGTCTAATTTCTAATGTAAATTATTCAATTTTAACAATTATAATTTCAAGCCCAATTACATAATCATCATATTAGCCTACATGGTTTGACATTCTTTTGAGATAGCAAATTAAACTATTGTAATATATATGATCAAAAAATAGTATTGAGATGCATAAATAAGTTAATATCAAATATAAACTCCAAATTATGCAATTAAAGAGACAAAAATAACCTCAAAAAATTAGCAAATAAATATTATTATCAATGATCCATCCTAATCCTAGAAATGAGTAGTTTAGCCGGCCATATATAGTTAGCAAAAATACCATTGAAGTTGATATATTTCACTTCCTATACCCAAAATTTGGTACTCAATTACACAAAATGACAAAATTAAGTGCAAACTCTCAAATGTAACTCACAAATCAGATAAGAAGAGAAGAGAAAAAGAACTAATTTCAAGCTTATTTTCTGCGAAATCCTCAACCCAAATGATTTTGTCTTACAAAATACTTTCTAATCTCTAGAAAAAATAGAAGATGGAAGATGGAAGAATGCTTGGATGCTTGCATGTGTGAATGAGTGGATGAATCACCTGCTCCAACCCATAAGCCCTTTTTACAGTAAAAATCTAACCCCTTTTGGTGCCCAAAAATTAATGAAAATTAATTTCAATTAATTCTTGGTTGTTATAATGCATAAGAAAAGGCTAGCCTTTAGCTATTAATTAACATTGAGTAATTATGGTAGACTAGGTCTTGCTTACAAGAGAAAAACTACCTGCTTGAAATTGTGGAGCTGGCTGGGGAACATAATTGGGCCACGAACAGCAAGCCCACATGGAGGAGGAGAGAAAGAGAGAAGAAGGAAGAGAGGGAGCGGATTGGGTTGTTAGGAAAGAACAGTCCCAAACATGAGAGAGAAAGAGGATTGAAGTGGGGGCTTTGCGGTGCTGATGTTGGCGGGCCGCTGGGCTGTCGACGAAAAGGCCCACGCTTGGATGAGTGCAAGAGGGGAAGAGAAAGGGATATTAGACTTGTACTGGAAAAAGGCACTGACTTGGGTTACGCTAAGGGGAAGAGGCCACTAGGCCAAATTGGGCCACAACGAACAAACCCATGCGGCTGCAAACCTTTGGGTGCCTAAGCTGCATTTTTTCCCCTTGTTTCCTACTGAGCTTTCATACATTGGACTGCAACTATGATTCGGGTCTTCAACAAATCCATTCTAATTAATCGATTTTCTTTCAAACTTGAATCTTCCTTCTTCTCTGCAAATTATAAAATATGCATTATTTTCACTTTAAAAAAATCACAAAGACTTTAAAAATTGGTAAAATGGGAGTAAAATATAGGAATAAAATGTGAGTTATCAACGACCACTTAAGCCATTGAGTGGCAGAATCCTAGTCGACCCCAAGCTATACAAAGAGGTTTAGGAGGTCGACTAAACACATAGAAAACACATAAAGCTCTAAACCTCCTCACCTATTTTCTCATGCATGACCTCCCTTTCATCTAGTGGAATTCGGGTTTAAGACACAGCGTTGAAGCCGACTTGAATAATCGTCTTCTAACAACATTCAGATTACATGGACTAATTCCGACAACCTATTCGGCATTAAGGTCATTCCTTTAATTATTCCAACATGCATGAATATTATAAAGCCGATGAAAGAGTAGCTTAACTCATTGAATTTGTTGCCACCAAAATAAAGATTTTAGAAAAAGAATCATTGATTTTGAACCGAATTGGGGTACTTAACTCTGAGCAAATGAATTGCCCAATCTAGCCCAATCTCAAAGCACCTTCCGCTTAAATTGAGACAAACCATGTTAGTTCACCCATGAGGCCCAAATTAATTTACTCACCTACCACTGGTAAATCATCTCCTGTTCTTCCGCATCCTTCTAATTATGTCAAGTCACTAGTACACATCTATGTTTGCATCAATTGCATCAGTCAAACATCAAATAACAATTTTCAACATTTACATCCATAAGTAATGCATATATTACAAAGTGTATTTATACTACATGATCAAACATTGATGATTATACAATTTGGATCATATACATACATATGCCTTCTTCTTGGATCATAAACATGAAGTCCTAAACCTTCTTCGCCTCCCCCCCCCCCTTCCAAAAAAGCCTCCCTTTTCCACTAAACTCAAACAAGCTTTGTGACTTATACATAGTGGGCAAAATATCCACCAAAAGAGGGTGCTCTTGCGAAGCATAGACAACCACGGGCACAAAGGCAAGCGTACTAATTGGACCCGAAACTCGTCTCTCTCCCTCCTTAAATGTGATCGAAAACATTCCCACAAATGACACATCATTGTCACTGTTGGAAAATAAGGACATACCTTAGTAACGCAGAAGTGTAGATCTTGTTGCTCGTGATTCACCCACGCGTTGTTGAATTAGAACTGACAATGGCTGCTAGAGTCATTGTAGTTGTCACACCCCAAACCCAAGCCCGAGCCCGATTGATGGCGACGCTAACATGACAAGAAGGGAGAGAGAATTAGGGCTGATGTTAAGGTTTCTGCCACTAATGCCGAATTAGGTCACTAAAACCCCTTATATATAGAAGCACATGGCTTGTAACTGACAATGAGTAGTTAATAGGAATGATTAATACATAATCAATCATTCCGTAACCACCCATTTAATGTGGGTTATTAATATGACCGTTATACTTGGTCAACAACTCCGCCTCGGTCACATAAACCATAAACTACACTTTTCTCTCCCAACTAATCACTTCACGCCTCATACTAGGAATGGGGCATACGACTAGAAAGAAACCAATAGAGTTATATTAAGTCACCATCTAACTAACATAACACTTCCACAAAATACGATACCCAAAATCATCCTTAATATCACCAGTGGCATACATAGCCCCTTTATGCCATATGATATACCATATGATTATATACTCAATATAATCCCCAGGTTGATATGGTGATGCTGGATAGATATTTTCTTGAATACTCATGAAATTTTATCTTACTTAACTGCTTTCCTGATGTGTTCTCGCTAAATCGTATACTTCATGGCCCTTAAGAAACACATTAAGGTAGCATCATCAAGAGTCAACTTCACATCATAGCTTTAAGTAGAAGGGTCATCGTCCATAAGGTCACAAAGTAACAAGAGATAGAGAAGTCAATTGTCACTCCATGTCTTGGTCGTCTTCTAAGCACACACAATATGAAATGTGTTGTTATGGCATAGCTCTCACTCAACTGCATACGTCACTCCTTATGCCATACGAATCATCAGTCTAGATTTTCACTCAAAAGTCTAGCATGAGCCACTAGATCAACCTACTGAATGTTAATCTTGATACTCAAGATTCGACTTTTAAGGCTTCAATATGAAATCTTATTTCATACTCGACTCCTTCAAGTCCCATCTTAGACTCACTAAGGTGACTATATTTATTTTACTCATAAACTTCCAGTGTGAGTAATCAATATTACACACCTATTGCCAATATGATTCAGTCTCATCCTGCTTACTACTCAAGCATCAAGGTGATTGCCTATGTGACTAGACCAATTAAAGGCATGGTAACATTTCAATATGCCTAACATGCAAAAATAAATCATGAGTGCTTTAGTTAGCATAAGCGCTTTGCTCAGTTACAAAAGAAATGTGTCCATCACATAACAAGACACATTTAAAGACTAAACCTTATGAATTCCTTGACTTAACAAATGAGCTTTGAATGCATCACAAGGAATAGATTTAGTCAAGGGAACATAATCACCTTGCTAGTGTATATATACCTAATGGCAATGCTTCTCTATGGTGGCAAGATACACAGTTTGTCTCCATAGCTGACTTTGTTGTGCAGTTTTAGCTTCTTATTGCACCATGACATGGCTCTCCCAACCAGGGTGAAAGCATGTTTTGAGATTGACCTATACTCATTTGGGTCACCACCCCAATTGATATTTGCATATCCTCTCAACTTGAGGTCTCCTCCTTGATAGCAAAAGACTAGGTCAGCCATGCCACAAAGTTAGGGCTTGACTCTCTTGATAATTTGCTAATCAGCAAGTCTTGGATTACTTTGATAACAACTTACCAAACCAACCGCAAAGTAATATTAGGTCACGTACATAACATGACTTACATTAAGCTTCCTATGACACTAGCATTAGCGACATTGTTCATGATCTCCATTTCATCATCTATTTTAGGACATTGATCAAGACTCAAGGTTAGACCCTTCTTAACCGGAGTATCCATGGGTTTGGAATTATGCATCCAAAATCGTTCCAAGACCTTTTTATAAATGCATCTTGGCACGGTTTTGAACTATTTCCACTCCTATGACATACCTAACTTCACCCATGTCCTTCATCTCGAAGACATAGGATAGCCACTTTTAAGTAGCTTCAATCATCTCCAAGTTGTTCCCAACTAGCAGTATGTCATCAACGTACAAGGTAAGAAACATAATCCCCCATGTTAATCTATTGACGTACACACGATGGTCTTCTGAAACAATAGATAAGCAAAACTAAGTTATGGCTCTATGGAATCTAAAGTACCCAGATCTAGAAGATTGCTTAAGATCATATCTGGACCTTTAAGACGACACACCTTGTCCTCTTGTCCCTTTGATACGAAACCAATGGGTTAGTCCATATAAATCTCTTCCTCAAGATTACCATTGGGGAAAGCAGTCTTTACATCCGTTTCGATGAATTTCAAAGTCAAAATGGGCAACTAGGTCTAGAAGTAACCGGGTCTGAACTTATCGATCAATCCATTTGCCCGACGTTTTGTCATGAAAACTCATGTGTTTTTGATAGACTTGCGTTGGGGCGAAGGATCTACGATTTCCAAAACCTTTGTCTTGCTATTGAGTCACATCTCTTATGGCATCCATCCATTCTTTGTGATTTGGTGAATGAATCACCTACTGATAAGAGGTAGGTTACTCAACTTCCAAGGAAGTGCATAAGAATACATCCCCTTTAACTTAGAAATATTATCAAGGAATTCTTCCATGCCCTCTCCTTTGGATCCTGGGACCTTCATTATTTGTCTGCCTAAGTAATAAATCCCTCCCCCTTTCTCTAAGATGTATGGGAACCTGAGCACAAGGAGAATTACTCCACCTATTCGGATCCTAAACTTGTAGACTAACCGTATGTTTACGAATAGGAGATTACGGATAAACCTCATTCTCAAACTGGCTCTCCTCAACATTTGGAGAACTTAGTCTCCTTAACAGACAAATCTTCACCATTCCTATCAAATAAGGAAGGTGTACCATCCTCGATGACCTAGGTAAAATTCAAATCCTCCCCTTCACTGAGAGATGGTTGAAGATCTTATTGTAGCTCATACAAATTGAGGTCCTTTTAAATTTCACCAAATGCTAAGGAACTCATTCTTAAGGAAATCGACATTGTTGGAACTCATTTCAGAAAAGAAGATATTTACAACCTTGATTGGTTCGAATAATTCTAATACTTTGTTTCGATTGAGTCCTATTTCCGTTATAAAGTATATGAACACATAAAGTACACATACCTACATCACGAATATATTGCTGCATGATATACTTCTACATTCATGGGCCCGCAGATGTCTGGAGTGAATGAATCACTAAGGCATTTGATGTTCTCGAAGCCTTGCTAAAAGACTTTATAGTTGCTTTGCTAGCTAAACTTGACTCACACATGGGCAACTTAACTCTAATGAGTCAGCCTTAAAAGTCCATATTTATCTAGTTTGGTGATAGCCCCGCAAGCGCACGGTAGCGTTGTAGCAAATCAAGGTCGATCTCACTGAGACTAAGTTGATCTATCGGGTTATATTCCCTCAAGATTTACTAAGCGAGTCCAATTCTGAGATTGAAATGCTAATAATAAACTATCTAATGTAATGATAAAAATCAAGGAATTAAACGAATCAAATAATTTCCTAATCCAAAGTATTCAACAAACACTTTTTCCTCTAATGGTTGTTGTAAAACCGATAATCGAAGTTTCCCAACTATCTTTCAAAGTGAAGTGAAATACCTAAATCTAACAAATTACCATTTCTGAAGGGCTCCCGATTCGTTTAGGTTCATTAAGCATGCGATTATCAAACCAATGGTTTCTCAATTGGTGTGACTTTCCCAAGACTCCACACAAACAAGTCAAATCATAGGATTTTGGTATTAGATTTCACCTTTCAGTTCATCACCCAATACCCACAACATGCAAGAAAGTGATCAAGTTTCTCACAAGGCAATAAGCATCTATGATTCGGTAAAACAATCCAACAAATTCAAAAGCACCAAATTTAACAATGCAAGATTAGGAAATAAACTAGAATTTGCATAAATCCAAGATCAAAACTACAAATCTAAAGCAAAATTACAAAACATGAATTCTAAAATAAGGGGAGAAAAGACAGGAAGAGAGAAGAATTGTTCAGCCAAAAATCGCGCTTAAATCAGTCGATCGCAAACCCGATATAGAATTCTTGCAAGATCTCACTTCGATCCTCTTTCTCTCCCTCTATCTAATCTAAACTAATCTCTAATGGTTAATGAGGTAATGGAATGGGATGTTGAATGTCTTCTTTCAGCCAAAAAACAACCCTTTTAAGTAACAAATGTAGCTTCCTCAGCCGCACAACGAAGGAGGATTAAGAGATTAGCAGTTACATGCTCACCACGGGCATGATAGCCACCACTGACAGACCGTGGTGCGTGCTGGATCCGAAAACTTCTATTCTTCTCTTGCTCCACATGCATGACAATTCAGGGGGCATTCGTAAGGGGTCAACATGCACTCAAATGAGGGTCAAATGTAAGGTCAAAATGGTCCAAATTCTTGCAAAACACAGAAAAGAACCATACCTAAGTATAAATCGAGAATAGGAGTATAAAAGGTAACTTAAAGCACATAATTCTCTTAAAACTGTAGCAAAATGATCCTAAAATGATATATATGATAGGTACTTATCATTTGGTAACCCTATCTTAGCCCTCATGGTCAAATCGAGCAAACCTAAAACATAGTCGAAAATGAGGCAAAGATGAAAGTTGTTCTATTTTGTCAAGAATATCGAAACTCATTTCAACGTGGCATGGCCAAATAAATTGCCATTGTATACGATATCTGAGACATCTAGACGAAAGTTAAAAAGAAAACTAATCTCAAAAATGAAAGACACAAGGGAACATTGCATCCCAGGTGCATAGAGAGAACCATGAAGAAACAACGTAGTCCTTTCACAGAGACAAGTCCTTATTTTAAGGATAACTTCTTCACCGTCGTTTACCAAAAACGAATCTTCCTGAATATGTGCTTGGCAACTCCTGTGTCGTCAATCCTCTAGGAACCACAGTACGCACCAAATTCTTGGGAGCTCACAAATTATTCAGGAACAACTGTGAAAGAACGTATCTTAATCGGCTAAGGACAATCTCGAGCGGAGGGTCCCTTATTTCCACAGCTATAGCACTTCACACGTGCTATACACATCTCTTTATTTCCCTTAGCATTTTTCCATTTTGCAATACCACCCTTAGGTTGGGAGCTTTAAGAGGAAATGAATCTTGACGAACCTGATGCTAAGTTGATCCCACATGTACACAATAGTGGGATAACTTTCAATTCTCTCACTAGATTGTCATTGATACGATATGACAAAGTATAGCATGTTGATCGATCCATTCTCGAGCCATTTTTTTTTTAGGTATGCGTTTAAGTTTTCTCAATACTGCTCATTAGCAGTACCATCTTTGCCATTCTAGAAGACCTAGAACCTAACGAGTGTTCTAACACTTCATGCTCTTTAAGAAGAAACAGAATCTTCTGACACTTAGTATCTTAGTCAGCGCCATCAAGCTTTTCATTGTAAACAAATCACCAACCATACTTTAATTGCTATATCTAGAAGTATATATTTTAAAAGATGGACATTAGGCATTTTCAAATAATTAAATTATCACAAACTCCATCATTCATGCTATATGATCAAAATTTTCGCTAAGCTCATAATCATCACATACAAACATGAATTAGAAGCTTTTTTTATTTAATTATCACATATTTTCATAAAAAAAAAATTATGGAGAACATTATGGTTAAACTAATTAACATTTCAGAAATATCATAAAGATATTTAGCTTTATCATGTAAGCCAAATTTACATGAAATTATATCATTACATAAAACAAATTTATATAACTACTAATATGTTATTTAAAACTCTATCACTGACATATCAACCATAAAATTTAGATTATTATATAAAACATATTTATATAATAAAATGAATCTATGTTGTGAAACATTTTCGAATAATAACATGTTACAAAAGAAATTCATTAAAGCCTAAGGAACATTATATAAAAAATATTTATATAATTATAGATAACATGAAGCTTATTTATATGTTACTCATAAATTATAAAACACATTCATAATTTTATATATTTAAATTTCAAGAAATGAATTCATAAAATGTTGCTAGGTTACATAATTAGCAGGGAATATGAAACAAATTCATATTCATTAACTTGGGCAAGAGAAGTTGCTAAAACAATTAGCAAACGTACTACAACTCATGTAGTTTGTATATACACAAAACACATTTATATAACACTGCTAATTGGTCATTGACATGAAACATATTCACGCAATTGAAGAAAACATTATCCAACATAATTTGTAACTTGAAATATAGCCAAGATTTAATTGCAAGTAATTATATAGAACACATCCGCATAATGCTACAAAATATAATGAAACAAGTTCAACTAAAAATAACAACTGGAAATGAATTCAAATAATAAGTACATATCATACACATCACTTGAAACATATTCAAATTATAATGCACATTCGCCTAATTTTACGACATGAATTCATATATATCTACAATTGAAACATATCTATAACTTGTGAGCAGAACTTAAGAAACTTATTCATACGTCCGTAGCAAATAATTACATAAAACACATTTGTACAATTATTATAGTTCTGTGAAACAACATAACATGTTATTCAATTAAATAAATAGTATAAAAACACAATTATGCAATATAACTTGTTATATGAAACGTATCGAAATAACACCCGCAAATTATTATGTGAAACGTATTCATATAATGTTGCGAATTTATATGCTTATGAAACAAATTCATAAGTGATTATCTCTTGCATTATATCTCTGAATAATGTGTGAAACCGATTCACATGAAACCTCAAATATAT
>JACYFF010003369.1:57133462-57166093 GCA_017589665.1 Selenicereus undatus
ATATATATATATATATATATATATAATGTTATAAATTTTGAAATTACATGGAACAAATTCATCAATATTAAAACAAAATATATAACTTATTTGTAGAATGAAATAAAATCAATGTAATAATTGGAACATATCCAAACTACCCAGCTACTGAAATAATGTAATAAGGGCACACTATATAGCCCGTGTGAAAATGGGGGGCCCACGGCCCAAAAACAAAAATGAAACCCCCAACCCCATTTAGACCTTGCGCGGTTGCGCCCTCGTCTCCCTCTCTCTCTTCATCCTCTCTGACCTCTCGGCCATGTTCGAGCCACCACCGCAGGAAGCTCGGCTTCATGGCCGCTACCCCCACCTTCGCTCATGATTCTATCAGCTTCCTGAAGCCAATAAGTAGACCATCGCCACCCCTACGTTAGCCGTCGTACCCTTGTCCCAAACTGTACCCACTTGATGTCGAAACCACCACCATGCACCTCTATTTGAACGCCTACAGCCTCAGATCTCGCTAATTTGACACCTCCAGGGTGTAGATCGGCCGCCAAAGAGCAGAAATTCAACATTCAAGCGCTAATGGGCATCTTAGACGGCAGCGCGTGGGTGTGTTTTCGTGATTTCTTTAGCGGTTTCAAGCAGATCAATATTTGGGGGAGGCGGTGGAGGAAAAGGGCAGCCAAAAGGGACCTCGTCGGCGGCGTGTGACTGACACGCGCCACCCCTCTAAGGCGGTGCTTATGGGTATTTGCTATTCCGTCCTCATTCGCATCGTTTTTTTTAGTTACTTTTTGGGTGTGACTGTGAGGGAGGTCTTCGTTGGGCCACATAGGCCTCGCTGCAGCCGCCACTGAGGCGTCGGTAGCTTATGCGATGCTCAAAGTTAGTCCAAGCCGAATATGTGCTGGTCAGTCATGGCGGCAAACTTGGGTTCATGGTGGCTGGTGAGACAGAGGGGACGAGTCTAGGGTTAGGTTTTACCAAGGCATCCGGAATCGGGCACATTAATGTACGAAATCATGTTTTAACGAAAGCTTAGCATACATCATGAAATAAAATCATACAAGTAGCATTGAGACATGCTAAGCATAGATGAAGGCCCTGTTTTATTTTGTATTTTTTAGAATTTAGCTAAAAGTTTATATTTTGTTACAACTTCTTACGTCACCTTAGAGTCTCTTACCTCTTCTTACATTTTTTTATATTTTTTTATATCTATTTACATTTTTGTACATCTTCTTATATCTTCTTACATCTCATAAATTTTCTATAACATTTATTTATTTTAGTTACAGAAATATGTATATTTTTTAATGATATTATCAATATACAAAATTTATAAATATCTTATGAACACAACATTTACATAAACACAAAAACATAATATAATGACGTAAATTATATTTGAATTTTAATATAAAATATATATTATTATAGATGATCATATATTTATTTATATTAAACCTTATTTACTTAAAATAGGAATTTATTTGAAGAGTTGTATTTAATTTTGTCCAAAAAAAATTATTTTTTTTGTTATACTTTGCTTATTCGATTCACTAACTCCTTATATTTATTTTTACGGCTCCTTACATCTCTTTATATCTATCAATCTAAAAGACGAAATAAAACAGGTTTCTGTCACTGATACTGAATTAGGTCACTAAAACCCTCATATATAGCAAGACACATCTTGTAACTAATAACGAGTAGTTAATAGGAATGATTAATTCGCAATCAATCATTATGTGACCGCCCACTTAATGTGGGTTATTAACGTGACTATTATATTTGGTCAACAGTCAGAATAGAGATAAACAGTGACATGAAACCTATGACCAGCTTCAAGGGCAAAGACCTAAGAAAATCGCGCTGAGTGGCGTGATGTGAGGATCAATAGGAACACGAGGATGGAAGCGGAGGAGGAGGAGAAAGGAGAGATTGCATTTGAGATGGAGAAAACTACGAAGGCTGCTTGAGTTAGGAGAATCGGATAGCCGGTGCTATTGTTTATGCCTCCTGGGATTGTGAAAACTGTTGTGAAGTCAACTGTTGTGATTAAGGTCGCTGCTAAAGTGCATGATTCTGAAGTTGTTTTCATGCATTCTTCTCCTTGTTTTCTTAGTTCTTCATGCTCTTGGTGAAGAGTGATTGCAGGGTTTCGCCACTGTGATTCTTGGCTACGGCATATTGCGGTTGCACCGCATCTTTTACTACCTACAATTTGTCAATACTTTCACAACTCTAACTCTCTCAAAGAGGAGTGTTGGCCTAAAAGAATACACAGACGCAGGCACTAGCTAGATCAGACTATGGGGGTATTTGGTTGCAAGAGTTTTTTGGAGAAAAAAAACTTTTTGGGGGGTTTTAGCTATTTTGACTAATCAAAACAACTAAATTGATATTTGGTTGAAGAGCTGTTTGGACCAAAAAAGTTCTTTCTCAAAAGATTAATTTGGAAATAGTTGGCTGTAAAAATGACATAACTATCCAAGAGTTTGAAAAAATTACATCATATGCCATTAGCCTTTTGTAGTGATATTTGATGTTGTGTATTATTTAAATTTAATCTATTCAGGATTAAATCGTTTGAATATATAAATTTCAATTCATAATAATAAAATGTGTCGCAAATAACAAAATAATATTTTAAGACATAATTATCATCTGGATAGATATACACGATTTGAAAGAAAAAAAATTAATAAGAATACAAATTATATACAACTAGTAACAAATTAAGATTTTATCAATAAAGTTAATTTGTACATATGACATCAATTTAATTCTTTTTGGAAAGAAAATAAGATAACTAGTAAATGAAAAAATTATTTTTTTATTAAAAAGTAATTTAGAGATAAAGGCACAAATGAAATTTTACTAAATATCTTTTTGAAACAGCTAATTTTACCAAGCACTTCATTTATAAATAGCTTCAAACAGCTAATGCAAACAGCTAATTCAAACAATTAACAGCTAACAGCTAATACAAACAGCTAATACTTGTTTACTAAACATGACCTATATGAACTTTGCTATGTGTGGATTGGCTTTGTTTCACTTTGTGTTGTTCCTTTTGGCCCAGTCAGGTTATATGAGCTTAATGTATGCACTTTGGGTCAATACAAAGAAGGATCACAACTATCAAGTAGGCCGAACTAGGTCACTGCAATACAGGCATCTGCACTTCAAGAATTGGTCATATTGGACATAGCCGATATCCAACTTCAAGTAGGGTTGCTCGATCTACAGGTGGCAAAAATCTGAATTCCGGTTCAATTTGAGTTGGAGAAATTAAAAAAAGCTTAAAATTCGATTTGATGAACTTTAGACGTTGTGCCATACGGAACATAGGTGAACCAAGTACTGGGCGCTGCCATTGTTGTTGGACAATGGAATGAACCTGTTCGTATTGGGCCCAATCTGGCTGGAATCTAAAAGTAGGTTGTTTTTGCACTATAGATGGGGCCTGGGTGTTGAGTAGCAAAAAACAATTATCAGAACAAGTAAATGGACCATGAGAGATACTAGCATCCAGATAAATATTGTTTCAATCGTGTTGTCCAATGGCGCAATCCAATTTCTCATAAATAAGATGACCTCGCACCCGAGATTTCCATGTGAAAGGTCAGCCCAAAACAAGGAGACTAGCTCACTAGCTTGCTTAAATCGGTACTATCTTCTAATTCATTGAAATCACCAATTAGGCACCATGAAGTGCCAATAATGCCATTAAGCTCTGCAAGATGTTGCCAAAAGAACGGTTTTTCATACGCTTTTGTCGGTGCTTAAACACTTGAAAACGTGGACAAATGTCGTGTTTTGACATCAACTTTGAGCATATATATAAAGTATTGTTCTTTGAGTAAAACATTAGTAGCAATATTATTGTTATTCCATAGGACCCATAAACCACCTGAGTGATTAACTGGATTCACAAAGTCATAATAACCAAAACCAAATTGAAAAATAAGACGTTTAGCTGTACTTTCCACTACCATCGTCTCAGTGAGAAACAACATATCAAGTTGATGTGAACATATAATAAAACAAACTTCCTCCCGCTGTTTTTTCACACCTTGAACATTCCAAGCAATGATTTTCATTACAAGGGGGTGTCGGTGCAACACCGAAATATAAGCCATATAAATATTAACAGGGATGCGATATGAGCAAAGGCATATGACAATCCAGGAGCAAACACAATATGAAATAGTCCATAAGTTTACAAGTACATAATTGGGAGGGCCATATGACACCTCCAGTATCCCAAAATGAAACCCCAAAACCAAAGCCATAGGAAATGAACTGCTGTGCCACGGCCAACCCAAAGGATTGAACAAGTACGGGGAAGTAGAGAAGCAACACCATTCGCACCAAATAAGATAATGCCTGTAAAGGTAACAAGATCTCAGATTTGTACCAATCATCATAGACCTGGGGTCACAGCGGTATGGTCGTCTCCTCAAAGTCAGTAACACACCAACATTGGACCATGAAAAAATCATTCGCCAATGGGCACAGAAACTGGACTGTCAGATGGAAGCCTAAAGGGCCCATGGAGAGAGAGGAGCATAGGCCAGCCACATATAACCAAAATCAAGAAAATACAATAAGCAAGCCATACTAAGTGCATACATAAACTCAGACCCACGCAGGTCGTCATCATTCGGAGCAACCAGACCCACTGATGAATTACCGGAGCTGGAAGGATTTTGAGCACGAAGAAGAACCCTTAACAGGATGAGGCAATGGACACCAGGAGTGTGGCTGAGCTGAGCTGCAAATTCCAGGCAATAAGTACACCAAATGAACCATAATTCTGTTAAGTTGTCCAAACCAGGAAACCTGGTGATATCTGAACTTTCTTAAGAGAAAGTAAAGCCAACAAGACTCCAAAAGGGTATATGAATATACACTTGAAGCCAGACACCAAAACTAGAAAAAATAGAATGTTAAACATAGTAGAAAATTCCACGAATCAATCTGAAAAACATACCACCAGAGAAGGCCACAGTCATTCTCGGAGGGCTAACCAAAGAAAATAAAATCAACTGAGCGACACGAATCAGGACCAGAGGGATGACAGTGTCAGAACAAGGATACAAATTCATGTTCAAGCAAAGCTCAACTGGAAAACAATCATAAGAAAACCGACAGCCCCAAATGACAAACTCTACTGCTATAACACACAGCAAGAGCAACTGAGAGATCCCTGCAACAAACTGTGCCATAGCGGATAAACCATATGAAGGAGCAAAACCAGATGGCACAAGAGGGAGCAGGACAGTGCAGAACAAATGCAATAGCCAAAACCCATATAAAATAACAAAAATGGAACTATCTTTATGATCATTAATATATAACCAAAAAACTACAGCCAAGACAGCACCCTCCAACAATCACCACATGTGCCTCTGTCTAATACCCAAGAAGGACATGGCATACAAGCTAAAGTAGAGACAACAAACCCAAAAGAGACCAACCAGGCAAGAAATACATATTGATAAGCATTATAGCTTAGCCCTGGGAACTCCAAAAGGCAAACAAGGTCTAAAGGCTAGATCCACGAAGTTAGAAATTGCCTTAGCTGCACCAAAAAACTAGTGACAAAATGGGAAACCCAAAACACATCCTCGTATCATGATCACAGGTAAGTGTAAGAGGATGAGTGTTCTTCATCCTCCTCGAGGCGACGTTTCTTTGAGGAAACAGAGGAGTGTTGAGGATCATCATCGCCTTCCAAATTGAGAAAGATATCCATATCATCATCTTCATCAATAGGCATATCATAATCCTGGTCTGGAAGAAAAGGAGGAACCTTGCTTAAATTGGTCTCCAGTGAAGCAGGAGACCGATTAGCCGGTTCCGAAATATGACTTTCTAATGTTACTCCTTCAACTCCACCAGGATTGATGTCCAAAAGTACCACGGTGGGGTAGTGGCAGGCATGAAGACCGCAGTAACTTTAGGTGTTGTAAAACGAGTCGGTGCAGGCCAAATTCCTCGCTTGCGATGAGCACTGGGTAATCTGCTGCTTTGTTTGGGAGAAACAGTCACCCAGCTCTCGGAAGGAGTAGTACTTCGACTCCCACAGCCAGGAGACGCAGCCACACTATCCGGATGGAGCATGGTAGCCCCAAATTTTTCAACGAAAACTTCGAAAACATTTTTGGGAGAATCAGGGCAAGCCTCAAGAGCATGAGTCATACTACCACAGATAACACAGACTTCATGAAGTCCTTCATACAAAATGGGTGAGTGCAGAACAGTATCAGATGTAGGAATGATCAAGGTACCATGGAGAGGTTTGGTAACATCCACATTAAGACAAACACGAGCAAATTTGCCTTTCCCCTATTGAGAGTGTATTCATCAGCTTTAAGAAATACCCTCACCCGAGACAGTAGCGATGCAAGTTGAGTGTCCTCCCAAAATTCTTGGGGAAGTCTAGTGACGGTTGTCCATTGATCAACATGAGTGATATTAGCAGAATAAGGGTCAAACATAGGTACCCAAGGTTGGAAAATCAGGTTAAGGCCACTTACAAACCAAGGTCAATTAATCCAAACAAATTCCCGGTCATGCACAGTGGAGAATTTAAACAAAATTCATCCATTGCCCATATCCACACATAATCAACTAACCCCTTGACCTGAGTCCAATCCCTTTTAGTTTTGATACGAATGAGGTGAAAAGAAATAGGATTCCCCCCCCCCCCAATTTTCCCAAAAAGACTTATAGTAGGTAAGTCAGAGTCGGGGGTTAGTGGTCCGATAGGAGTTGCCTTATGCATTGATTCCAAGTTACTCGTGGCAGGATAAACATGACATTCTGTCCAAGTTCGAGAAACAGAACCACCACTGATACTTCCCACTCCGAGCTTAACAGCCCTGGAGAAGGTGGGTACGGCCTCCTTACCCTTACGGCTTGGATTATTAGGAGAGCTTCCATCCAATTCAGTTGAAAGCTGAGGTCTAGAAGGAGAACCATCATTGGAAAGTTGAGGAGCACTGAGCAGATTGACATTGTGGGGAGAGACAGAGGACGAGTTAGGAGCAGTAGAGGGAGATTGGGTTTGGTTGGGAGCTACGTCAGACATTCGTAAGTGGAGAAGGGGATGGAGGAAGCATGAATGGATGATGGAAATGGGCAGAGGGGCTCGGCTATATATAAGAATCCAGAACAGGAAAAGGGAATGGGAATACAAAAAGCACACACAGACAACTCAGGCACCCCTTACTTGTAAATAACAATAGCCAGAATAAAAGAAATAGTGGTCGGAAGCAAAACACCAATAATCACCATAATTAACACTACCCAAAGCACGCTGAATACTAGATGAGTAAATCCAATAAAACCATGTAATAAAGCCAACCATATGCCGCAAGGAAAAAGCTAACAGCAATGGGGGACAAACAAATATGATGGCAAGCACAACCGTTACTGGATTTAGAAGCCAAGTACACTTAGGTTGCCCTAACCAAGCTAACAAACTATAGCAATTACAGACTAATTGCTCCAGCACAGGCAGAAAGATAGCAATCCAAACCCAATTCATCATCAGCAAGTAATTAAGTTCAGATCTTACCAATAAGACACTCAAATGATGATACCTATGGATGTAGTTTGCCAGATCGTAGGTCTGGAAAGTGAACAGAGTGGGGCAATCATCAGAAGTAGACGTAGTTGCAGAAACCGCAGAGAACCTCCATGCTTCAATCAATAAATCTCACTCACACGAAGTGAAAAAGTAGAGGGAAGAAGACGACAAAGCCAGGGCATAATCGTCTGAAACCTGAGGGAAAGTGGAAGCTTTCGCATGCAGAGACCCCCATCTGGATCGAAAAAGCTGAAAAGTGGTCCTGTGAAGTGGGCGGCGAAGGAAGACGGAACTGATGATTAACTTAGGGGTGGTGTGATACAGCTCAATACAGTTTGGTAGAGAAGTCACGTGAAGAGCTCGTGGTCTAGCGGGAATTCAGGGGACTAGTAATAGATTTGCAAAGGGGACCCGAGTTTGTTATTTTCCGTTGAGTGTAGGAGAGAGGAAGCTAGTATAATAATCTCTTTCGATTTGTAATGGCAAAAACATGACATGAATATACAATCAATTCTCTCCCTCAAATTCTCTCTGACTTGAATTCTATTTTCCTTCTTTTCGAGACTTAGTTTCCTGAAGAAGCCCTATCATTTTGGTATCAGAGCAGGTCTCAACCTGTGTGACCTGAGGAAAAATTTCCTTGACTTTATACCTACTACCCACTACAAAGTAACTCATCAATGGCAATTTCCGACAATACACGCGAAAATGAACAGCGGCGCCTCGAGGAAGTGTATCAAACAATGCAGACAGCTTGGATGGAGTTTCAGCAGACCATCAAACTTCAATTAGAGGAACAGCAAAAGAAGCAAGATCGCATCAATTCGAACTTAAGTGAGCTCATCACGAGGCTGAGCCGACAAGTTCTGCAAATCGCTACAGAGTACAGTGGTAATAACTCTAACAACAGTAACTTCTCTTTTTCAAGACTTCCCAAGATTGATTTTCCACGGTTTGATAGGGAAGACGTTCAGGGATGGATTTATAAGTGCGAACAATTCTTTGAAGTTAAGGGTACCAATGAGAATGTCAAGGTGAAACTAGCATCTATACAATTGAATGGAAAGGCCTTATTGTGGCACCAATCGTTTATTAAGAATAAAAGTGGAGTATGGCCAGGGTGGAATGAATACAAAGTAGCTATTTCAACAAGGTTTGGTACACAGCCCTTTGATGACCCCTTGGCTGAGTTGATGAAACTTAGGCAATTGGGAACCGTTGAACAATACCAAGAATCCTTTGATGCCCTACTTAATAGAGTAGAGCTGCCTGCCAATCATGCCATCAGTTGTTTTCTGAGCGGGCTGTGTGAGGAAATTCAAAATGCAGTTAGGATGTTCAAGCCACAAACTATCCATGATGCATATTGTTTAGCGAAGTTACAGGAAGCCACCTTGAACTCCATCACTAGAAGAACCAAACCCATTTTAGAGAAACCTCCTTCTATGGTCAGAAGTGCTAGCAACAATTACAGGGGTTCTTTTCAGAACTCCTAGAGGACTGCATCCAAAGATTATCCTTCAGCTTCATACACTACACCTAGAGCAAATACAGTTAATTCCCTGCAACCTGTGGGCAGTGCACATTCCGTCACTTCGAAGCCAAGAAACCCAAGAAGAATACTGAGTGCGAAGGAGATTGAGGAAAAAAGGACTATTTTTTTGTGATGAGAAGTTCTTTCCAGGGCATAAATGTACAGCTCAGGTGTACCAATTCGAAATTATGGAGGAAGGGGAAGGTGAGGAACTGGAAGAAGAAGAAGGACTGCAAGATGAAGGGGTGGGAGAAGTGATCAAGGAAGATGATATGCCTATGATCTCCTTGTAGGCATTGAATGGAGCCAATGCATATCAGACCATGAGAATCAATGGCAGGGCAGGAAAGGCAACCTTGCACATTTTAATAGACTCTGGTAGTACTCACAATTTCTTGGATATTTCAGTAGCCAAGAAACTGCACTGTGAGCTCTCAAAAATCCCTCCATTACCTGTAGCAGTAGCTAATGGACAACAGCTAGACTGCAACACCATATGCAAGGATTTTTCTTGGTCCTTGTTAGGACAAGCATTCAGAGCAGATGTTTTATTAGTGCCTTTGGGAAGCTGTGAAATGGTGTTAGGGGTCCAGTGGTTATCCACATTAGGCCCTATTTTGTGGGATTTTGAAGCACTCACAATGGGATTTTCTTACAAAGGAAAAAGAATGGTCCTAAGGGGGGCCCGAAAGCCTGTGGTGGAATGGATGAGTGGGAAGAAATTGCAAAAGGCTATAGTACATTCTGCTCAGTTGTTTGCCTTGCAGTTAAGGACAGTAGAAACCTTAACAACCCATGATCACAATGGGGCATTGACACCTCAGTTGTCCTCCCTCTTAGAGGAGTTTGCTGATCTTTTTGAGGAACCACGAGCTCTTCCCCCACACAGGAGTCATGATCACAAGATCATGCTGAAGCCAGGAACTTCTCCTGTAAATGTAAGACCATATAGGTACCCTGCACTTCAGAAGGATGTGATTGAGCAAACAATTCAGGAGATGTTAGAGGCAGGGGTAGTCAGACCTTCTCAAAGTCCGTACTCATCCCTTATTGTCTTGGTGAAAAAGAAGGATGGTACATGGAGGTTATGTGTGGATTACAGGCAGCTGAACAAAAATACAGTGTTGGATAAATTTCCAATACCAGTGATCGAAGAACTACTGGATGAGCTCTTTGGAGCTAGCTATTTTTCAAAAATAGATCTAAGGGCAGGATATTGGCAGGTCAGAATGAACCCTCAAGATGTAGAGAAGACAGCTTTTAGGACCCATGATGGACACTATGAGTTCTTAGTCATGCCATTTGGGTTGACTAATGCCCCTTCCACTTTCCAATCTCTTATGAACCACATTTTCAGACCTTACTTGAGGAAATTCATATTAGTATTCTTTGATGATATTCTAGTTTACAGCCCTTCCTTGGAAGTGCACCTGCTACACTTGAGGACTACTTTTGAAACCTTGAGACAACATTCACTCTTTGCCAAAATGTCTAACTGTTCTTTTGGTACCAGAGAAATAGAGTATTTGGGGCATGTGATCTCCAAAAACGGGGTATCTACTGACCCAAAGAAAATAGCAGCAATGAAAGATTGGCCAGTTCCTGGCAATATTAAGCAGCTGAGGGGTTTTCTAGGTCTCACAGGGTACTACAGGAGGTTTATAAGAAATTATGGTCAGTTGAGTAAACCTCTTACAGAGTTACTCAAGAAAGAAGCATTCCTTTGGAGTAAGGAAGCTCAGTTGGCTTTTGAAAATCTGAAATTAGCCATGATCACTGCCCCTGTATTAGCCTTGCCAGATTTCACTAAGCCGTTTGTGCTTGAAGCTGATGCATCTGGGTCTGGGATAGGTGCTGTTTTAATGTAAGAAGGACATCCCATTGCTTATCTCAGCAAGACTCTCTCCTCTAAACACCAATCCCTATCCACTTATGAGAGGGAGCTAATGGCAGTAGTGATGGCTGTTGAAAAATGGAGACCTTATCTTTTGGGGAGACACTTTCTTATAAAGACTGACCATTTCAGTCTAAAGTATATTATGGAGCAGAAAATCACTACTCCTTTCCAGAGTAAGTGGTTACCAAGGTTGATGGGTTTTGATTATGAAATATCCTACAAACAAGGTACGTACAATCAGGCTGCAGATGGGTTATCCAGAATCTCTGGGGCTCAATTACTCTTTATGACTATTAGCACACTGCAGACTGATCTTTTGAATCAAATTAAGGCTTCTTGGAGTACAGACTCTAAGCTGCAGCAGCTCATAATGAACCTCTCCAATGGACAGACTCATCCAAAATATCAGTGGGCCCAAGGATTGCTATACAGGAAAGGCAAGCTGGTAGTGGGAAATCATCAATTTCTTCAAAAGCAAATAATACAACTCTTTCATGATACACCCCTTGGAGGTCATTCTGGAATCAAAGTAACTAAGAGGAAGCTCAGTACACTTTTTTATTGGAAAGGAATAAGCAAAGATATCAGAAACTATGTGAGATCTTGTGATATTTGTCAGAGGAATAAGGTTGATCTCAATCCTCCAGCAGGCCTATTGTAACCACTGCCCATACCTGAAGCTATCTGGGTGGATTTTTCTCTTGATTTCATAGAAGGGTTGCCCAAATCTAGAGGAAAAGACACTATCCTAGTAGTGGTGGATAGATTGAGCAAATATGCTTATTTCTTGGCTTTAGCTCACCCTTTCACTACAGCCATCGTGGCACAACTGTATTTTGAGCATATCTTTAGGCTACATGGTCTTCCCAAAACCATTGTGAGTGACAGAGACAAGGTATTCTTAAGCATCTTCTGGAAGGAGTTATCTACTCTACAAAGGGTGGACCTTCACATGTCTACAACTTACCATCCTCAAAGTGATGGTCAAACAGAGGTAGTGAACAGATGTTTAGAGGAATACTTGAGATGTATGACTGGAGAAAGACCAGTGGAATGGGCACTCTGGTTGCCCTTGGCCGAGTGGTGGTATAACACCAACTGGCACTCTTCCATTGGACTTACACCCTATGAGGTTGTCTACGGGCAGCCCCCTTCTTTGCATATTCCTTACATTTATGAGGATAGCAAGGTTGAGGCTATGGATCGAAGTCTGAGAGCCAGAGAAGAATGTATCAATCTGCTGAAGTTCCATCTGACCAAATCTCAGCAAAGAATGAAGGCCCAGGCAGATAAGCACAGATCTGACAGAGCATTGAAAATTGGGGACTGGGTGTTTGTCAAGCTACAACCATATAGACAGCAATCTGTGGCTCAAAGGACCAATCATAAACTTGCTGCAAAATTTTTTGGGCCCTTTCAAGTTCTCTCTAAGGTTGGCTCTGTAGCTTACAAGTTGCAGCTACCCCCCCCCCCCCATTCTAAGATCCACCCTGTCTTCCATGTATCTCAATTGAAGAAAAAGGTAGGATCTCACCCAATCCTGAGCACTCTCCCTGATGTGGATGACCACGGACTTCTGACTGCTGAACCAGTGGTTGTACTAGACAGAAGATTAGGCAAGCGGGGTAATTCTGCTGCTGTGTATGTCCTCATTCAATGGTCTCATGCCCCTAAAGAAGAAGCTACCTGGGAGCTCTATGATGATATTGCAAACCGATTCCCTCAGTTCCAGTTAGAAGCTTGAGGACAAGCTTCTTAAGGATGGGGCAATGATACAGCTCAATACAGTTTGGTAGAGAAGTCACGTGAAGAGCTCGTGGTCTAGCGGGAATTCAGGGAACTAGTAACAGATTTGCAAAGGGGACCCGAGTTTGTTATTTTTCGTTGAGTGTAGGAGAGAGGAAGCTAGTATAACAATCTCTTTCGATTTGTAATGGCAAAAACATGACATGAATATACAATCAATTCTCTCTGACTTGAATTCTATTTTCCTTCTTTTCGAGACTTAGTTTCCTGAAGAAGCCCTATCATGGTGAAGGAACAAGGTGTAACCAGGATTAGAGAAGGGCTATCAAGTGGATCTGTCTCATAGTTGCAGGCTAGGCTATTGGAAAGCCGAAGGGGGAAGCACTGAAAACGCTTGGAAGGGGCGGTGGATGCGACAGGTGAAGGATCTGGAGGCTTCTTGAGCCTCCGATATCGAAGCATATGGGCGGTGAAGAGGTGACAAGATAGCTTATAGCAAAGGAGTTGCTCTATCTCCTCTCTAGGGTTGCTTTTGCCTACAGTTGGATGAAGCTTATGCAACGGCTACATTGAGCTGGAGATGGTTTCCCCTCACTCTTTGTTTTTTAAGAATGGGTTTAACAGTTAAAAACTAGTATTTTCATACTCATATGATTTAGGAAAATTTTCATAAATTTTTAACTATCTTTCTTTTTGAAAAGAACATCTTTTATGCTTAAACTCTATGACACACAATATTATTTTTATTTTTTAATTTTTAAAATGAAATAATTATGTCATTAATTTGAGGGAATAACTTTTTTAATAAAAAAGCCAAACTATTAATCATCCTTTAAAGAATTATGATAATGACATGTGTCAAAAAATTAGAGGGTTTATTTTGTTTTAATATACATATATAGATTACTTGAAAATTTTAAAGGTTAGCAATTTAACAGATTTGAAATCACCTGTGAATTCAATAGACGATTTGGATTTAAATCACCTGTGAATTTAATATACGATTTTAGATTTATCAGTTGGAGACATACATTGACTTGGAACTTAAACCAAAAATATAAAAATATATATAAATTGCAAAAAGGCCAAATAAATTCATATATGCCCCCCAAAGATTTGTCAAATTTATGTTCTTAAAAAGACCAAATAAAAGACATATGTTAGGTTCAGGGAGAATAATTTTACCTTTCAAAAACTATTAATATTGGCTTGGGCTCTTGTGTTATAAACACTGAAATCAATTTAGTACTTTGGTGGTAATTTGTAGGTAGTATTTTTTGGTTTGTATGGGCCTTTTAATTATCTTCATATCATATTTGACATCTCTAATGTTGTTTCATTAAAAAATGCTTCTAATATTCCAAATCTATGTCTAAAAAAAGGCAAAATAACAATAATGAAATAATATCATAGAGAAAATATTTTATAGAAACTAAATGGAATCCCTAACATGTCAAGAAAATATTACAAATGTATGCAAACTCTCATTGCAAAAAACAGAAAATCTCATAATACTTTCATTAACCATAGTATTTGTGTGGTATGCAACAAATTGTTATGCCGTAGTATTTTGCACTTATATTATAGATAGTAGATATATTTGTCCCAATATTGTGTATAGTTTGCGGTATCTTTATCTTATAAATGCTAGAATGGGTGGATGCCTAAAAATGCTTCACTCCCTCAATCCAAACTTCTCATTAATCCAAATTTTACAACCGTTGATCAAAATTTTAAGCAATCTCAACCCCTAGATTTATCTTGATAACCGCCAATCTCTCCCTTTTTACTAAGTACATTAGGTCTCAGGTTCGATTCCCTCATTCCTCATTGTATTGTACTCTTTACTGGACTCTCTCCCTTTTTACTAGGTACATTAGGTCTCAGGTTCGATTCCCCTTTTCTTCATTGTATTGTACGCTTTACTAGACATATTAGGTCTCAAGTTCTATTCGCCCCTCCCTCATTATATTGTATTGCCCTTTGTGGCTCCTACGGACCAAAATATTTTTTTATTTCCATCATTATTATTAATATTTTGTATTTTTCAACACAAATATAAATTTGAGCATGTATTATTAGAGATAATAGAATAATAAATACAATTTTCATGATTTTTTTCATTATTACTATTGTTGTTGTTGTCGTCATTGTCAATATCGACAATGTTATCTTCTTCTTTGAATTTTATAACATAATCAATATTAATTATGATCATCTAATTATCAAAGAGAGATTAAGAGATTATAATGGATATAAATTTTAACTTAAGAAAACTGAATTATAATTATTGAACAAGCCGTAAAACCTTATGTGACACCTTATTATTAACACATAATATAATATACACATTTATATAGAAATAATAAACATTTTGATTTCCATGATTATTATTATTATTTTTTCTTTTTTTTTGATACAAATATACATAGAGCATGTATTACTAGAGATAATAGAAATATAAATACAATTTCCATAATTATTTCCATTATCACTAGTGTTGTTGTTGTCGTCATTGTCATTATCGTCGTCGTTATATTTCTCTTTGAATTTGATAACATAGTCAATATTAATTATGATCATATATATGTAAGGATTGTGCTAAAAAATTACATATTGTAAGCATAATATAGCATACTGTAAGGGTTGAATGTGAAATGTAAAAAAAATTAAAAATAAAACACGATCATCATATTAGGCCCGTGAAGCTTAATTTCTTTCACATTTAATATAATCTATTTAACAGAAGAAAATAAATGAAATATTTTTCTTTTTCTTTCAAAGCATACATATATTATAATTATATTTAATTCATATAAATCTTAAAAGTATAATTAATGTTTTAACGTTTCAAACAAATTGACCAAAATCTAATCTATTTAACGCATAAGAAAAATGAAATAATTTTTGTTTTCTTTTAAACAATACAAATCCAATAATCAAATTCTCTTCATAAAACACCTAAGATTATAATTAATCTTTTACCGTTTAAAATAAAATGCCCCAAATCGCCATAATATTTCAAATTAAGAAATATCTCAACTCATAAATCTGAACTCAACTCATCTCTTGCAAGACAATATAAGGGCATTGGAAGTTTATATCAAAACCCATGAAACTATTACGTTGACCTAAAAACCAAATGTACAAACTATGAATACATAATTATATTAGCACTCCCCCATGAATCACTTTAAATAGCACAAAAGTTATATAATAGCATAAATATAATGTTCAAATTATTTTCGTTGAAAGACAAATTTTATTTGTATTACATGCGAAACTAAAACTAAACCGACTTTAAAATAGTTTCTACCTAACTTCACAAGAGAATTAACGACTTCATAAATTTTTACTCACCAATAAGAGTAGGATGTTGACTTTTTATCATTGACATCATAAATTGACTTATCATCACCTTATTTAGTATGCTTTGTAATAAATTCACTATCTATTGTCTCCATCATACTTATATACACTTTTTCCACAATTATATAGTTTTCAAATATTAATCTCATTAATTATGCACGAAGTGTTTGTCTACTTAACTTTTTCATTGAGTTTTTTCATTATCTCCTCTAAATTATAATATTAATCATCTACCATAACTGTTCGTTTATTATTTCAATAACATATTTATAAAATGTTTATTTGAACATACTTCGTGCAAAGCACGGACCTAGACTAGTAATTATGAAAAGGAACATCCACATTATTCCATTTAATTTGTACAAAATATTATTCCTATAATTTTATCCCATTATTGGTGTAAAATCATCGAATCCCATAACTACAATGGATTATTACATAATTAAGGAATCATGTTAGCAATTAAGGAATCATGTTAGCATTAAGGTAATAATTATGGAGAAGAATATCCACATTATTACATTTAATTAGTATAAAATACTATTCCTATAATATTATTTCATTTTATTATTATTTTTGTCTTTTCTTTTTAACATAAATATAAAATATTAGATTTTTTTATATCAAAGAACATTCGATATGTTAGACACAATAAGATGGCTATAATAGATTCCATATATACAAGATAGTACTATTTGCGTATTACCATCAAAGTACAAGAGTACAAGAATTCAACCCAGCATTGAGTATTTGATTGGTAAGACTATTCTCCCTAAACCTATTCTTATTGTGATATGTCAACGTAAAAGTTTATTATTTTCTCATCTCTAATTTCATATAGATAAACCCTCTTTTTTAGGTTTAATTTTTGATATATTGCGTTAAAAGTGATAACTTTGGTTTGATTGGTTTTGCGATATTTGGATGAATATGTTTCTTTTAGCACTTAGGTAAACTCTGCATTTTAATTATGTTATATCACATATGTTAGATTAGTAATTCATGAAAATGTGGTGAATTCTTCAAGCTTTTGGATTAACAAACTTGGCTTTTAATGTGTACATCAAAGTAATATATAATTAGTATGTTTCGCAATTTGTGATATAATTTGAACATGCAGCAACATAGCCAAAAATTATCAATATATCATACGCAAATATCTTGAATACCATGTTGAGGGAAAAAAAAAAAAAAAGCCTTCCCGAAGCTTAGTACACTCCAATATGCAATGAAAATGGCACCTGATATAAAATGACAATTGTGATTAGACTTCCATCATTTGGCAATGGCCGCTAAGAAAGTCATAGAGCTTTTTAGGACAATTTACAAATATAGAATATATGGATCGCATAGGTCCTTAAAGCTAGTTAATTATTTAAAATTATTTATTAATTATTCTAAAATTTTCAGAAAATAACATGTGTCGAAAGATTAGAAGACTTTGTTTTGTTTATATATATATAAAGATATATATAGATAAATATATATATATATATATATATATATATATTAAGCTTGTTCATAAATAGACTCAATTGAGTCTAGGATTTATTTGATAAGACTCAGGATATATGTGATTTAGATATAGTCATTTCAGTTGACAACTATTCTAAGTATACAGATAAAATGGATATCTAATTTTTATTAATGTAATGTGGCTTAGCTAGATGTAAGATATCACCACAAAAATTAGGCATCAATAATAAAGTCATCATCATATGTCGGTATATCTTTAGTACAAGTAAAAATGGATGCTTTGTTCAATTGAAATTAAATTTACTAATAGCTTATCGAATAAATATGTTTAAGGATACAATCCTTATCTCTAGGCAAGATCATGTTCTATTAAATAATTCAATACCGTGAAAGACAATTAATTTGCAGTTAAGTAGAGTTGAGTTTAAATAATCACAAACTCAAGTTAATTTTCTTTCGTTTTATAAAAATCAATTGGGTGGCCTTCACAATTGAGCTAATGGATTGAGGGCCTGTTCTATTTCGCATTTTAGATAGATAGATAGATAGATACAAGGAGATGTAAGGAATTGTAAGGAGCTGTAAGGAGATGTAAGGAGCTGCAAGGAGATGTAAGGAGCTGTAAGGAGATGTAAGAAACTGTAAGAAGATGTAAGAAGCTGTAAGGAGATGTAAGAAGCTGTAAGAAGATGTAAGAAGCTGTAAGAAGATGTAAGGATAGATATACGGAGTTGTTGAATTGTAAAAGAGTTGTATAGTATAATTTGTTTTAGATGAAAAATAATAATATTAAAATAATATACTTAAGAAGCTGTATTTTGTATTTTTATTTTTTACTTTTTTTTATTTTTTGTATTTTTTGTAATTTTGTAATTTTTGTTATTTATTTTTTTATTTCTTTATTTCTTTATTCTTTATTTTTTTTAATTATTATTTTTTATTTTATTAAATTTTTAATTTTAATTTTAATTTTTATTTTTTTTGTTATTTTTTAATTTTCTATTTTATAATTTTGTAATTTGTAATTTTTATTTTTATTTCTTATTTCTTATTTTTTTTGATTTTTAATTAATAAGTTTTTAATTTTTAATTATTTAATTATTTAATTTTTAATATTAAATTTAAATTTAAATTTAAATTTAAATTTTTAAATTTTTTAATAAAAAATAAAAAAATAAAAAATAAAAAATAAAACTAAAAATTTTGAAAATTTTAAAATTAAAAATTAAAAATTAAAAATAAACATAAAAATTAAAAATTAAAATTAAAAAATTAAAAAATTAGAAATTAAAAATTAAAAGATATAAAATTAAAAAATTAAAAATAAAAAACTAAAAACAAAAATAAAAAAAAATTAAAAAAAAAATTTTAAAAAAAAGAATAAACAAAAAAAATTACAAAATTACAAAATTACAAAATAAAAATTAAAAAATTTAAAAAATTAAAAAATTAAAAAATTAAAAATGAAAAATGAAATAAAAAAATTTTAAAAAAAATACAAAAAAAATACAAAAAAATTAAAAACTAAAAAATAAAGAACAAAAAATTAAAAATTAACAATTAACAATTAACAATTAAAAAATAAAAAATAAAAAATAAAAAATAAAAAATAAAAAATGAAAAAATGAAAAATAAATAAAAAATAAATAAAATGAAGATGTAAGGAGATGTAAGGAGATGTAAGAAGATGTAAGGAGATGTAAAGAGATGTAAGAAGATGTAAGGAGATGTAAGAAGCTGTAAGGAGATGTAAGCTCTTAGCTAAATCTTAAAAAACGCGAAATAGAACAGAGCCTGAATTAGAAAAGCCATGATCTTAAGGACTTGATGAGACCCAACGGACAAAATATATTAATCAAACTTACATCATTGTACAATTCTGTTCAAGGGAGAGATGATTCATTCAAAGTTTGCCATTAATTGTTGATTAACATGGTAATTTCTTAGAATTGGGGCTATCATTTCCAAGGTGTCCATCTACATTGTTGATCGTCACGTTGGTTACTTGAGCTGAGAACGTTATTTCTATAATTTCCTTTGCACTTAAACAATCCTTAAATACCAAGTAGGGGTGTGCAGAAAAATTCGAAACTGAAAACCGACCCAAAAAATCAAAAAATCGACCCAAAAAATCGGTTAACCGTGGCAAAATTTATAAAATTGATAGTTCGGTTAACCGAACCGAAAAAAAAAACGGTTAATGGGTCGATTTCGGTTCAAGTCGTCCAAAAAAACCGGTTAACCGAAAAACAAAAAAAAAAATTAATTTTTCTTAATTTTTAGCAAAATCCTAGGCCACTTGGAGCATTAGACGTTCTCGGCTTTATTCGACCATTCAGTTCTCCTCCCCCATTTCTCTCTCTATCTCGCCTTTCTCTCTCTCCATTTTCCAGTCCAGTCTGTACTCTGCACCTCCGTCCTCTGCCTTCGGTCCTCCACGGCTAATGGCTCCACAGCCTCCAGGGCCTCCACTCTTCCAAAGCTCCAAACTCACCTCTCCACCCTCCACTCTCCACCCACTCAGACACACCTCTCTGGCTCTCTCTGTGTTTGCAACGCCGCCACAATCGACACTCGACAGGCCACACTTTGCTGACTTCAGATCCAAACTCCCCCACGGCAGTCGCCCCTCCTCCAGTCTCCCCCTCAAACAGTTTGCAAGCAGCTTCAGATCTGAACTCTCCCTCCAAACTCGCAACTTGCAAAGGGCTTAGACCTCATATCTGAATTCCAGTGACGAGTCACAGTAACTATTACATTTTAGATTTCTAATTTAGTTGTTTGTGTTGAATATGTTTGTGAGTTTGGGTATTTTGCAAGTGTCTTGGATTATTTGCTTGTCACAAGTTATGGGTTGTTTGTGTTGAATAGCAACATGCTTGTGACGAGCTACAGGTATTTTGCAAGTGTCTTGGATTATTTGTTTGTGGGTTGAATCTGAATTCGGTTGCATTTGCTTGATTCTGGGCTTGTGTTTTGAATACCATTTTGAATACCAAATTTGAATTTAGATTTTTTTTATAAAATTAAACTTGATTTAGATTTTAGATTTTTTAATAAAAATAATAATTGGTTAACCGTTTAATCAAACCGAAATTTTCTGTTCAGTTACGGATCACAATTTGGCTGAACCGAAAATTCGGTTAACCAAAAGTTTCGGTTCGGTTACGGTTCACGGTTTTTCCTAACCGAATTTTCGGTTAACCGACTTTGCACAGCTCTAGTGCCAAGTTATTCCAAAAATAATGGAGACAAGTTTTCCCTTTGTGAACAAGTGATCTTATTATTGTCTCCCGTTTTTTCAATTGTTCCTGATAATAAAGTCGGGAAAAAAAAACTTTTCTACCATTTAATTAGATTTAGCCACCTGAAGAGCAATATAACTGAAACTAATATAACAAGATTGGTATATCAATACATGTTTGTTAAAATGATTTGTACTTATTTGTCTCATAAAAGGCTTCAAATTGAAGTTTTATAAATCAAGAAAACTTACATAGGCACAATTATGCCATTTACGAACCGATATTAGCGGAATCCAATTAATGGAGGACATTTAAAGAAAATTGCATCTGATGATTGTAAATGATAGCTATTGCAAAGGGATGCTTAATTGGCCATTTGCCAAAGAAAGGAGGATATTTGGGCCCCCAATTCTCTCTAAAGTGGATAGGTCACTCTTGCTTACATAGTAATTATTCAATCTGTACAAACGAAAATCCAATGCTATGATGAGTTCATATATTTTGGAATAAATAGTATATTGAGATCTCACTATATTGTTGATAGATCCAAAAATTTCGCAAAGAAAAAGGCTATCAATAAACTTTTAATTGTCATACCAACAACAGGGTGGTTCAAGTGATTTGACACTTGTTCTCCTTAAACAAGTTCTTGGGGTCGAGTATTGTGAATAGAGAAAATCTATTGACAGAAGAGTTCCACCTCTTATTAAGCCAACAATAGTTCGACTCCAGTGAAATGAAGGATCCAAGACTAAAAAAATAAAATTTTAATTGTCGTCCGTCCACACCTCTAAATTGTCAACCCTCCACATCCTACAAAATGTATCATAGGCCTAAGTTTATGGGCATGGACACTTTTTTTTGTGTTGAAATGTGCACAGAAGTGAATCACCTACTCACCCAGTGATTAGTGTATTTGTTACTACCATTCATTATCAATGTCATGGGTTCGAATCTGCAACTTGCTGACTTTATTTATTTCTTATTTCTCCAATTTATATAATTGAACATTTTGTTTTATGTACTTGAGCAATCTATTGTATCAGGCTGAGTATTTTATTTTACTCACTTGAACATTTTCCAAGTCTCCTAGACTAATATAAACAATGTCCACCTCCACTCCCCCTCCCCCTGGAAAAATTATCACAATAGTTTCTAACTCATTTTATTATTCTATTGGGATAATTCAATATTTCAAGTTCCAACTAGGCCAGACTAGAAGCGTCCATGGCCAAGTAACCCAAAGGTCTTGAATCTTGACCATGGAGGATTCTTGTTGAAGGAATTACAATGTTATTCATAATTACAAGAACACAAATTCTTACATGATGTGGTCATAAGAGTTCCCTCCCCGTCCCGCTCAAATCACCTACATGAAATTAGTTCATGAGAAATGTACACAATTTTGTAAATTAACTTTTTTATGACATGGTCAATCTTTGCTTAAAGTGATTCAATCTGGGCTCTCAAATCATGGAGCCAATTATGGATCAAGTTTAAGAGGGTCTGGGGAATTTGTCACCTTCAAATAATAGCAACAAGTCCGGACTCAAAATGTTTTCTAACCACCAAAGAGCACATAGACGGATGCATCCCAATTTCAAACATCACTTTCACAGAAAGGGGGGTTATTCCACACAAATACAAGGCCAGATCAGTTTATCCAAATGCTAATGTGAAAAAACAAAATTTCTTCAGCTAGGGTTTGGTCTTCTATCTAGCTCGAATCCGAATGGGGTTACAATTCGTCCTTGCTGCCGTCAGAGTCTACCTTGGTGTCGGTATCATCATCCTTCATGAGTTCTTCGAGCGAGAATTCATCCTCCTCAATAACTTCTCCGTCTTTGCCATCCCATGGCTCAATCTCTTCAATCTTAGGCGTGCCATCCATCGGTAGATTACCCTTTCCCCCACGCCCTGCTTCCTTCACAAACTCCCTGCATACAAAATTCATTGTTGATGATCGTCTGAATAATTAGGAGTAACGACTAATTCCCTTTACCAACTCCAACCAAAGCTGGCTTGAATACCTTAAAACCTAGAAGCTAGATACCCTTTTTTGGGTGCCAATTCCATAATTGATAATTAAACATTATGACCAAAGGTGGAATTAAATACAGGGGCTAGAGAAAGGCTTACACTATATGATCAAGCTCAAATGCGCTCTTGAGTGGAGCATATGCACCTTTTTTGGTGTTAAGGGCAACCATAGCTGGATAACCATACCCACCAACGCTTACATGCTCCTCAAGATTAGCTTGTTTACCTGCAGCTGCCCAGACAAAACTGCCAGAAGAAAAAGATTTAACTTGTTTGTTGCCCCTTTGACATATATAACAAGAGTCATACTCAATATCTATGTATGCATTTGAAGTTCCAGGGATGCCCACCAATCCACACTACTAACAAGAAAATAGTTAGGTCATCAGTGGCTCCAAGATCACCTTCCTACCAAAATCCCGGAAAAAATGTCAGTATGGCACTTGTTCCCAAAGTGAACAATAAATGACCATACAGCCTTCCCTACTCATTCCTTACACCCCGAGTTCCAAAGTGGGACCCAGCACCCATAGGCCTTTAGGGGAAGGGGGTGTTAAATTGCACGGGCAGTGCATATTCTAATACTAGATGGATTCCAAACGATAATGACCTGTATGGGCTTCTTCTGAATTTCTCAGCAACTGACAACAGCATCTGCAAGTATTTGTTCCTTCCCTCTGCCTTGCTGTCCAAGATGTCTGGCAGGAAAGAGACAAAGCAAATGGCTGCAGAGCCGCACTTCTCTTCCATGACATCCTGCACGGAACATATCAAAAAATCAATCATTACCAGTTTAAGCAGTCTATCTCCACAGGAAGCATCATCAAACCACCGAATCGGAAACAACCAGCAGAATTAAAGCAGCACCCCAGAGTCCAGCCCCAGGCAGCAGGCCTTTTCCCCCCTTTTCTTGCTCTTTTCAACCTTCCGCCGGGGGGAGGGGACTGAGGCCCTTAGATGTATGAAATTGCACTAAATGGAAAATGCAAACAGGAACTTACATAGGCAAAGTGTAACTAGTAGGAAACATAATCATACCGGGCTAGTCAGTTCAGTAACTTCAGGAGGGGCAGTATTTGTTTCTAACTGTTCCAAAGCGAATGACTCAATTGCAGAAGCGGTTCTTGCACCTTGGTAAGGGATTGGACTGTCTTTGTCAGCACCAAAGACCAAAATGGTTGGAAATCCTTCCACATTGAACTTGCTCATCAACGACTAAAAAACCAACAATCTCAGCATGTAGCCATTATAAGTATGGTAAACAAATGCTAAAACAAACCAAAACTCAATAAGACCCTTTTTGTATCAGTCCTATTGCCCAGAATATGATGTAAAGTTCAATATCCAAAACATGGAGACCCATCCGACTGTTTAGCAGCAGACCATTAGTTACATTGATGCTAGCTGTTCATTTACTCTAACAATAACAACAACTCCCGATGTGGGTCCCGCTTTCGCGGGGTCTGGGGAGATCCAGATATAGGCAACCTTACCTCTACCGGCAATCCTGCCCGTATGCTAGCTGTTCATTTACTCTCAATTGACTAATTAAGTACAAAACCGGCTAAATCTAAATAACCTTTAGTTGAGTACAAAATCACCTAAATTAACATAAGTAATAAAGCCAACTACACACCCAGACCAATAAACGTCACACAATAGAAGAAAGGAAAAAAACAATCCAGCTTTTCAATCAAGTTTCGAAATGGTGAGTTTGAAGGAACCCTGCTATTTGATAGTCCAGAGGAAATGGTCTTACTGTGGCACCATGGGAAAGCCAAAAGACAGGTCAACACATGCTTACTACATGAAACAAAAAAGGCATATGTGAAGCACAGGAATGATTGCATCAAAATGATCAGAACATTGACATTTACCTTCTCTTCATCACAGTTGACATGACCCAGCTTAACTTTACCCTTCAAATTATTCGCAGCTTTCTTCCACTCAGGAGCAAGCTTTTTACAATGACCACACCTAGGTAAAGAGCTCTATCAGTCACATGCAAGCCTCACATAATAATCAAGAAAAGAAAACAATTGTTGTTTCAATTTCACTCACACTTATGCCTATTATCGAACACTTGAATGAGTTACAAAACTTAGGTTTTGCCTCCTCAAGTAATATTTATAAACCTTATCTTTCGTGACATTTGATTTTGCTTGACCAGAATGATGCAATCTAACTAGTTACAATTTTAGTCAATTCAAAGAAGATCATCTTATATACAAGTGGCCAAGATACCCAGGTTCATAAAAAGATCTGATATGATCCAATACTATGTTTAGTATGTTACTTCACAACAGGCCACTCATGTTTGTGCAATTAGACGGCGAACATACCAAGGTGCAAAGAACTCAACAATCCAGAGATCTTTGCTTTTAAGCACTAATTCATCAAAATTACGTGAGTTGAGCTCCACTGAAGCACTGGTCTCAGATTTCTCAGATTTTTCACTTGATGGGCCTCCACCTGCTTTACCTTTACCATTTAACCGATCCTTCAAGAGTGCTTTCACCTGCACAAAAGCCAAGCCAAAGTGCCAAATGTCAGAACATTTGCATGCTTATAACAGAGAGGAGTCAGGCCACAACATAAGGGGAGCATGAAAATTCATGATTGTGTGACAGGCAAAGAAAATAAAAATGCACACGAAAGCATCAAATATACACTATCGTAATATCAGCAACACAAGACCAAAAAAAAAACAAAACAAAAAGACTGCACATTAGCCAATCAAGATACCAGGAATGAGAGCCTGATAATTCACACCATGGGATAGTACAATGGACCAATGGGGTACCATTGGGTAGCACATTCATTCTTTGCAGTTTGTATAGACTTTGCAGTTGGTCTCTTCATTATGTAGCAAATCATCACCATGTAGGGTGGTTAATTGCAGTTGTATCTTTTTTAACCTAGTACATTTTTTCCTTGCCAAATACACAATGGAATATCAGGGTGCTTCCTTATTCAAGATATAGATTAGCATATCTCACATATCTTAAGTATGAAGATAACATAATTCTTTCTCGTGTGAGCTAAACAATGCACTGTCTTCAAATGCTTTCGTTATAACTTACAGAACTCATGTACAGTACTGGTCTACACATAACGTAGAAAACACGAGAAAAAGAAGGCAACAAACCTGCTGGAGAGCAAACTCAGCAATAGGTTTTACTTCCCTTGCTCCCATGTAGTCTACTGGATCCTTTCCAGGTACAAATGCCTTTATTGTCGGGAACCCTCTGATGCCATACTCCTTTACACGCAAAATTACCATTGTATAAGAAAACTCAGAATCACAAATGCATGCTCTACTGTTTTTGCAAATAAAACCTAGGCTAAGCTATCAAATTTAGATTATGATTATTCAAATAATCAGCACCTCTTCAGCGAGATTACATTCAAAAGCAAAACTCAATCTCCTTTTTCCTCATTTTTTCATTATCTTCTTTCAAGTCATCTTTTGAAGCTCCCACAATCCTTTATATCTTTGGGGTATAAATAGTACTCGCATAATTTTCCCATACAATTCCTAGAATAGCAAGACAAATGAAGTTCTATTTCCATCTCGACTTACCAACAGCATAAAGAGCATATGATGATTCAATAAAAGAAATCACTATCTAATATTAACCACAAGTAACAGTAGAACTGGCGATTGGTCAAGGCAAACCTGAGCAAGAGACTTATGAGCATCAGCATCCAATGCTGCTACTCTCGCCACACCTTTCAGAACAGTGGCTGCCTTCTCCCATATGGGGGTTAGAGCTTGACAATGACCACACCAGGGTGCATAGAACTCTACTAGAACAACCCCATTAGCATCCAGAGCCTGCCACGAAACAAAACCCCACCATATCAAAACTGCATGTCTTGCTGAGTTGCTAATTACTACGCCAAGATTAGGATGAAAACAAAGAAGCTATCAGCACTAAAAGGATAACAATGGAAACCAAGCTACCAAGGCCTTCCCCCACCATAATAAGATAAAATTACACCTCACAAAATGCATTAAGCTACCAATCGCTACACATTGTGGCTTTTTCCATTGATCTGATAGTTTCATCTTTTATACTCTCACATCAAAACTCTTTACTTCAGGCCATATATTAGGCTCCCTTATGAAATGGCAATCCATCATTCTCCTAATTTCAGAAATTTACCGAAAATTTCAGGAGTATATCCAGAATCACGGATTCTGTAGCCGAAATCAACAGAGCAAATTTCAAATATGATCAGATCAGATCAAACGAAATGAACATACCCGAAATGCACAAATACACATTACGTCTAATCCCAGTCCCCTTCCCGACAAATTTGACACACCCACAACTCATCTCCATTAAAGCCAGGAAATTTCTCCTAAACCAACCACAGGCCCACGAAGGTTTGATCTCATTAGCACTAAGAACAGATCATCATCATTGAAATCACCGGGAGAAAAGGACCTTGAATTTTTGAAAAGAATGTTCGTTAAACAAAACAAGGAGTGGCGGAGGATATGAAGAACCTTGGACTTGAAATTGGAGGGAGTAAGCTGAACCACAGGTGAATTGGAGCCGTACAATGCATGAACGTGTGCCCATAACAAGCATATTGTCAACAGGGAGAAGAAACCTCCTATCGATCTCGACATTTCTCGCTATAGTTTGCCCGTGTTTCTGTCTCTCGCTCTGGAGTGAAGAACGCTGAGTTAGTACGGTGCCTGAAAAGGAGGGTGAGATTGAACTGAAGCAGAAGTCTCTCGACGCAGAGAAGAAGAAAGAAAAACCCTCGGGGGCAGACAGTCAGCTACGTGTGATATCCAATCACACGTTTACACGTCGGATTCTGACATGGTCTGTTTCGTTCGGAGCGTAATTTTTATTGGGGGATGGATTTCCATTGAATTTCCTCCCAAATTTGGTCTCCTCGCTTATCCTTCCAAATAAAACATTTTCTTTTTATTTCTTCCGCCAATTTTTTGGTTATTAGAATGCACGTTAGGATTTAATTGAAAGCACAATTTAGGACTGACAATGGATCGATTTGGGATTGTACGCATATTCAAATTCGACTTAATGTAAACTTAGAATCAAGTATAAATTAATGTAAATGGATTAAATTCAGCTTGTGTCGAGTTGGACAATATCTTAATCGAATTTTATTTTATTTTTTCTTAAAAAAGGTAAATGCAAGTGATACTGGTGCCTTTTTCCTCATAGGTCGTACTTAGAATATCATGAGTTAAAATGCTCGACATCTTAGGGGATTAGAATATAAATACAAACTTGAAAAATTTACAAGGTAGTGGGCCTTCAAATATGGGGCAACAGGCCTTTTTTTCTAGAACAAATAGGTGCTAGATTTGGGGGGTGGGAGAAGTGGGGGAAAGTCAAAAGATTGTGAAATTCCCATAAAGCCCTTGTTCATTTTCCAAGTTTGCCCCTCATGCAATTGAACACTGGGGACTCAGTTAGTGGTGGAAATTAGGGGGAGGACGGTGAAGTGAGGAATCGAGAGGGAGGAGGAGTGCGAAGGAGTAACTAACAGAGAAGACGGCAGGCGACATTGTGGACGAGAAATTGAAAAGGGACGAAGAGGGGTGGGTGTCGCCGGCGTGTTGTATGAGGGCTGTGGAGGAAGAGTACCTGGTGAGCAGTGCAGGAGGGAGGTGTGGCGGCGAGAAAGTTGCAGAACACGAGGAGTACACAACCGGGAGGATCAGGGCAAGGTAAGTATTGCACATCCTGTAGATTTAGGTCTGTGAAGTTCAATTTTATGTATGTGTGGGTGTGGGAGGATTGGGCCATGGATGAACGAATTTGTGATTGAGCAATGGGTGGAAAAGGAAGGATGGAATGTAGTGATGGTAGGTGATGGAGGGTGTCATATGAACTGAGGAGGGTGTGGTGGGGTGGTGATGGCAAGAGGGAGAGCGAAGAATGAATGGTTTACCGTGGATTCCCTAGATGGGTACCGTGCTGGAAAATGTTTGTGTAGTGGGTAAACTAAAGTGAAGTACATGACTATCACAATTGAAAGTGACCCAATTTAGTTCCGTGGGGGGGGGGGGAGCAGTGTCCGTGGAATGTAGATGTGAACATCGAATTGGGATGTCATGTGGGGTGGTGAAGTAGGGTAGGGTTGATGTGCGGTAATTCATTTTTGATGTATGATGAGCACATTGTCACGAGAGGCAAACCGTGGAAATGAACCGAACTGTGTGAATGATAAATTTTGAACGTGACGGTTGAAAATTCCCAACGACTATGTTGGGTGCTACTGTGGGAGTGAATTTTGGGTTGTGGGTTGGGTGTGTGATGTGGGGCGGGTACAATGGGAGGATGTTGGTTGTGGCACGGTGTACACCGCTACTTCAGTGTAGGTGCACCCAGGTGTACTGTATATGGTACCATGGCGAGCTGAGGCATGCAGTGTGGAAGTGTGGTAGAGGATGAGAATGAATTGTGTGGAGAAGTTAGTGGGGGAGGTTGCATGTGTGGTGTTGTGATGTGGGTAAGGTAAGGGGGATGTTGGTGAATGCAATGGGTATACGCAGCTGGACTTGTAGGTATACCCTGGTGAACCCATTGTGTGTTATTGTTGTTGACTGAAGGGGTTTGTGGTGTTGTCTACTATGCAGGTGTACAGCATGGAGCTGCGAAAGTGCAGGAGAAGCGTGCCGACAGAGGCTACACATGTTAGCAGCTCAAGCTCTGATAGTGATGATGACATGAGTGAGTATGAGGGGAAGGAGGAGTGGAAGGACAATGCGGAAAGCAGCTCATCAATGATGGGGGAGGATGAGGTGAGTGGCAGTAGTGGGGGTGCGCCATGGCGAAGCTCCACTCTAAGAAACGACATGACAAGGGTTGTGTCTGTGATGTCGGTGTGTTGGGGAAGCCGGCGGGGAAAGTGAGTAGAAAGAGGGGGTACAGTGATGTGCATCATGCGGAGGCCGGTGAGGAGGCTAGGGTTGATGTGGTGATAAGGCATCGGTGCGCGTTGGAGGCGGTGTGTTGTCTGAATGCTGAGTTGGAGGAGGTGCAGAAGTTGGTCGTGGAGGGAACTGTGTGGAGGCCCGTGTTGAAGTACAGGCCATTTGGAATGGACAGGCACCCAGTGCGATCGTTGGTGGAAGGCTGGAATGCGGACACAAAGGCATTCAAGGTTGGAAGTAGGGAGATACCGTTCACTGTGTATGATGTGGCGCTGCTGACGGGGTTGCCAGCCACCAGAAAACAGCTGACATTTGATCGGGGCATAGGTGCGTCTGAGGTGGAGGAAGTGATAAAGGCAACCATGGAGGACCATCTAGCCAGAGAGAGGAACAGGCGAAGGAGTGCTGGGTCCGACGTGAGGTTGTATAGGAACTATGTGGCAGTTATGATGGAGTTGTGCAAGCAGAACAACACTGCAGAGAGCTTGGGGTTGTTTAGGAAGTTGTACTCCTTGCTAGTGATGAGTAAGATACTATTCCCGCGCACTGCGAGTGGTGTGGTGTGGGAGTTGATTGGGATGACTGAGGACGTGGACGACATAGGAGAGTACAACTGGTCGGCGGTCATTTGGAGCTTCTTGGTGGAAGCAATAGAGGAGACGAAATAGAAGCCGCGTTTGAAGAAGAACTTGCAGATGGCTGGCTTTGCAATGATGCTTTAGGTACGTGACTAAATTATGTGAATGTTTTGTCGAGTTGTTATGGGAGAGTGATGTAAGGAGGGTAACATGTGGTGTTATGTGTGTCGAACAGGTGTGGTCCTATGAGCATACAAATTTGTATGCTCATGTAGATGAGAAATACGTGCCACGGATTGCAAGTTGGGTGAACCTGTACGTTGGTTGCAGTTACGATGCGACTGTGCTTCTTTTGTCCGTGAAGGATAACCGGGTGAAGTGCATCGTGTCCGTATTCGTGGTGACTGATGTGCTGTAGTTATTGCGTGTGGTAATGGTGGTTTGTGGTTGTGCAGATGGTCCCCTCGCTGGAAGTTCGGGATATGGAGAGAGGAGAGTTGACATTACAAGCTTTTGGTGGCAGTGACGAATTCCAAGCGTACATGGACGATACACAGGTATGGAGTGCAAGTTTGTGTATCCCGCTGTTGCCGTCTAGAGTGTTGGAGACAGAAATCCACTGTCTGGGCGGAAAAATTCGAATGTAGGTGCATGTGTCGGTGCAGTGTGACTGTGGATTGGGGGGGGGGGGAGGGGCTTGGGGTATGCTGTCCTGGTCGTAAAGTACGTATGCATGTGAGTGGCATGTCATGAAGTGTCGAGTATTTGCATATGGAGAGGTGTCATTAGAGTGGAGAAGAGTGTAGTTTTGTGAAACATGTGGGGCTGGTGGGTAAGGAGGTCATACGAGTATTGGCTACAGTGGATAGGTAGCGTCACGTGTCAGGAATTGAGTCGCATCAAAATGGGGAAGGGCAAGGTGGACCATGCACTAATTGCGAGAGGTGGATAATGCAGGGCATCATGAGCTTGGAGGAGCGGCTGCGACGAGCGAGGGAGGCGCTGCGCTTGGAGAAAGAGGCCCATGCTGCCACGAAGAAGAAGCTGGAGTACATGACGAAATTAGTCATGCCCGGGGGAGAAGTTGCTGAAGTGGAGAAGGGGTTGCTGGTGTCACCGACTCGAGGATGGGCCCAACACAGGTGGCACACCAGTTGAGTGTGGTGACCAGAGTGACGTTGGGGACGTTGCGGGGGAGGCTCCTATGGGAGAGCATGTGGGGAGTTATGTTCACGACGGACAGGAAGGCATGGAGGGATCATGCAGCTCCAAGCACCAGGGAGGAGAGGGAAAGACCTCCACCATTATAAACAGGATACGTAGACGTTCGTGTCGATGTAATCCGTCTGTCATGCAGACATCTCCGTATGTGAACCCAGAAGCAGCTATGGCAGCGGGGAAGCGCAAAGGTGGCATGGTACGCTGTTACCAGAAACAGGCGAAAAAGGTTCGCCCACATGTAAGCGAGGAACCAAAAGCACAACAAGTAATGTCATGCAATTCAGACAGGGAGACCACTTCTCCAGGTGCAGAGGCAGTCATCCCCGTGGGCGCGGACACGGACGCGGACGCGGAAGCTCTGGAACTGTTGTTGGCGAATGCGCAAACTCAGGTTATGGGCACTTGTAAATGCACGTCGATGAAGTGGGTGTACAATGTGCGTGCGAACCTTGTTAGGGTGTGAGGTTGACAATTATGTTTGTATGTATGTATCCCTTCCCTGCATATTTGTCCCTCCTCTTCATGTGTACCCCGGAGTGGAAGTATATGCATTTATGTATACTTGTCCACATCTATTGGTTGTCAGCGGTATGTGGTATTGTCTTCCATGGTCTACTAGCAGCTGCTCATTGTTGGTAACATAGATATGTCGTTATGCTGATGTGCGTATAGGATGGAGGGCGGCAGCAGACACTGGATGTCAGTGGTCACACTTATCCTGCCAAGGAATCATTGTATGACAGCCACACACCTCCGGCTGTTGACGTAGGCGAGGCACCGTGTAACCAGGTACGAATGAACCATCTACTCACACACACACACACACACCTAGCAATAGATATACGTACATACTTCGACGTGTGTATGTACATGTATATATACGTGCGCACATATATAAATGCATATATGAAAACATCCATATATGTATTTACATATGTATGCATATATGTGTACTAATATATATATGTCCATATATATATATATATATATATATATATATATA